>CM062289.1:95374642-95733434 GCA_031216915.1 Pictodentalium vernedei | reverse complement strand
GGCTTGTAACTAGGAAGACGAAGCTTTCTATAGATTGAAACTCTAACCGACCGACCAACCAACCAACAAAAAAGGCATCTGGCCAAAATAAAGGAAAAATCGCACCAGAAATCAACTCAAGAGAACAAGAAGTCCCAACACGAATCTCATGCAAATCACTTGAAATGGCACGCCGCTTTGTGCATGAATTTGCATGTTATGTCCTAAAGTGAATCTTTCAAATTCTGTATATATGCATTATGGACAAGCAAAGTTTCAGCCAATGGACCTCAGACGGACGCCCATTAGCAGAAACATTGCTTGTGCTTGGTGTGAGTAACCTGGAGGTGCGTTTGTGCCCAGCAGTAGTTGTAAGTGTACACTGTAAGACTTTCATTTTACTTTTGTTTGAAGCTGGCTTCTATAATCCACAGTCTGGATTGTGTGCTGGCTTGCAAAATTTTAGGCCAAGGGCGCTCCCTGTCCTCAGACTCTCAGTTGTCAGATTGTCAAATCATTCATTTAATTATTGCAGCAAGTGAAGTTATCAGTCAAATATGGGACCAAAGAAAAGGAAGACTAAAAAGGCATCACCTTTAGAAAGCCCAGCTCAAAAGGCAGCTAACAGCGTAAAACGAATGTATCGATGTGGCTATCCCATTTCACCAACAAGAGGGAAAAGAGTCAGGAGAGCATTATATGCCGTGGAAAAACAGAAGGTATCTATACGAAAAGTAGCAGAACAAGAGGGTCTGTCGTATGGGGTTCCTACATCGTAGGGGTTTCAGGAGAAGTTGATATGTACGCGAGAAAGGGACCCGAACCCGTATTCAATGAAGAAAGAATGGCAAGGTGGTTAAGTGAGATGGCGTTGAGAGGAATGGGGTTGAAGCCTGGCGAATTTTTAAATTTTGTGCAGCAAGTGGTTCAAAGGGAGAAGAGAAAAACGGTGTTTAGGGATGGGAGGCCCGGGTATGAATGGTACTATAATTTTATGGACAGAAATAGCCACATACTGCAACCAAGAACTGAAGTATCACTGGAAACGTGTCGCGCAAAACTTACAAGGGAACAAGTAAATAACTGGTACAGTAGTTTCAGGGACTTTCTGATTACAAAGAACTTGATTGATAAACGAAGCAGCGTCTGGAACGCCGATGAAACGGGATTCAGTATGGGAAACAGAACGTCCAAAATTGTTATAGGGCCAAGTGGGGAAAGAGTGTTCTTACCAAATACCACACGTTTCTGGGGGCCATGGCAAACAACGACTTACAGTAATGTTTTGTGGGTGTGCAGATGGCACAATGATGCCACCGTATTTCATTTACCCCAGGCCGCCTCCAAAGGGTTGTAACCCTCTGATGGATTCAATAGAAGGCAGTGTTATTAAATACTCGGAGAAGGGCTGGATGGAATCAAACATTTTTAAACAATTTGTCGAACACTTCGATAAGCATGCAGGTACCGAAAGACCGGTTTTACTATTAATAGATAGCGTGAGCAGTCATGTGAACCTATCAGTTTTTGAAGAGGCCAGGGCAAAGGGGCGTTGAACTCTACCGGATAGTACCGAATGCCACGCATTTCATACAACCATTTGATAAAGGTGTTTTCGGGCCGCTGAAAATGAGGGTGGCATCAGACTGTCAGAAAGCACACGAGAGAGAACCCAGAGATACCAATTAATAAAGACAACTTTGCCTCCAAATTAAAAGAAGCATTCCTCAATTTTTACAAACAGATCACTGTAATTAATAGCTTTGCTTCCTCTGGCATTTATCCAGTAGACCCCACTGTCATTTCTGACGAACAACTGAAACCTGGGCTTACATTCACCGAATCCATGGAAGCGGGTGAAATACCTTCAACACGCTCGGAAGCCTCTAGTTCGGGTGCATCCGAGGCTTTAGAGGCTTTGAGAAATGTTTTGCCAACTCCCAAAAAGGCCATTTATGAACGTCGTTTGGATGAGGGTTATAATATTGAAGGACAGTCCCCATGTTTTGACGTTTACAAAAAACTATCTCTGAAATCCAAAAAGGGCATGTGAACACAACACGGGAAAGGGAATCCAACAGCATTAACATCACCATCACAGCCATCAAATTTAGACATTCTGGCAAACATTGCCCTCTCTACTTGTCCCATTGAATGTCCAGAGGTTATGCCACTCACATGTGAGGATACAAACTCGTCGCATCGTATTTCCCCGGCTTTGAGAGAATCTCTAGTGTTCCCATGCGCTCACCAAACAACCAAGAAAGCACGTGTAACATTGTTGAGCACATTGCCAGATAACCTCACATCAAGTGAAAGTATAAGAGCTTTAGCCATAAAAGAACTTCAGAAAGTTAAGACTTTTGCCGCAAAGGAGAAAAGGGCTAGAAATAAATATTTTGCAGAAAAGGCAAAACCTCTCTTAAAATCGGGAAAGGACAAACGTAAAGTTGGCGGCGCGACTCCTGAATTTTTACATTCTCCTACAAAATCCAAAAGTGTAGCACGTGAGAAGCCTGCCCATACGTCAACCAGTACATCTGTTGTTACCACAACGTCTACACACAAATCACGTGAATCTGACGTTATGTGTTTAGGGTGCCATATGACATGGGGGGGGGGGGGGGGGGGGAGGATCAAACAGAGGGAAATACTTGTATCCAGTGTGACGTATGAGACGGGTGGTTGCACGCTGATTGTTGTAACAACGTGAATACTGGGGATGAAATATTCAGATGCCCAGAGTGTACAAATAAAAAATAGGTGGCTTCGAAATTGCATCATCTGTACTCTGTCGTTTCGACAAAACATAAGACAAAAAACGACATGAGATGAACATGTTTTGTGTTAGGAAAGAGTTGCTGACAGGCAGTCACAAAATATTTCGTAACCTATAATTTGGTGAACACGCTTTTGTCCCTAATTTATGAATCTTTTTTCAGACACTGTGAGGAAACTACCGGGAACGTTGCCTCGATATACTCTGCTTAGAATATTTGGAAAAGTTTCGAATTAAACCAAACTAATTTGATGTTTGTTTAATTCGAATTTTTTTCTATATTTATATATATTTCTACCCACGTAGGCCTGGAAACGTATAATATATCATATAAAGGATACAATACTGAAAAAAATATATTATAGATTCCCAAGCCTCTGTGTTTTGGCTTATATTCATCTTCTCTGTGAAGATTCAGCCCATGTGTTCCTAAAAAAAGAGAAACTTAACTATTGCTATGACAATTTAGAGATGTCATTTTCTACTGCGTGACTCGTTTTATGCATTTCACTTCATTTTGAAAGTTTTTTAGCGTCGCACATTGTCAGGACACCTGAGGCCCCGTAAGGTCTGGGCTGACGGGGGGTTATTTAGTTCCGCTGATGAAATTGCGGGAAAAATTAGACCAACGTGGAGGGTCGGAATCCAAGTGTCGCGAACTCGGCGCTGGGAGCTGAGTTAGACCGACGCCGTGATTCCTCTCTGCCAAATTGGCCTGAAATAGGTTCGATTTCCGTTAGGTGTGATTCCTAATCACTTCAGGCTGTGTAATGGAAAGAATGATTTAAAGAAACAACGATTCTTTTATTTACACATAAAAATAAAGCCGTTTCAATATTTCAACAATCAACAATTCGATTCTTTTCACAGAAAATGTGTTGCTAGGGTTAAATAATTCTCAAAAATTATATAGTCATTCTATAGCCCTGTTCTGGTACTATAGGTCTACACACTGGAAGTGTTACTACCGTGAGCTCGCCATAAGAGCTTCACAAATCTGAGATTGTGTTACGGAGAGCTCGCCATAAGAGCTTCACAAATCTGAAATGTTATTACCGTGAGCTCGCCATAAGAGCTTCACCCGCTTAGGTTCAAATATCAACGTCTGCGCGTAACTGTACTTCTGGATGTCGGAGGGTTCCGACCAGCAATGTTCGTCCTCTATAAAGACACCGTACTTCTGATTTGGGTCAGATATTGTCTACTTATACCTTATGTGCCTTTTGAAAGTCCTCCGTGAAAGTCCTATTGAAATGTTCACTGTTCCTGGTTGAATTCACGATTCACAAATGCCCCTTTTTGTGCTAGGGCGAAATTGTCACTCACACCGATCTCCAGTCGGTATTACGATGCTTCGACAGCAAAACAAACTACTCCCAACGCAATCAGTTTGACGCTTCAAAGGGTTAATACGCACAATACAATTAACCAACACTTCTGACTATTGCAGGCTGATACCTGCTACTCGACAATCTAAACTTTAACGTTTCACCTTGGGTTTTCCTTCTCAACGAATTTGGAACTGTAGCCGCCTATCAACCTTAAGCTAAATCAATCGTGGAATGCCCTGTCTGGCGATTCCAACCGTTTCAGGGTCCTGTGATCGAAGGTACCCCTATGCCAGGAAACAGAGTCCGCCTGCCCTGGACTTCACCAACGTGTGTGTGACCCCAAGTGTGCGTCTAATGCTCTGCTCTTCAAGGTATATATACTTTTTACCCTAAACTGTCAGGTGGACAGACGCTCATCTGTCCATCTGCCAAAACAGTGGGAGATGACGTATATCGAGGCAGAATCAATACAAGTCATCTCGCGCGTGACTTAACGGTGATTTCACTTGTCGAGAGAATCGATTCGTTCCTGCCACTCATTGCTATTACTTATGATCAGGTGACGACACGACAGACATTTCTATCTTTTAGAATCTCGTTTCTCAATTGGCCGTGACGATATCCTGCCACCAACCGATTACGTCTCGTAAGACTCGCGTCTATTGTATAACTTAAATGAGATAAGACCTTATCTAACATACCGTTTCTCCCCTGGGTCCCTGCGCTGAAGCTGAATATACACCACGTGTGTTTTATCCATGTCCAGCTTCACAGAGAAGTGCAATTCACGTAGGTTTTTCACCTTGATGCGGAATATCCTTTGAACTTACAATATCTTTAAATTTGAGGCCCCTTGCCCCTATATTTAGGCTGGCTTTGCTCTGACACACATGGTAAGAGTGTTAGGTTATTTCAATATTTATTTTCAGATACCAGCATGCTCGAGTACTTCTTCATTGGACACAGACATGTGTTTCCCCATTGAACACGTTACCCATGTCATCTATCGTTTCATCATCACCTTGTTCATTCAGTACATTGTCAAGTTCCTCATTGGAAACACTAGCCAGAAGGAAATCTTTGCATCCGGAATCTGTACACATGAGTGCCATTTGCTGTGTAAAACTTGAAAATTCGGTTATAAAAGGATACCATGCATATAAAATTAAACAAATTAAACCACCTATGGTTACATCGCCTCCATTAATAGTTGACAGGGAATACACAAATATTCACGACATTAACGCATGCTTAGTGTGGACCCCACCATTAACATCATTTGATGTTGACATGCATAGCTTGGTAACCGATGAAAATCGTTGCTTAACTGTACAAGATATTTCGGATTTGCCAGTTGGCCACGTACCAAAAGTTTTAGCAGGAGTGTTTAGGTCTTTTATGGATTCTGGCGGTAGCATATTTGCAGAGCCCATCGGGGATCCGATTCCTAGTTTTCCGCCTTGGTCAGCACCACTGGAAATCGGTGGAGGGTTTGTTATACCTTGTAATTATACCATTCAAATGTTCCACATGTCCATTCACTCTTGGCTGAAACGTGAGGGAAAATGCCCGAAGGAGAATGTATGCGCCTGGTAGATCAAGTTGATTAGAAGTTTAAAATACATATGTAAGCTGCTGTTGACGGGTTAATTTAGTAATTTGCGACGCCTGTTAAAATTTGTGCAACAGTTTTTTTTTCCACTGGGGTTTAACGACACTTCCTATATATATGCTCCCCGGGTGCCACTTCCGGGGTGGGTGCTTACGACGTATCGTTCAAAACGTCAGTCCCGACATAATGTCCAATAAAAGGTTCGACATGTCCATTTTAATATTTACGTGATGATTCGGAATCAACAATACTTTGGTGGCATTTCAAACAATAATAAGCTACTTACAGTAGAGTTAGCGTGGGCGGATTCTTCCCCACGCGTGAGCATTTTGCCTACGGAGGCATTGTGGGAAAAACCTGTTGAGGTCTCAAGCAGATTTTTTTAATGAAGCCCAGGTTTAAACCAATAGAAATTCTGCTAACTTCTCATTCAAGTGATCTCTGAAGAGCTTGCATTGGTGAAATGTCCCCTTTCGGAAAAGTGCCCGCCCACGTTGACTGTACTGTACCACCCCCCCCCCCCCCCCCCCACACACACACACTCACACTCAGCCACTAACTGCGATCGAAAGAATAACTTTTGTTTTGCTTCCCCTCACCACTAACAGGAGGTATATTTTACTCCATTGCCGTAATATAATTTCCGATGTTATATGCCCTGTAGGATATATAGCAATGAGAATTATATATATTACGACATAAGAGGTACAACTATTTACCGACTAAAATCAGCCCCTTCCAACCCACATTTACAGGTGTTCTACTCTATTACCGTTATATAATTTCCGATGCTATGTACCCTGTGGGGATATATTGCACTGAAAATTATAGTACGGCATGAGGTACAACTACCCCCCCCCCCCCCCCCAAGTCCCGGCGAGTTGCTTTTATTCAAGCTATTTTCGGACCCAAATAATCTTATTTCAAGTGGCTTGAAAGAAGATTATTTGGGTCTGAAAATGACTTTGTAAACGACTCTGTAGCGCTCGCAATCACTCTCGAGGCATCTAATTTAAAAACAAACTTCCCGGGGGAGGTGTGAACTCCCACACCCACGATGGGGTACCCCCTTCCGTACCTGACCCCACCTCATGTCTGACATATCATGACAGTGTGCCCCCTAATTGGGACCTAACCCCCATCATTCTGGAAACCAATCTCTGCCATTGGTGTGAGTGAAAAGCAGTCTGGGAGAAATCTGTACACCCCTTCCCCACCATCGCGGGCCTTCGCGACGCCTCTTCAGACAGTCATTGTCATCTGCTGATATTAACAGTTTTACAGGTGCAGGAAGCCGAAGTACACAGAGAGAACCTCTGAGGAATAACGAGCTACTGTCAACTCCTCAACATTCTAACTCCTTCAGTCTTCACAAGCAAGGTTACAGTTGCTGGAGACGTGCACCCAATCGACGTGCAGTACCTCTTAAACTAGTACACAACGTCATCGCCCCCCCCCCCCTCCCCTCCCCCGTGTTGGCAGCCGGAGTGAAACGCTTTACCCTATGACACAAACAGAAACTTGTTATCGAACTATAGGCGATTAAATTAAACCCTGCCCCCACCACTGCAGGGTATGAGCATGAGTAGTATAGGTCGTATGAATCAGGCCCTATTTGGGGATTTTTCTGAGAGCAATTTGGGGGAGCCAGTGCTAAATTCCCATAGAAGGGGACTACTTTTGGGGGAGCCATCTTTCGTGTATAAACCATGGTTAAAAACAACCAGATCCGGGAAGTGGTTTACGTACTGCCTAACCTCCAAATTCAAATCGTTCGAGGAGTCACTCGATCGAGTGACTCCACATATGACTCGAACGACTGCCTCCGCGGGTCCTGCCTGCTCCTGCAGATCCTACCTACTTGCCTGCCTGAACGACTCTTCCTGCAGGCAGGACCCCCAGAGCAGACGGGAAGGTTACGCCTGGCCAGAGGCCAGGCAGGCAAGTAGACAGGACCCGTGGGGAGGGGAGGGGAGGGGGAGCAGGCAGGCAGGAAACCCAACATCATGGGTTTCACCCGAAAAGTGGCTCCCACAAATTGCTCCCCCAAAAGTAGTCCCCTTCCTTCTATGGGAATTTAACACTGGCTCCTCCGAATTGCTCCCCGAAAAATCTCTCAAATAGGGCATGATTCCTACGACCTATGCTACTAGCATGTTGTTGAGCTGCCAGTTGTTCATCTTTGTTGATTTATTTTCTCCCGGTACTCTAAATTCCATACATACACTGTACATGTAGGCTTTCACGGTTACAATTCACCAATGAACCTTCAAACCTCAACTGATACGAGCACGAGTGGACTGGAGTAAGAATATTGAGGAGTTGACATTTACTCGTCACTGCTTGGTAGTTCTCATCAATGACTCTCGACTTTCTCCACATATAAAACTGTCTCCGACACGATATGACCCTGGCTGTCGAAACAGTCGCCAAACCCCAAAACCAATAAATAAATCTCAGTAAACAAGTTTTAACCCTTTACCCAACGTAACGGTAAAAATAGGCCAGCGCTATACACGAAACTCACAATTCAATCTTTTTTTAAATATATTTTCATTTTTTGCTTCCAAAAACATAGGTTCTGCCCCCTTCATTGGAAGGCGCGCATCACGCTCGTTCCAATGAGGTGGTCATAACCTATGTTTGGAAGCAAAAAATGAAAATATATTTAAAAAAAGATTGAATTGCGATTTTCGTAAATTTTAAGTTACACGATAATTTTTTACGAGTGTCGTGTGCAAGTAACGTTAGGTAAAGGGTTATACCCTGACAATTTCCACACAGACCACAGTGGTTAAGTAAATCGACAGCGGCATGTATCTGTTAACTAATTTGGTGGGGGATGAGTTGAAAAACATGCTTCTTATTTTATATAACAAAGATATAAACCAGTTCATTTAACAATCCTGGGATATTTTGAAAATGATCTTTACGTGATTTATTGTAATTTCTTCGAGAAACCGTTTTTTGTTGTGGCCATTAAAATTTATATCACTTTTACTTTTATTACGTGTTTTTGATTGAGATTTAGAGTAACCCAAGAAAGAAATAAGTAGTTCCTTTGAATGCTTCCAATTGGAATACTTTCATTACTTCCCCCAGACTGCAGACAAGGCATGTTCCCCCCATCTGGGTACGATATCTCAAGCGCAAGTGTACAATGGGATGTGTGATCCCTTTTCGCCAAAATTGATCCGGTACCGCCGCAATCAGGTCATCTAAAGGCGTACATTATTTTGTCACTTTCATGTACAATATCGGTCTGAAACTTGTTTGCATTTTTCAAGGAGACAATTGTCTTTACACACATGTATATATTTAATAGGAAAATACATCGATTGAACTGGCGACGGCCAATTTTTGAAAGGTGATCCGATACCGCCGTAACAACTGTATTGGACTAAATCCTGGGTTGTGAAACTCGACCCAAATTAAACTGAATCAATGGTAATTATCCGAAAGATGTCCAAACCTTCCCCCATTGATAATGTCTGTCCAAAACATAAACCACGTCTAAAGGCACAAACACCTCGGCCTATAACGTCCAATGAGGGCGGCACTGGTCTTCTCATATTGCTGAAATATCGACTAAAGGGCAGCAACGTTTAGCCGTGATTTGGCATCTAAAGTGTAGATTTGATCGTAAAATCCTTGAAAAAAATATATTTCCCTTTTATACGGCCCATCTTGGAATACGTTGATGCAGTACGGGTAAACTGCAATACCGAAGAATTTCACAATCTTAAGAAAATCCAAACTGAGGCAGCCAGGCTCATTACCGGGGCCACAAGAATTGCAAGTAAAAAAATCATTGTACATTGAGACTTGTTGCGAACCGTGGAGTTCAGACGCAAAAAACATAAGATCATACAATATCATCGCGTGAAAACCCGAACGTTCTATTTCCCATTTTTGATTTTTGTGGAAAATCGTGGTTGAAGTTTCGGTACAGGATTTTACACGCTAAAATTGGTTCACCGATAATGTGAATATAATTATATTGTGAGTAGTACTGAAATCTAATTATATGTGAAGTTTTAAGTGTAAATACCATAAATTGTCTGAATAAAAGAAAAACATTGTATTTGGAGACAGAACCATTTATTGAGGAAAACGCTGTCTGAAGTCAAAACTAAAGAGAAATATGGACATAGAATGCTTTAGCCTCAGATGGTCACCACTTTCTGAGGAAACTAGACTGCAAAAAATATAGGTTCTCTTTAGAACCAAAACTGGTTCTAATCTTGTCCCTGAGATGGAACCAGTTCTGTTTAAACAGTATTTATTTCAAATCAAATAAATTTACTAAGATTAGCATTCAAAAGTAACAGAATATTACATGAACTGAAGTAGATTCAGCACTAAACTTGGAGCTTATTCAACGCAGTCGCCAAACATTTTGAAACAAAGGAGATATGAACAGTTGGCATATCGAACCAGTTTTGGTTCTGTATAGAACCAAAACTGGTTCGATATGCCAACTGTTCATATCTCCTTTGCTTAATAATGATTTGATACAACCTCGTATAAGCTCAACACTTACGGCTGAAACCCCCTCAATTTATGTTTAATTCTGTTAATATTTAATGTTAATCTTTATAAATTTATTTGATCTGAAATAAATTCTGTTCAAATAGAACTGGTTCCATCTCAGGGACAAGATTAGAACCAGTTTTGGTTCTAAAGAGAACCTATATTTTTTGCAGTGTATAGCGCAACTGTAAAAGTTGTAATTATACTTAGCATTCACATAAAGTCTAAACATAAATCTTGCACCATCATGCTAGCTTCGACATTTCACTCGGCTGTGTGTATTGGAATAAAGAACATAATGTAAAACAAGAGGCATATTTACTTGAAACAAAAAACTATTTTAAAAAGCAAATATGCTTGTCACAACAGAAATGCCAAAATAACTCTTCAAATTCCTTAGTCACAGTTCAGAGGGTAAATATCCCAAGAATTACTTCCCTGAAACGAAAGACATTGCATGAACTATTCAATACAAAAGTGTGACATCGGCAACACCATTTGAAGCAAGATGATATTCTCAACTGAAAAGATAAACTTTCCGTTCACAGCATACACAATCGTGGGCTTGTGCCGGGTTCCGCTAACATCCCACCCAAAGTTTCCGCTATTAACCATTTGTATTACCAATAAGTAGTTATGCGAAGATTGGAATAGGGGGTTGATGGGAACTTAGATCAGATCGGGGGGGGGGGGGGGGGCTTGTACTGCGCCCCACTGAGAGTACCCCATCCTCCCTGCAATCAACCTTCAAATATACTCTAAATAATACGATATTTGTATTCCCGAGATATGATTGCAGAGGAGTTTGTGGGTGTACGGGCAATGGAGTACGTTACAAGCCTCCTGTTGGTTAGAAGGTTGGGTAGGTGAGGTAGAAAGGAACGCGCTAAAAGACCCTGTTATGTGATACGACCCATAACTTCCTTTCTGGACTCTTGAAATAATTCAGAGAATTCATAACACGTGTGTCATACCCAATGACATCAAAAAGGTGAAAAATAAAACCTCCATTGAAAACAACATTCAAGTCCTAATCGGAGCCACCCTGGATTCTATGATTTGAATGGAAAGTTAATGAAGGTGTATTGAACAAAAACTCAAAGCTGATGCGCCGCATTCGTTTCAAGACACCCACATCAAAATTGTTAAAACAAAGTCTCATCAAACCGAAAAAGGCACCATCTCCCAAAAATGCCATGGAGGCTATCAAAATGGTAAATTCAGACAATTTTAGCTATGTTTTGACAGGAGCAGCAGCCATGTGTAATTGATGAGGGAATGTTCAGACAATGAGATCAGCCAACAACCATGGACTGTTTATTGAACTTGATGCTTGAACATCTCCCCGACAATAACTCATGGATACTGGGATGCTCTGTGAAAAGTATTCAGACCATATGTTCAACAAGCACTCTCTATGTCTTTTTGCTGAACTTATTATATGAATATTTTCTCGAGAATGATATATATATTATCGCTGCATTTGTAATGAAACTGTTGAAACGCTCGAAACGGCACAGTTGTCGCAACCGCCTTAACACAATTTATGGAATAAATGTAGCGCAATGCGCAAGTTACTTGTCACATGTATGACTGAAAATAGCTAGCTAATACTCTGTGTCCACGGAGGATGCAACGTATCATCGTTTAATATCCCGAATTCTATCCTCTGGCAGTTTCTTACCTCTTGTTATCACCGGTGCCTTATGAAGTTCATGTATTTAGTGGCGCCTGCTTATGACGGTCAAGTTCACTTCAGTGAAGTTTTCAATTGCAAAGTTTGTTTTGAATGCCCAGATGTTCGGCTTATCGGATTCAATGACAAGATGCTTAGTGTTTGTGAAAGAAATGTTTGAGAACTTTAAAAGTTTTGCGGCATTTTGAAAGTCAAAAAAGTGTTGTAGTTGGACTAGAATTGTGAAATTTGGTCAAACGGGTTTTAAAAGTCTTACCAACCCAAAAGAGCTAAAAAGCTCCTTCAATTTTAACCCTGTGAACTCTTGTGGTATCGTCCATGCCAGTTCAATGACATCAATTAGAAGAGTCCATATTCATTATTTGGGGTAGACCAATCAATATTTTCAACGTGCAGCCTCGGGGCTGCACGTTGAAAAATATTGATGGATCCACGCCACACATTTACTGAACAGCCACCCTATTTACTGCCGTTCTGACGTATCATGTTCCTGACCGGAAAACGGCCGCTAGGGTTCAAATGGTTAAGGCACGCTGATTATGACTGTGGGTGTTGTCGACCTCTTGGACACAGCTATGTCCTGGGGTGGAGAATGTTTGCTCATTGCGCTTCATGGGCATGTGTGTCTGTGTGAAATACTTAAGGCCATTACCATATGCGAATTTCTATTTTGATGGACACAAAGTTCTGTCAGATGAATAAGCCCGATGACCGTGTTACCTTCAGTCATCATTTGATATATACAAGTATTTTAGTTTAAGACATTCTCTAAGAGAAATCAAGTTTTCATCCAAAAGGCTTTGACAATCAGATATGTCTAGAAACCTAAGATGTTTGGGTCCAGGTAAAAAGTACATGGTTGAGATCTAATTTCCAGGCAGATTAAGAGTTTTCGCAGCGTATGCGAAGCCTTGGACAAGTTTGAAAGTCAGGTAGTAAGGTTCTATTCTTATGTAAACATACCCAATCACAAAATGTCCGAAGGCTGCCGCGTGAGACAGTCATGACATTGTCCAAGTCTGAGCGTTCCAAAGATATTAAATAGGGAAAGTCAAAATATTTCCACAGCTCTTTAGTGGTCCTCATGAGATTAATAAATCGCTTACATATAAGTCCTCCAGCTGAGAATTATTCATCGAGAGGGGAAAAATTCAAAAGTTCTATCAATATGTCATCTGGCAGATTTGTGACTGAGATTCTGCAAAAAAGAATAGTCATATAATACGCAAGTGAAACATAATCAATGTTGACCAAACTCAGTGCAGGAATTAATTATTGGTAACACCAATACTGAATAGATGGAATTCCGCTTTAACATGACGATGCAGGTTCTGAGAAATCTCTCATTTTTGCCAATATTAGTAGCCGACGAGTGTAACGTAATCTTCATGAAGGCGATAACTTGAGTGTTTTCGTGGGACCTGACTTTGTAAAACGCAACTTGTGTCCAGGGGGCGTTAGGGGAGTGAGCTAAAGAAATGATTTAGGTGTACAGGAGGTTGATGGAGAGGAAAATAAATGCGACGGAGATAGAGAGAGGGGGAAATGGGTAGAAGAGGAGAGAGAGTGAGATGTGTCTGTTTATCTCCAAATTCGACCTGAACAGGTCTTTACAGCAAGTGTTATTTTCCATTCCAGAGGGTTCTATCTCCATTTTCACCACATTCTGGTCTCTAATACCTATTTGAGGTGATATATGAGAAGGGAAACTTCACAAACGTTTAAAACGAAGACTTTCGAACTCTATGAAATTAGTTCTATTGTACGTTACTCATTAAAAGAATACCAATTCACATTTGTTGAGAAATCGCACCAGCCATTCGTGGACTTATTATCACGTGATCTATGCAAGAATAATGCTTGTTGGACGAGATAGAACACTCTGTCCCGATTGAAAAACGTAATTTTGGAGTTAGAGCTATTTTTCTCAGCTCATAAGATGGAATCTATCTATGTTGTGCAAGCTGTGATCGGCTTTATCGATAGAAAACCTCATTGCGATTCCAACGGTACCCATAACTCATTTTCCCGCCAAAATGGACTAACAAGCTCCGGTTTTCACACGACGATATGTTAAAATGTACCATGGCTTAACTCCCGTTTACATTTCATTGATAATACTCCGTGCCCTGTTAGAGACTCAGACCTACAACCTTCGTCTAATGTCTAATCTGAATTCTTAACCGTGCCGATCGATTCAAGTTATCATCACTTGTCATCATTTCCCTCATCGACAACTAAACTCTGGAACGAAATGCCGAATGACGTGAGTGATAATCCAAATCTTGTAAGTTTCAAAACTTATCTCAACAAAGACAAACGAACTATTCCCAAATTCTATATGGCCGACAAATCACGACAACATCAAATCACCCATTGTAGAATCAGTTTCGGACGCGGCAACCTAAAAGGTCACTCTTGACAAGCAGACACTTGTTCCTGTCGCTGTGGCGAATACAAAGGCTTGGTTGTCTGGTCTGTGGATTGTGTCTCTGACAATACCCTTTGTTTGGAGTGCTCCGCAGTGAACACCTGATCATTGCACATATAGTTCTCTTCTCTGTCATATTTTCTTCTGCTTTCTAGCCACTGTAAATATAGCCAAAGTGTAATAATGGCACGGCACACGCACCGGCAGGCCCCACCACTGAGAGCGAGTTAGTAGGTAAATTGTCTACTACACATCAAAATACTCAAGCACCCATGCTGGGTCCCAATCGAATGTGTAAATGTAGGCTTCTTTTTATTTTAATGATGATCAGCCGCACATGTTTTACTTGCCAAAATATTTAACTGGAAACAGGCGAGTATAACCTTTTAGCTTGGAGCCGAATCCACTTCTTTACGATGGATTATAGAAAACCAAGTTAAAGAAAAATATCGTATGGAATTTCTCTTTATTCCTAGTGATTAGGATGTACTCTTAGTTCATTTGTATTTTATACCATAAACAAGGTATGCTGAGACTTCAAAAAGCTATTTTCGAATTTAATTATTTAACAACCAGTTTTTAAGGTATAAGTGTGGGAAATTTGTTTACTTTGAAATTCCCACCTCTGATATTCCATAAACTAAAATTAAATATACATAAATTATACATCAAAACGAAAGTTGGACTTGGCCTAAGCCCAAAACTCACTCGACAAACAGGATTGATATGACCCATCATATTTTCAAGACAAAATCTTTTCCCCCATTTCCAAGTCTCAGACTGGATCGACGGAAGCTATCTCGGGCAGGGGTGGGACAGACTGTGGGAGAAGAGCACGTCCTGTTCCCCTCGCCAGTCTGCTAAAAGCAGCTATCACTAGCGGCCCGTGGAGGGTTTGGGTGGTATGCCCCCCCCCCCCCCCAGGTGGTTGAGGTCCGAGGGGCCTCTCCCGGGAAAATGTTTTGAATTTTAAAAGCCCCTAGAGTGAATTTGGAGTGTATTTTAGCCTACAATCGAGAGGAATTGTAACGCAAAATTTGGGTCTTTTTATGTACTATAATCGTTCAAATCAGATCCTCCCTGATTAGCTTCAGTGTGTTATTATTAGCCGGGATACGGGTTTATACCCACTCGTTGTAAGGGACCTGGATCGCAGCTGGGAAAGCTGAACACATTTCGAGAAATCCGTAAACCTGAGTGTATGAAGCTTTTCTGTCTTGATCTCCTTCACAGATTATAGATGACCACTATCCTGTGGCATAACCTTTCCTGTCTGTTTTAAGAAGAGTACCTCTTTTTGTGTTTCTAACAATGCTTTATTCATTTCAGAAACCATCTCTTTAACGTCGCCCGAGTGTTGTGTGTCATATTCTGCCGACCTCATGTTTCCATTACCTACACGAAGACTTTTTCAGCAGTTGTCAAGGCAACAAGAACACAATTTGCCATCAGTTAATATTTCGATAAGGGTCCAGAATCTATGGATGAGGTCCATCACTGTAATAATTCAAATAATAAACAATGAGCAGCAAACAATGTTTGACATCTAATTCACTATACTCAACTTGTGCTTACACAATCACCAATCAAGAAGATAGCCTCTACTTGAATAAAACCATTAGAAACTAAAAATGTAAAGAAACACAGTGATCCAAAGGTGATCCAACACGTTTGATGACTATTATTATGACATATTTACAAAAAAAACTCAATTTCTATATATATTCTCTGGAGGATGGTTTGGGTTCAATAGTCAAAATGTAGCGGCCGGCTTGGGTCAGATTGCAGAGGATAGTTTGGCAAGAGGGTGGTTTGCATGTCGTGTACGCTGCCCATATGAACACAGAAATTGAGACCCCACTAATTACACTACGAGGTGGGGTCTCAAAACCCCACCACGTGACTTCAATTTATCTATAATTAACTTGTGTTTTTGCAAGTGCGGTAATCAGGTTTATTCTTCCACCAAAAATAGTTTCAGTTCATTGTTGTTTAGTGATTGTTAGGTATTGCACTTAAGTATAAATTGAATACGTATGCTCCATACATGTTTTTTGATAATAAAAAGCATTAATATGGCAGAAAAAACAATCAAAATATGGAGTTTGAATTGTGTTTTTAATATCGCATGAATATGTCAAACTGTGTGATGGGATGTTCGGCTGACGTCGGTTTATCTTTTGATCGCTCAGTCACCGGCTCTTAATGAGATCAAATTTTTTCACAGTCAGTGAAATATTACTTTTATTTTTACTTGAAATATTAAAAAGATAGTTCAATATTTGAAAAGGTTATTGAAAACTATTGCGATTCGTAATGTTGTTCATCAAAATCGATTTAGAACTCGAGGAATTATGAAAAAATAAATATTATACCGTACTGAAATCATGGATGTGAGTTGAAAAAATTATAACTTGACCAGTACAATATCTGGACATTTCCCCGACGGTCTTTTACCTAACTGTAGCTATTGACGAAGAAGAATCATGTTACCGGTATTGAATTTTGAATAAATTGTGGGTTGGGGAGGAAGGGAATCCGATTGACGATTTTAAAAGTTGAGTTCAGAGTGGAATGTTAAAATGTAAATGTTGAGAGTGGAATTAACATAAATAAACTACATTAACGAAAAAGGAATGCTTGTGGTGGCCTTGGGATGTTTCAGCCCAAGACGCTTCGGAATCCATATATTGAAGCGCCTGCGTGTACTAGCAAGGAAAACTGACCAAGATGGGGGGGGGGGGGGGGGGGGGGGGGGGGTGCAGATCGGCAAGCAATCAATGATATAGGCCTATTTGTGCGTGTGGGTTTATGGGAGTCTGGGGTCCAATTGCCTCGTTTCGGGGATGGGGAGGGAGGGGGAGGGCTATTTACTTCACCATTTAGGAGTGGTATGGATGACTGAATCTTACACTGCCAAGACACTGAAATTTTTGAGGTGCTGGCTGCACGCAAAAATCAGGGGTGGCGCCAGAAAATCTCCGATAGAGGAACTAAAATCTCCTGTCTGAAAGACCTATTTTAATTTTTGGGGTTTCAAGACACGTGTGGGGGGACAAAACAAAAAAATTATAATACGAAATTTCGGGGCATATTTGAGCTAGGGTTACGATGTATGGTGGTCTGGCTTGTCGACCGGCGTGTCATTATTGGAAATAAAAAAAATATATTATTTTCTATTGATTTTATTTACATATGGTTATAATTATGCTTACTGAATTAATAAAAAGTAATTATTATATTGATTTGTCTCTTATTTTTTCTTCAGCTTGTCATGTGCAGAGGTGTTAAAACAGATTTTGGTTTGAAGGACAGCTCTGTGCTTTGTCGCACCACTCAAATGTCATTTCACACCTTGTGCAATTGGTAGTTTAATCTACTGTACCTAATTAATCACTTCAATCCCGACTACTTTAATGTAGTAGCAGTAGAATAATATTTTATTTAACTGTCACATTTCAATACGAATGCATAATATACATAGGGTATGTTCAAAATATTTATATGAAATCCAGCCTATGAAGGCTTATGAGACACAGGTAGGTCTTTTTTTACAGTAGTTCATAAAATCAAAAAAAAAAACCAACAACAACAACAACAAAAAAAACCCAAACCCGAAAAACTAAAACACATGCACGCACACCAAAATACACACCCTTGCGGACCCCCCCCCCCCCCCCCACACACACAAACACACAGAGAGTAATATGCAGACATACGCCCACATGCACTTTCTCCCCCCCCCCCCCCATCACGTATATCTGTCTCTCTCTATCTCTTTCCCACTGAAGCGTACTCTCTCTTAGAATGGCACATTCGCAGATATTTTAATTCAGCATCTCCCTTATATTCACCCACGTATTTTTACATACACACAGGCTTAGCTATTTCAGTTGATAATACAAATAACAACAATGTAGAGGAACGTTGAAAAACCTGCAAATGCAAAGAGTATAAAAGTATGTACAAACCCCTACAGAATTGGATGAAGGATATTTACTTCTGTATGCAAATATCTCCCGTCCACCCCCCTCCCCCCTGTGAAATAATCATTAGTTTCAGTCTCGAGTGAGATACTTTTTGGTATCCATTCAAAAACACTATATTTTCTTTTTACTATATCATTTTTATAAGAATCTTTAAGTGCGTTGCCCGACAAGAGTAAGACAGGAAAGAGGATGTGCTGGTCAGGTTGACTCAATGTCGTGAACTGGTATCACTTCAATCATTAGCCGTGCGCCGTGGGCGCTTTCGTGGCGCAGGAGGCTTTTTCGCCCCCACCCAAGAAAAACACGGCTCATCACGTGTTGGCCTACAGCTGTAAACAAAATGTGAAATTGGGAACTTCGCGAATATTAGTTGTTTTTCTCAAGTCTGGTTTATTTTTTTGCTCGATCAAATCGATCGCGCAAACACAACAGTTTAGTTTCAAAAGTGACGAGGACTTTGTACTTAACCAAATGGAACTGACTGTTCTATTCCCAATTTACAATTTCAAACCACAGCAATAGTCGCCGTCTGCCTCCTCCAAATTCCAATTTTAATTTAAAATAAATTATCTACTACCAGTAACAAACGCAGTAGTCTTGCCAGTTGACGTCACAAGACAGTATTTATTAATCAGCAGAGAAACGGACATGCGAAAGCAATTAAGCTAATCGTTAACGCTCGTGACCACGGTGGGTCACAGTGTTTTGAAAACTGTCTTCCACTGATCAAACACTGCGGTCCACTGGAACTCCACGGAGGAGAACACACCGCGGTGGCGTTTTTGTTTCAATCCACGTTGAACGTACTGCAATGTTAGTTATGAGAAACCAAATGAAGTTAAAAATTAAAAAATGACAACTCATTTATGTAAATATCAATGTGCAAAAAACAAACTTATTTATGTTAATATCTATGTGCAGTGTAGTATGTTTCTATAGTTTATTGCTCGTTAAAAGTTAGAAAGAACACTTGAATGAAATAAAATATATCAAAGCCAATGTTCCTGTTATTGTTGCTCTGTTGTCAATGAAGATAAGTAATTAATTGAACACGCCCACTCATAAATAGTTCCTCTATAAAAAGACAGCACTAATCTAAATTTAGCATCAATAACTGGGGTATTTATTGACCAGTCTCATATGGGTACTGTACACGTAATGTGTGTGTATTCCGTAGGGAGGGGAGAATGCAACGGGGCGACAAATTACTTCGTATTTTGCCCTAGACCGGATGTGTTCTGATAACGAAAACGGACACAATTCATTCCTACTCTAGAACCTCTTATAAAATGCTCCTTCAATATTGACATGGCCACGGAGTATAGAATCAACCGGAGAATCTACTCGAGTCAAAACCTGAAATTAGCCCAGTTTCTGTCCCCCTGGCGGTTGGCGTCAGTTTGAAGCAAAATGTCGTCTTGCAAATGCACTGCTAACAACTGCGATAATACTTAAAAAATACTGTGGGTGGGGGTGTCATTTTATTGCATTCCGAAAGATAATTAAAAGTTAGTTGACAGAATAATTACAGACCCAATTTAATACAGTAGCACACCGTGTTTGCCAGACTATCAAGTTTTATGCATAAAAATGCCGACTGGAGCAGGCTAGAGAGAAGAGTGAAAATCTTGAATGAAATGATTCGTTTGACCTTCAAGTTCAAATTATTTGCAGTACAACTCGAAAATAACACGACATGTGCGGTGTATATGTATGTATATGTTTGTTGCTTTGTTTGTGGTCTAGTATGAATGTGTGAATTTCAGACTCCATTGTTTTTCTCCCTTGCACGTTTCGGCCCAATAATTTTCGTGTACTATTCGGCCTCCCATTGGAGGTATATTTTTAGTATTTAAAAAGGAGGGAGTGAAAATGTCTGCTCCCACTCCTACCGAAGGCAGCATCTAATATATGAAGTATATAATTAAATATCACAAATTATCCCATTTATTTATCTAATTATTCATTTGGGTTTTATTACACTTTCCACATCCAGGGAAGTTTTACATCTGGAAGAAACTGGTGTACCACTACCAGCAGCAGAGAGCCATGGAAAATCATTGAGTAAAGTTCTACCAGACTCAAAGTTTTAGATGCTTTGTGAAAACAGCATTTTCAGTTTCTTCCCCTGTAATTTGGTTCCCTCTTGAAAACTTATGACAGCAATTCAGCCCTAATAAGTTATTTATCAGTTGTTACTTTCTGTAGGTAAGGCTATTTCACAACCATAATAAATGTATAAAGTTATCAGTGAAGTTCAATAACCATAATTTATAGAATAATACAGAGTGCTACATACAGTAGCATGTGATCTCTTCCCAATATTACAGGTGCAAAATTGTAAATTAACAAATTTGATTGGAAGTCCATCTGAAAAATTACAGAATCTGCCCAGAACATTTTGAGAACATAATGTTCTGTTCATGAATCCTAATGATTGGGAAAAAAAACTGGTTGGGAATGCAGTCCCAATTCTGTTTTATGTTCCCAATCCATCTACTAAACTCTTGACTGAAAAAGAAAATTATCAAAGAGAAAGACCGAAGGTCTCCAGCTCAAAACACAATGTATTGAAGGTAACAATACACTCCAAGAAGGAAACAGATGAGAGCTCTTATACAATATCAAAGAGTAAATATCAGTAGGGTTAAAAAAGTGACTGAAAACTTTTAAAAGGTAAATTTGGAAAAAATAACATTGATCAAATTTTGAAGCAAGTCTCTGTTTCTACCAGAAAAATCTGCAAACACTCGTCATTTCTCAGGTAAAAATGACACAAGAAGGGTTACCGGTGGAGAGATGAAGACAAAATTAATAGCTCTGCAGATATATTATTATGTTGATACGCGGGAAGACAAGTCATCAAAATTATCGTTCAGCTCTTTGGTCATTATCTGCATACATGGAAATGTCAAATTCCAAAATTTTGACCTATAAAAACCTAAAACAAGTCAAAAAAAAATCTAAACACAATAGGACAATTATCAAAGTCATGTATCTTTGAAAAAAAATGTTTTAACAGTAGATTAAAATGTTTATTTTAGCATTTGCAATTTATATTTAGTAAGATAATAATTTGTGTTACAATTTATTTATTATTTTCCAATCAAATCTCATGTAAGTTACAAGAATAAAACATTCTGGTAACGGCACATGAAACAGTGGTAGGAACACAAAGCTCTGAGAAGTGTCTCTCAACATTTCTGATTAAAATTCATGTAATTTTTACTGGTTTGAAATTAAGGCTGAATGACATCCTCATGTATCAATTTCAGTATGGAGGGTGGGGGCTGTTTTCGGGTATGTAGCAGCAGCAGCAGCAGCAGCAGCAAACGTTTTAGTGTAGGAGAGACATGATGTGACTACAAGTATCTAGGGGTAAATATAAACATTACGGGAAGAGGCATCTACCAAAACCACACAAATAAATTCATTCTGAAGGGGAAGCGAATCCTTAACCAAATGAAACTTATCGGGAGAAAAGTTTCAATAAGGTTTTTGTGGAGAAACAGCTACAGTTACTAAACTGAATTCATGTTTCATTGTTTGTACATTTCCTGGGTGACTAGGTGATTTGTAGATATTACTATTTTATTTGAGAAACTCTTATCTAATTTGACTGGGTTATTTTTTGTTTGAACTTCAAAATCATTTTTCAGGACCGGAGAGTGATATATAACAGAAATGTGGTCTACTGTGAAGTTTGAGAAAGTTAAAACCCCTATACTTTATCATGTTCACCTTTTACCAAACAGGAGCAGAAGATAACAGTATAATTATTTTTCTGAAAAATCTCCTCAAAGTCTTTTTGGGGGGTACCACAGCTTATGACCTCTCTCTCGTCTATCATTGCAAAAAAACATGTAAAGCTTGTTCCATTTAGGGGGCATAAGGTTTGTTTTGTTTTGTTTTTTGAGAAAAAAAGTAATAAAATTTGAATGGAGATTTCTTTATATAATAACACAGGAAGATCTGACTTATTCATGAGATAAAGGATTGCAAAAGGAATTCTAGGAACACAAATCTACAATATATGATATGAAATGATGAAAGAATGAAGTTAAAAAATGTGTGGTTCAGGACAAATGAAGACACTGGAACAGTTTCTTGGAAGGGGCTCTCATTTTCCATAAACTGAACAATACAATTCTTGGGAGGAAATAGAGACTTGAGACAGGAGGCTTAGTTGGATGAGGGGATGAACAGTCATTACTGTAAATGAAAGACTCGGAGGGAAAGTGCAAAAATTTTAGACAAAATTAGTGTCTGAATTGTTGAGGATCATGAGGGAGAATCATGGATGAATGAGTCAGGTGCTGTAGGTTTTGCTCATCTGAGAATCATTATGGATTAACAATTGGCCAAAACATATTCATCTGTGTGGTATTAGGTTTCTTTCTGTCAAAATCTTCAGCATAGGCCATTCACAGCACAGGAAGGTGGTGTGTGCTCTTTTGAGTTCATTTCATATGAACATGACTTATCCACCATGTTAATGGCATGTTATAGTGCGAGATACTGAAAATATTGCAAAATCTCAAAGAGATAATCTCAGGAAAGTTTATGCAAACAAAGTTTTTATTACTTTTGATTGTACTAACCCAAGTTATTCACAGGTGGTATTCAGCTCTTGGGAATCAATATTTTAATTTCTCTAATCAGGTTTGTCCTATGAGATTGAAACTAATTTCTGAGTAGTAGAACCTATTTGATTCATATCCTTTTTCTTAAACAGCTGCAGAGCTTTTCAGATGAAAGAGGATGTTTTTTTTTCCATAAATTGTCCCAGCATAACAACATGGGATGAGCAGCTGATAGTTTGTGAAATCAATATCTATAAAAAAATTATTATTAAATATTTTACAAGAATTAAAATTTATAAGCCATTTTTCAATAAATATTGTTTAAACAAAAAAAACTCTGATAATTTTGCAATTATTCATTGAAAGGTGCCACTGGCACTTAACAATGAATAATTGCAAAAATATTAGCAAATATATTACAAGAATTAAAATTTATAAGAAATAATTGTATTAAGAAACGAATCAAAACTTGTGATATATTATATTCCATTAAAATCCTTTAATTTTGCAATAATTCATTGTCCGGCACCACAGGCACATAACAATGAATAATTATAAGCAAATAGATTTCAGAATTAATTATATTAAGAAACGCACCAAAATTTATAGAATATTAATTAAATTTGATAAAAAATCTTATAATTCTGCCAGTATTCATTGAAACACACAACCTTGCTTAACCATAAGTAATTGCAAAATTATAAAAAAAAAATTAAGAGAAATTTTTATAATTGACAAAGTATAAAATTAGTGCAAATACATAAGAATTTATGCCAAGAAACGTGTTTGGAAAATGTGCTATGTTGGACATTTAAAAAATGCCATGCTAACCAGTATTTCATACGGCATAAATATTATTAGAGTTATTTTCCATCACATGTTTTGCGATTTCAAACACTGGCGGACGATTTGGGTAAAAATGCAAGCGGACGATTCGGCTGGCAAAAATATCCGTTTCCCGTTTTGAATTATCTGTTTCAAAGTTAACAAGAAAATGTATATTTTACAAAAAAACATTATTTGTTTTACTGCTAGGGTCTGTCCATTTTTATTTTATTGGTGTATCTTCCAATAAAACGGGAAGACTTGCTTATTCGGGCTCAGCCCTGTGTTTATTCTGAATGCGATGTGTAACGAATGTGTTTGTGTCTGAGAGAGAGCGATTGAGCCATAGAGCGTACGGCCAAACAGCGTATAGCAAGAGAAATCCTTTTTTCTACAGCATACTTGCAGCTGTATATTAGATGTTTGAATGCGTTTGACGGTAAAAAAAACAAGACCGACTTACGAAATAAAACTATCGTGCTCAGTGTGGTAAAGTACGAGAAATATTCACGAATTTAGGGAATATGTATCATTTTCATCCATGGTTATTAGTTTAAAAATACGAACTAAAGAAGGTAATTTCGACTCCAGTACTTACATTCTGTGCGATTTATCGCATACTGGGTGTGATTTTTATTTTTTGTACCGAATCTTTGTAAAAACGTCTGTTTTCTATGAAAAAGTCAAATTTTCCCCATAGCCTCAGTGTTATTTTGGAGCGATTCTGACGCCAACCGCTAGAGGGCCAGATAAGTTCCGATAACAATAGAGAGTATCGGGAGTGAACGCTCCCCCTAACCTCCCTGACATGGCACAACACATTCAACTGGTCCAGCAATAAATAGCATGAGGAATGGTGGTCTTTATGTATGGCGAATAGTTTCATGTAAAATTGCCTTCAGCCGTTTACGTCACCAGATGTGGGTGAAAAAACTGTTGGGAAACTCATCAACTTTCGTCAGTTCCTTGAGCAGGTGCGCTTGTTTCACAAGATAAATTTTTAGTTTCAGTGGCAGGTTTCAAAAATCGAATAACCCAAACGGGGTCTGATCTGTGGCATGGTCGATTTGTTTCGTGATCAGACATACATGTATAACCGCAACATCCAGAACAGATAAGAAGGAGGCGGATAAAGCTTAAATACATGGGTTCATTTATTCCATAATTTCGTAGAACTGTATTTACATCTAACAATATTGAACTAAGTTGGAAACTATAATTTGGGACGGTCCTCCTTAAATTCGGAATCCCCCTGAATACATCGGAATCCCCCGAAATACCCCGGAATCCGCCGAAATACCCCGGAATCCCCTTAAATTTCCTGGAATCCCCCAGTATGCAGTGCACCGGAATCCCTCATTAACCTCCCGAAATCACCACAGAATCTTAATTAAATCTCTGTTATGTGACAAGTTGCATGCAGATACTATAAATTACGATAGGATATGTGGATTCCGAAACCTTTTTGTACGTAGTTTGTAAACTGCAAAATTATTACTTACAAAATTGCTTATCAGCTTAATTACAAACCCATTGAACATTGCGACACGACATATTCTTAAAAGCTCTTGAGTGGGAAGGCCTTATTAAAGCTCTTGAGTGGGAAGGCCTCATTTCCACGAATACAACACATACAGCTCTGACGCCATCTTTAATCAACCAATAACAATGTTGAAGTTTCCACAAATTTGATTCTTAATGCACGATTATTATTTCACACACGTGAATACGAAACCACCGAGATTCGTTTGTATCATATACCAGGTACCGCGACTGCACATTCGCATTTTTCGATTGATTTAATCGCTCTTTCACTCCCGCGTTTTACATTATTGTATTGTATTTATTTTTGTTCAGTGTGTTGGCTATAACCGGTTTCGCTACAACAAGCCCGTGCAATACACATTTATGTGACATTGCCTGCCAGCTTCGAAACCGTAAAGTCTCACAATCACAAGCCAGTGTTGTACATAGAATTTTCTGTATACTCCCAGCCTGCTTGCAGACTTTACACATAGCCAACAGGGGTTTGCCTACCACAAGTCGGTGCTAACGCATGAATCTGTGTTATTGCCCGCCAGCTTGCCAAACCCTGAAGCTTCAACCACAAGCCCGTGCCGCACACAACCTGTGTACCTCCAGCCTGCTTGCAAGCTTCAACGCTCGACGGTTTCTATCCCAGACAGCAGAGCGTGTCGGTTGATTTAGAAACTGAATCGGAGTTTCACACCACAAGTCTGTGTTATACACAGTTTTTCTGTGTATTTCCTGCCAGCTTTGAAACTTCTGAGAGCGACATACAAGTCACTGAGCGTCTCAGACAGCCGACCTAAAAGACTGCTAGAATGGCTATAGTTCTCCAATTAGAACTAACTCAAATAAGCCATGAATGCAGGTGGTATTCTGGGAAATGTATGGGGATTCCAGGAAATTTAAGGGGGGATTCCGGAGTACAAAATATTGTATCGGCCCAATAATAGGGTAGCATCAATTTATTGGAAACAATAACAATCCAGGCTAGAATGGTCATATACTATGTTGGAAACTGATACGATCTTATATACAAAACATTATTCCAACCTAAAAAGGCAGCATCCATTTGTTGGAAACAATTACAGCCCTGGCGTCGTCTTATTCAAAATGCACATGCTTTCAACAATTTAGCATGCATCCTCGAATGTGCATTAGAGCGAGGGCTAGGGGTGGATGGAGGAAACGGGTAGCTAAGCCACTCACCCTTGGTCTTCCACCAGTGCCATCGATTATTACGCATGCCAGATACTGATACGATATCACAAACGAAACATATTACAGGCCTCCATAATATAGGCCGAGTCGCTTAGTGGAATAAACACAAGCTCCCACACAATAATTACTCGAGAAATCACAGGCACACCCAATGCCTATATCACGGGTAATGGACCAGCAATTGTATCAAGGTTCCAGATATACATCGTGTCAGCCGAACAACGTGTGCTTCTCCTCTTCACTGTGAATCACAGGTGCACTTGACGCCCACATCACAGTTAACCGACCACAATTTGAAAAGGTCGCCGATACATTCTAACGCATCTATCGTATCACACGCTGTCATAATATAGGTTGAGTCGCTTAGTGGAATAAACACAAGCGGCCATACAATAATTACCCGAGAAATCAGAGGCGCATCCATCCACGGGTAATGGACCACTAATTGTATCAAGGTCCCAGATATACATCGTATCAGCCGAATAACGTGTGTTTCCTTTCTTCACTAAAAATTACAGGTGCATTTGACGCCTATACCACAGTTAACCGACCATCAATTGTATAAAGGTCGGCGATACATTCTAACTCATTTATCGTATCGCCAACGTAAATATATAAAATGGGCAGTGACGCCGACACTATTGTTATGTCAGAATACGTCCTGTTAGGGTACCCACCCTTGGTGAAAAAAGTGTGTGCGTGGTTGTGTTCCCACATTTTACCTTTAGTTACTCGTGCGTTGTGGGCTAGTTAAAACCTTCAAATCAACAAATTAAAGAGGAGTTGTGGGGGCTTTAGGTGGTATTCTGGGAAATGTATGGGGATTCCAGGAAATTTAAGGGGGATTCTGGAGTATTACAGGGGATTCTGGTGTATTTCGGGGGATTCCGGGGTATTTCGGGGTATTCCGGTTTTAAGGAGGACCCATTTGGGACCCTGAACTTGAAATAAAATATAATAAAACCTATTAGTAGTAAGCATTTGTAGTACTATTACTTGCACAAGCTGGACATATCCATAACATTTATAAATGTATATGAAATATTAACTTTGGTAAAACCAAGAAGCGCATGCAGGCGTGGTTTAGAAAAAATCAAAACCAGTGGAATCAACGGCTAATTTCAGATATGTACTATAGCATTAGCAGACCACCCAAGTTTTAGAAATTTTATAAACATACCTTTTTGGTAAAACCCGGTCTTGGAAATATTATTCTTGATGAAAGAAAGAAAATTGAATGTGAAAAGAAAACTATTTTTTTTTTAAAAAATCGTTAGAAAATATTTTTTCTGAAATACCTTCTGTGTGTATCTGTCAAACAGAAATAGCAATAGCAGACGATGCAAAATGTCAAAAGCAAGGGGTGTTCAATTTAAATAATTTTTGTCAAAAGTAGAGTAGTTTTACTTTATACTTTCCGTGTAATTGATTCGGAAAAATCCGTGTAGATTAATGAACTTTCTAATTAATCCGAAAAAAGACATCTGTTTTGTTGTGGTGTTGAAAGTATTTGAAGCATTTCTAGGGGCACAAATCGTTTTTGAATTTGTTCTTTGGAAAGTGAATCTCGCCATTTCTCATTGATTGGCGATTGAAAGGCAACGTTCCATTTCTTTCAAGAACAGAGGTTTCTGCTTCCGGTTTCGGAATCGGAGGAAAAACTCGATTGGATGGTATGTGATTATGTAGTTTACCACAAATTTTTAATTTCATGTACGCTTTACTGAATAGGCTTGCTTCAAAGCAGTCCTGCGGGCTGCTTTTGCGCACGCTAAAATATCAGGTATGGTAAAGAGGCCTGATTGCTATACCCTACCACAACAAGCTCAACACGCCCCTTCCAATGAGGCACAGCAAACAATGCTCAATACAATTTACCAATGAATTCACTCAAAGCTTTACATACAGTACGTGGAGAGTGTACTATGACTAAATCACCCACAGAGTGGAGATTCCACCCAAGCAATAATTTGTTGCAGAGCGTACATGTAACCAGCACAAGCAAAGTTTCAGCCACTGGACCTCCGGGTTAAACCCGGTGGTCCATTGGCTGAAACACTGCTTGTGTTTTTTGTCGATATGTACAAAATTCGAAAGTTATAGCTTGGCTGATAACTCCACTCTGCGGGTGATTTAGTTACAATCCACTCTCCACGTACTGTAATAAATGTCCAGCAATCTAAAATACCTCATTCACACAACTCTACTCTGCTGGAATGAGCTAATTAAAACATTGACTGATGCAGTGTGTACATTATTAAACTAGGGCTCTATATCTACATGTAGAACACTACATGCAGAACTTCATAGTTGCTTGTATATCTGATATCATTACATGCATGTATATATATTACTATGCAAGTATGACACCAGAAAAGAAAATTATTATTCACACCTTTTATACTCTCAGTCTGATATATTACATGTAGACTATCACTGATATTCATTCTACACTAATCAGTCACTAATGAAAACACTTTCTTTTCACTCAGTGGAATAACAGTGAATTAAGCCACGAATAAACCTCAGATTATGAGTGAATGGAAAGAGCTAGTGTCCAGAGGGGTCAACTTAAACTATCCAAATTACAAGTATATTTTATATTTCATAATGGGCTAAATAAGTAATAAATATATCATATTCATACCCTCAATGTGACGAGTTCCTGCACATAAATAAAAGCACTTTCAGAGCAGCAGTGGATCTTGGACCTGCATGGAATAAAATATTTACTAAGTAAGGCGGTATGAAATGGGAGAAATAAATCTTATATGCATGACACTATTCACAGTAGTGTACGACCAACCACATTTTGCATATAAGCAGAAAGAGCTGGACCGTCCACTCGCAGTGAACAATGTACATTGTACGTACATATAAAATATTGGATACTATGGATACATACACATTACAGTACGTGGAGAGTGGATTGTAACTAAATCACCCGAGCTATAACTTTCAAATTTTGTACATATTGACAAAAAACATAAGCAAAGTTTCCGGCAATGGACCTCCGGTCCATTGGCTGAAACTTTGCCTGTGCTTGTTATGCATTGCAACGAAATTTGCAATTATTGCTTGGGTGGAATCTCCACTCTGCGGGTGATTTAGTGATAATACACGCTCCACGTACTGTAGTTACTTGATACTCCAATACAAAGTACACTTTAAAAGTTACCACACATGAAGGGTTTTCCAAAATGGCAAATGGTGAAATTGCTGATTATCATTTTAAACATATTTAACAATAATCTGGAGAACACAGAGTGTTCGGTTAATTTACATTTCCAACAGCAGAAATTAATAATTACATAACTCTGTGCACATCAGGACCTGGCGATAGCCACAGTGGCTAGACCAGTGTGCCATTACCATGGAACACCATGCAGGCCACCCGACTATCACAATATATACAGTTAAAACTAGAAGTCATGTCATGAACTGTGCGCTTATCTAGGCTTAATTGCGGGTGGTAATTTCGCGCAGTTGCCATATCGAATGGCATCCAAAGCACGGCAGGTTCTCCTGGTTACTCATAGCAAACACAGGCAATGTTTCTGCCAATGGACCTCCGGGTTACCTGGAGGTCCATTGGCTGAAACATTGCTTGTGCACAGGCCATATGTACAGAATTTGATGGCCTTACTATGGTCATAACATGTATATTAACGCGCAGATCGACGTGCTGTGTGTGCGCATTTCCTGACAGGACTTCTAGTTTTAACTATACATGTATGTACATGAATAGAATAATTCTTAAACTCCAGTACACACTGTAAAACTAAAACTGATGTTAAAATAATAAACTTTCACTGTACCTGAAGTTCCATGAGATCCACTCCAAACAGCTCCCAGAAAGTGTCCCAGAAAATTTAACACTTATTTTCACATATATTATCTATTTTCCATTACCTGTAACTTGTACTTTTAATATTTGTTTTTAAACTACTTCAGTATGAATTTAACAGAATCAATTAAAGCACTGGTCAGAATATCACAACAAGAAAATCAATACTTTTTAATCACTGCAAAGCCTTTATAGGGCAGATTCAAATAATTGCCCAATGATCCAGTTAATGACTACTCAGTGCATGCTTATTAGAAAAGCATGTCACCCTGTAATGAAACCAAGTGAACAGTTAAAAAGCTGAAGAGCAAGGAAACATTTTAACTTTCTGTGTTTGGAGCTAAAATAAAATAAGTGGAAATCTGAAAGTTGAGAGAGAATGTTTTAACCTTCTGTGTTCTATGTTAATAGTACGTGAAATGAGATATTATAAAAGTTGTAGTTATATAAATGCATAAATCTGGAAAAACCTGAAAATCTGGAGTATAAAGAGCTGAGCCCTGAAACAAAATTACTTTAATACTGCCACACATTCACGCTGGTTAATAAGGTAATGGACCATATATAAAATTGTTGAAGTATATACCAGTAAAATTAAAGAATGGGGAACTCTGTAAAGCTGAATTATGAGAGTCGCTTGATTGCTATCTGGTCGACTCACCTCAGACTGAGTCAGAGGCTCAGCTCAATTACTCTAAATTGATGGATGTTTATGATATTTGGTAAATATGCAGTTTAGTCTTACATGTATCTTTGCATTTCTCATTAGTTAGTTATTGGGGTTTTAACAGCATTTTCGACAGCATGGTCACATCGTGTCGTAATTCAGCGATCTGACTGTAGTCACAGGTACACGGCAAAAGCTGAGAAATCGAAAGAAAAATGATATCTGATAGCAATTTTTAATCGATGCTGATGTGCCCCCATAATGGTGTATAAATATTAACAAGGAACACAACTCGCTTTTCGAAAACGATAGCACTCATCTTCATTACACCCCCCTCAAATTTGATTTACACCATGTATCCAGCACTACCCAGTGTCAGTGGAAAGGGGGAAGAATAAGCTTACAATGGTGTATTACATGACCGTTGGGTGTTCTTGAGTTGCTTACAATAACAGGAAGAAGTGGAGGAAATGGCCGAAAAACATTTAGACGGACAAGATGTTGTTCGGTGGAAAGTGGGTTTATGAGTGACAGTTCTCCGATTTATTATAAAAACTTGAGGTCCCATTGTCTATGGAGGGCAGATTCAAATATTAACCATATACCTTTATCAATTTTCATTCTTAGTTCGACATTTTTTCATTTCTGGTGATCACATTTACTGTTTTTACACTTTAACCTTTCACTTGAAAACTCTTCCAGCTAACGGCGTCCATCGAAATGACAATTTTGTACAAAAACGTTTCCATTCTCCCATTGTCTACTATTCATGCTGAGAAAATCATGCATGAAAAGAAGCAAATGGGAGAATGGGCATCACTGAGAGCCATGCGTAACGCTCATGTGTACATGTCTGGTCATTTTACTGCGACTTGAGTCACTGATGTTTAACACTGTAAAATATGTTCAATTTAATGTTCTTTGAATTGAAGCCTTGACAGACTTGGCTTGTATTGCACAGTATTATAATCAGAATCAGCAGGGTGTGTGCTCAAATAACCGGTAATCGGTCAGCGGCCATTTTGGGTAATTGGTTGAACACTACGTGTCGGTATACCTCGATATTGGTTTGGTATTTGGTATCTGACTTGACTGAGATTTGCTGATAATACCAAAGAGGAATTCACTTCAACAAAAACAGAGTTGAGCTCAACAGTGGCATTCGTTTACATGTACAACCACAAATCATATCTACAGTAATTTTGTGTCTTGTTCCAAAAGAACCTTAATGTTTAAAGACCTTTTTCAGGCTTTTGTGATCTCAGAGCATGTGCCCTGACCATGCCATCTTTAGGAGGCCCTGCTGGAATTTGACAAAACACCTGGGCAGTGATTTCTAGTCGGGTCTTGGCTGCCTTAAGAGGCAGCCAAGACTGACTAGAAATCACGGCTAAGCAATTGCCATGTAGTCTGGTGGGAATTCAGGGCAGTTGCCGAGTCCAGTGAGGGTTAACAAAAGAAAATCTGTCAGTTCTTTCATGAAAATGAACCTTTCAACTGTTGTCAAGTCTCAACAGGGACTTTAAAATAGTGAATGTAGGAAAATTTGAAAATATTTAACAGTTCGTTTTTTTATATCTCCATGATATCGGTTTTGGTTCAGTTTTTCGGTATATTGCCCATTTCTACTCATTGGTGTCAACATGTATTTGAATAAATGCCTTGGGAGATACATGTAAATAGAATGCCTGAATTCCTTCAGAGGTTATTTATATAGTCTTCAGATAGAAAGTTCCAGAATAAGAAATTTCTCCAATGTTCTATTTTCTGTTAAATCTTAATTGGTTGATTAAAGTCACCTCATTAAGCTTCTAGATGATTCCAAGTTCAAGTAAACAAGGATGACCTACTTAAACAATGAGTGTGCTATATGTACTGTAGAATGAGCCAAAAATAGATTCTATGTAGCAGTAGCTAAAAACCTGTTGACAGGTGTATTCAAAGGTCACTCAGCTCAGTGTTCACACAAGCCAGAGTCTGCTAAAATAAAAAAAATAAAAAATATTTTTAGAAAAAAAATTAATTTGGCATATTTATTAACTAGGGGCATATCAATTCTGAATGGGGGGGGGGCATCACAAGCCAAACAATAGTCTTGAAACGATTAGCTATTTTTGAAGGGGGCATGGTGGCTCAGTTGGTTGAGGTGCAGGCTGCAAGCCGAGAAGTCCTCGGTTCGAATCCCACCTGCGGCAGCCGCGTTGTGTCCTTGGGCAAGACACTTCACCCCGATTGCCTACATGGGGGCACGATGACGCTGTGTACTGAGGCGTACTGCATGTCTTCAACCAATCTAACCCTGCCTGTGCTGCGGTGCAGAGTTCAGAGTTACGATGTTGGAGAGCTGACAGCTGCTCGTCGTTGCTCAGTGGTTCTCTCCGGGTACTCCGGCTTCCTCCACCCGTAAAACTGTCACGGTCACGATTAGCCATTGTGCATAAGTATGTGACCTTAAACACTAATAAATAAATAAATAAATATAAATATTAGCTATTTTTGAAAGTCGACTAATTACCGGCAGTATTCGACTCAAAGTCAGCTAGTCGGGACGTTCCTATCAGTAAATAAAATTATAATGAGAATCATGAATTGTTTCTTAATAATGACAGTTATAAATAGGTTGAGCTCCATGTTACTTGACTTAATGAATTGGGAGCAGTGTTTCTGCTAGGGGAAAATAAATAGGGCCATGATGATGTAACCAAGAGTCATTGCAACCACAGGCTAACCATGGTTCGGGGGCCATTTCGGCCCGCAGTAGAAAAATTTCAAATTTCGGTGTCCCAAAACCCCATTTCATTGCATCTGTGAGATATTTTGAGGTTTTTCGCAGCGATATTTATGTAGGTTTTCACATTCAGAGAGCCAGTATTTGCGGAAGAATAAGGACCAATGAGGAGATATCCAGGTGAAAATCATTCATACAGGTTACAGTACTTGCCGACAATACTGGTCCATGGTGGCATGGATGATCCAGTTCAACAATGATTAGGTTATAGGGGTGTTTGTAAACTTGTGGAGCGAACTACTTCCACAGTTTTAGCCCCATTTTCATGAAACTTCACAAAAATGATCAACATGATGAGGGGAAGTGTGTGACATAATTTTTTTCCCACTCGGTTTCAAGATGGCCGAATGGTGGCCATATTGGATTTTTTAAATGTAAACTTTTGGAGCGAACTACTTCCACAGTTTTAGCTGCATTTTAATGAAACTTCACAAAAATCATCAACATGATGAGGGGAAATGTGTGACGTAATTTTTTTCCCACTCGGTTTCCAGTTGGTTGACTGGTGGCCATCTTGGATTTTTTTTTTACTTAAAAAAATTGAATGCCCCATTTCAGTCACCCACACTAGGCGGTATGCCACTGTGGGGGTATACTGGGCGACAGACCATCTCTAGTTCCTATCCGTGTTGCCTCAGTTGATTAAGGTTCTGACCATTAAAGTGAGGAATAATTAGATCTGCAGGTCTTACTTGGTAACATTGTTTTCAGTTTTGGGGAAGGGCCTAAAAGCCTCTTTGGTCTCGAGGACACAAGGTATTTAAGGTGTTCATTCAAGCTGTTTTCAAGACATTTAATGACTGGAAACAATCTAATTACATGTAATGCAATCTGTGATTTCCAGTGTCAGGGGCTGCTTCAAATTAATCAAACAATAAAGGGTTGAAATTCAATGAATACAGATATCTGAATCGATTGAAATTCCAACCCATTTTTGTTTTTTAACAATTAAATTTATTTTATATTCATTATTATCTCAACATGGGGCCAGTGATCAGAGGATGCTCACTGAAATATACATGGTTTTCAATAGCCAGGATGAAAAGTGCCGCTACTGATTGTTTTGGTGCATGTCATGTTGAATACAGTTAAAACTAAATGTCCTGTCCTGAAATGCGCACAAATAGCACATCGATATGCGCGTTAATCTATGCAATATGACCATAGTAAGGCTATCAAATTCTGTAAATACAGTACGTGACAAGTGGATTACGTCTCCAACACCCAGCCCCGCGATAGGTGGAAAATGCAAATTTGACCCGGTTGAACACGGTGGCGATAATTGGCCACTGGGATTTACTGAACAGAGGATTAAGTCGACTGTTTATTGTTTCGATCGAACAGTAGCTGGTGTAATTTAGTAGAGGAGGTGCCTTAATACAAGCTAATTGTTCTGACGCGGTGCTCAACCGGAGTCATATCTACATGTACACAACAATGTTGACGAAACCAGCCCTATTAAGTTTTAGTTGAAAGAAATAAACGTATCAAACTGACCGTGTGTTTTTTTTGTTATTGTTGTATTATCATTTTAGTTTGCGTCATATTTTTTTACATCATGAAGTATGTCAATGAAAACGCACGGCCACATTCCTGTACGAAAGTTTTAATTCATAAAAAGATGAATTTTTAATATTTATGAGAACAGATGTCATGAAAAATAAACTGCAGAAGGCCAGGAAGAAGATGACAGACTGCATTAATTTTTCTTGAACGATAAATCACGGTGCCCCCAAACTAAACGGAAAATATGGCGCCCGGCCCGTTGAGAAAACATGGCAGTTTTAAATGTTTCAGCATGAAACCACGTGGTCGAATTGATTCTCCGACGCACAAAAAACCATCCCAAGTTCGATCTAAAAAGGGCCCGTATTAATTAATAATCGGCACTTTACTGCTGCATATCGTCAATTTGTGGTCCTCATCAAACTACCGTGTCCCCTGCAGAACTCTCACCCGGCATCGGGGAGGGGGGGGGGGGGTGGATTTACTCAAAATTTCTGAGCAAATTGCGAATACGACTGGCGACAGCGTTCTGTGCTTTTTCCATAACTGGTATTGATCTAACGTTCGCGCAACTTTCTCACAACCCAAAAATAAAATAGTGAGTCTGCGGCACATGTTCTCTTAAGGAACGTGGTGGTGAGATTAATAACCCAGCAACGAACACGACAGAAACCAGTAATTTATTCAGTAGCAAGTAGAGTCAGTCTAGAGACGTGAAAATCGATTGCGTAACTAATCCTTTACACAGGAAAACACCGCGTGACCCAGTGATTTTTTTCTTTGACCAACACCGGGAATCCCGGTTTATACCGGTTATTTTCTGCAATGCTATCACCGCGTTGGGTGTTAAGAGACGTAATCCGCTTGTCACGTACTGTATGGCCTGTGCACAAGCAATGTTTCAGCCAATGGACCTCCGGGTAACCCGGGGGTCCATTGGTAGAAACATTGCCCGTGTTTGCTATAAGTAACCAGGAGAACCTGCCGTGCTTTGGATGCCATTCGATATGGCAATTGCGTGCAATTCATACGCACAATTAAACCTAGATAAGCGCACAGTTTGTGACAGGACTTCTAGTTTTAACTGTACAACTCAGTCAGTCTGTCAGTTATCGGTGACCTTCAAAGCGTGTGAACAACATGGTGGGCTTGATTGATGCCTGTTTTCGAAGTGCTTCTATGAGGTTTTCCCCAATGTCATCCCAAGATATTCAATTATATTGAGCTTTTATTATGTTAGACTAATTTTACATTATATGCTGACAACCGCTGCCTTAATAAATGTCCCGACTAGTCGACTGGCAGATTTGAGAGCCATCTTTCCCGAAAATTGAGTTGAGGTCGATTAGTCGGGTAACTGTTTCAAGACTACCTAACAACAGGCTAGCCTCAACAACACTGTAACAGATGGCTGTACTCTGTAATGAAAGATATTGAGCTGAGGTAAATCATTCTCCATAGGATTAAATATCCTCTGTAGTGCAGGCCAGACCTAAGTCACAGCTATAACAAGCTACCTGTTACAACAAACATCATAATAGAGGGTCCTCGACTTCGAGTTGACTTAATCTGATACATGCAACCATGCTGCTGTCTCTGACCACAACGTAATTGCATGTGGTCCATTCAAAACATACTTACCTGAAAGAGAAACCTCAGGTTTTTGTTTATTTGATAAGATCATACGGTAAAAACTATTGTCATACCAGCTGGAAGATCTGGTTTGGGTTCCCCATGGGAACCCCGAGAAGTGAAGCAGTACCTGTTCACTGCGGTAAACAGACTATGTTTTACTGGTAAAATAGCAGGCTTGGCAATTTCAGGAGAGCGATTTTTTAGCTCTCCTTACTGCCCTCCTGAAAGAATTAAGGAGAGCGAAAAATTGCCCTCCTAAATATTTTGGTCTGGGATGATTGAGATATTATGCTCACATTAAATTTTTGTTGTAAAGCAAAAATGTAATTTAACTTCGAAGTCACATAACATCACATAATTTCATTTTGAAAGTGGTTTAGTGGTAAAAGGTAATGACTGCAACCATACCCAAACACAGTTGCAATCATTTGAAGCAAAATGGGTCACACAATATTTTTTTTTCTGTCAGTTTTAAGTTCAACAACTGACATCACAGTTTGAGGGGTAATTATTCAAGGAATATTGACACTATAATATACTACCATTACTACTATCCTGTCACTTGAAGCACTTGCACCAGGATGTGACTGTAGATTCAAGCAGACCTGTTGTCCAAGAAAGTCATACGCCTACCACTACCACCTTCAACCCCCTTGGGGGTTGAAGGTGGTAGTGGTAGGCGTATGACTTTCTTGGACAACAGGTCTGGGTACACACACAGGTCTTGTCAAGTGTGTGTTCGGTTGTTGAGTGAGACATCTAGATGTCTAAGAGATTTCGCTTTACCTTAGTAAAGTTAATAAAATCACTGATGTAGTCTGTTGGTTTCAGTTTCAATGAGTTCGTTCATCTGGATACTTAAAATGCTGTGTAAAGCTAATTGCTCTCCTAAGCTGATTGAGGAGAGCGATTTTTTGCCCTCCTGCATTTTTCAGAATGCCAGGCCTGAAATAGGACCCAGTCACCAATGCTTGGGCGGGTGAAACCCTCTCTAAAATGGGCAACATGGCTTATTAATGCTCACCCCTGGTGTTGAGTTGATACTCATGTTGTGGTCATGATTAACCATTATGCAAAAATATGTGACCTCAAACACAAATAAATAAATCTGATTTGGGTAATACTTTCAGTGGGGGATTGGAAATGTATTGTGAAGTGCTCCGACTATAAGAAAACGGACATTTGCTAGACTGCCTGAAACAGTGCTTGTGCCTCTTATGCACTGATTTCTATACAACTGGATTACAGGAGCATCAGGGGGGCGCGGTGGCTCAGTTGGTAGAGGTGCAGGCTGCAAGCCGAGAGGTCCTCGGTTCGAATCCCACCTGTGGCAACCGCGTTGTGTCCTTGGGCAAGACACTTCACCCCCATTGCTCACGTGGGGGCACGGTGACGTTGTGTACAAAGGCGTACTGCACGCCGATGGTGCACCAGTCTTCAACCAATGCTAACCCTGCTTGTGTGGAGTTGGTATGTTGGGGAGCTGACAGTTGCTCACCGTTGCTCGGTGGTTCTCTCCGGGTACTCCGGCTTCCTCCACCCGTAAAACTGTCACGGTCATGGTTAGCCATTGTGCAGAAATATGTGACCTTAAACACCAATAAATAAATAAATACAGGAGCATCAGCAAAAAATGTTATCCCAACCCATGACCAGTGTTTCAACACAAATAAAAAGTCCTTGAATTTGGACCCTTTTCTTGAAACAGCCTTGAATTTGGACCCTTTTCTTGAAAAGTCCTTGAATTTGGACCCTTTCCTTGAAAAGTCCAGGGATTTGTTTATATCCTTGAAAAGTACTTTATTTTCCATCACCTTCCTTGAAAAGTACTTAAATTCTGCTTACCTGCAATCTTTAAGACCTTAACTTTCCTGTTAATTGACCCCACATAGGTGCGATGACATAAAATCAGTCAGAGACACACAAAGAACTGCATCTCTTTTATGTTTGCATGAAGATCATGAACATATGAATTTTATCACAAGAATGAACCTCTCTCCTTCTGAAGGATTCCCTTAGAAGGTTGAGCAACTAGAATCATCCTGATTGCAAATTGACATACAGTTAAAGCTAGAAGTCCTTCATGAAATGTGCACAAATAGCACATCGATCTGCGCACAAATAGCACATCGATCTGTGCATTAATCTACACTAATCTTACGTTAGTAAGGCTATCAAATTCTATACATATTTGCCTGTGCACAAGCAACCCAGAGGTCCATTGGCAGAAACATTGCCTGTGTTTGCAGGGTATTTGAAGACTGGATTCGCATCGCAAAATGCTAGTCAAAAATGTACAAATGCTAACCATTTTTCTTTCATATTGGCATTATATTCACTATTTATCATCACTTTTTGAAACCAAGATCGAAACTGCTAATCAGATTTTTAAAAACAAAAAATACCCTGGTTTGCTATGACTAACCAGGAGAACCTGCCGTGTTTTGGATGTCATTCGATGTGGCAGTTGCACGCAATTCCTACGTGCAATTAAGCCTACATGTAGATAAGCACACAGTTCATGACAGGACTTCTAGTTTTAACTGTACAATGTATATATTTTTCACAGACATCAATCCTACTCTTTAAAAAGTGATCGGTGATTGACAGATGTCAAGAATATGAAGACCTTCAAGAATTTTTTGTTGTTGAGCATCATTTACATAACCCATTTATCATTCACTTGGTCGGATCTTTGGTACAGTTAAAACTAGAAGTCCTGTCATGAAATGCGCACAAATAGCACGTTGATCTGCGCGTTAATCTACGCGTTATGACCATAGTAAGGCTATCAAATTCTGTACATATGGCCTGTGCACAAGCAATGTTTCTGCCAATGGACCTCCGGGTTACCCGGAGGTCCATTGGCAGAAACATTGCCTGTGTTTGCTATGAGTAACCAGGAGAACCTGCCGTGCTTTGGATGCCATTCGATATGGCAATTGCGCACAATCCAAACGCGCAATTAAGCCTAGATAAGCGCATTGTTCGTGACAGGACTTCTAGTTTTAACTGTAACTTATCATTCGTTCCCCTGAACTTTATTCAGGTAACCTAAATATATATGTAAAATATATATAAATTAGAATCCTTTTTGTTCAGGCCGATTGGTGTGGCATATAAAGAGTGCTAATCCACTCTATTTCTCATTTTCATCTATGTTGCATGAAGGCGACATTCTCGGGATCCAATCAGAGGGCTTGTATAATCCTACAAGTGAAATCTTTTAAAGTGTGGGTTTCGTCATTGAAGTGTATTGAAATGGGGGTCTCCCGTTTGTAGCAGATACATGTACATGTATCAGCAATGCATTTTTCTTCACATTGCTGATTGGAGATCTTCTGTGATTTATAGTATCTCACCACTAGCTTTCACTAGAACGTCCTGAATGCGCATTTTTGTGATAATCTGTTCTCAGTTTTCTGGATTTTGGTACTGAGACTTTTATTCAACAGTTCATATATAGAATATACCCATAGTAGCTTTGTGTACCAAATGTTCACCACGAGTGGTGAAGTGGTGTTAAATGTGAACCTTCGGAGCGCGATTAACACCACTTCACCACAAGTGGTGAACATTTGGTACACCAAGCTACTTTGGGTATATTTTATTTATGCCATGACCGTCAGATTATTAAGAGTCGCTATTATTTTTTCTCAATTTTTCTGAGCAGCAGCCGTACATACGTACAAATTTGTTTTTGTGTACATGAGTATCGGTGGGCAGTAAATCCGCTGTCAATTTTATCACCGAAACGAAATAGAAAAAGAAACGGGGCCTATTTCATTTTAATAACATACTGTTTCGAGTTATGGGTGCTTTATTAACACGAGACAATGCATGTTTGTTAATTTTTATGTGGTAAACTCATTTAAAAACGTAATAAATAATTGCCACTTTCATTCCACTCTTCGCTAGGTGACGCACAATAAATTTAGACAAGTTCGCATTCAGGTCGACATCACCAAAGGTCAACTTGGATGTAGTTCCACTGTAGGTGTAAATTTTAACTACTGAAATCCCATTGCTGGCGTTTTCACCACCGTTGGTGCATAAAGCTAAAATTTATGTCATAGGCTTTTCGTATATAGTAGAATAGGTACATGTAACCATGGTATAAAGTAATCTCACTATATCATTTCTAACTTTACAGTATGAATCATGGTTAACGTTGCTTATTTGGGCATGCGTTTGGTTGTCCCTATCTCTTGTTTGTCGTTCAGCACTTAGTTCAGATTTGGGGTGTCTAACAGTGCTATTGCTCTCACTAGCTCCCAGACTGAGGTCGCTGAAGGAGCTGATTGTTGCGTGTGAGCCCCCGTACGTTATATCTACTTTTTCCTCTGTTGTACACTCACACCTATCGGCCTGAACAAGAAGGATTTCTAGTTTATATATTTTTATTGTTATCTTTTCTTACTTCTTGTTCCATGTACTGCCTGCCCTCCATGAAACTTCCATTGTGTGCTAAAAGGACATCACAATGCTGACAATGTAACAATAGCCTTAAGCAGGAGAGGGCTTACTATACTTTAATAGACTTTTCAAAATGTCACATATATGTGGCGAGTGTTCTACACAACACAGCAAAAGTGCTGAAGTATGCCACACAAACGTTACATGTACATCATAAATACGGAGACCATATATGCTCCTTTAAAGAATAACATCAAGAATAAAGTTCTAATGTGACATTTTATTGCTCTAGTTTATCCATTGTGTACGGACCGTTTACGGACAAACTTCCACTTTTATCTGTAAGCTCCCCATTCTCATTAACCACACATGGAACCATCAATTGTGCTGCTACTAACCTGAAATAAAGAAGCCGACACATCGATTTGACTCTACACCTCTTAACGCCAAGGCAACAACCAACCACCCCCTTCCCCACCAGACACTAAGCTGGTAGACACCAAAAATGATGAAGCCAGTGTGTGTCAAAATCAAAAACAATCACCCGACACAAATTTTGCATTTTGCCCCAGAACCATTTTCACAATAAATTGATTTAATACCTCCCCTGCTACTGTCAAATCAACATTTCACTTTCTAACCCACTGATATACAGTTATGCCCCTTGCTCCTGTAATCTGCACATCTGGTTTTTACCCCGGAAGTCTCTCTTTGACTCCATAGATTTACCCCATTTTTACCCCCCCCCCCCCCCCCCCCTCTGCTCTGCTCCAGCTAGAGCATCACATAGCCTCTGATGAGAACAATCAAGTGCGAAACTGGTCAGGCAAATTTTACACAAAATATATGCACTGAGAACTAATGCAGGTATAATCAGTACTAGTAGGCCCTCCAGCAGTTTTTGTGATTTTATTAACCAAATATGTATGTATCGCAACTGGGCTGATATATGAACTGTTGTATCATAGCCAAGTTCTTGCTGCCATGGGCAGTATCCTGATGAATAAAGATGAATCCTTAGGAACATTAATGAGGTGGTGTTGCAACAATTCAGATACAAATTAGCTGCAGTTGTAGCCTAATCTTGGCATGGGTTAGCATGCTGCAGAAGAGTATGGCATCCATAATCACTATTTGTGACACAGACATGAATTATTCCTCATGTTGTACCTATGCTACATTTTAAGATGATCAACAGTTTAAAATGATGTTTTGCATCAACCAATCATCAGCATAGGTATTTGCATCTGCCACTAATTAGCCAACAGAACAGCTATACTTAAGGCAGATGCAAACACCTGTGCAGCTGATTATTAGTTTATGCTCAACATCATTCATTCATACTGGGTCATACAACTTGTAAAAAATTTTGCGTGAACCGGCGACAGTTTGGCATGACCCATTTTTCATTTGCATGTTTTTCAGTTTTGGCAACCGTGAACGTGACTCAAATGGTCATGCACGTTTTTCAGTTTTGGTAACCATGAACATGACTCAAACGGTTGTTCACCTCAAATCAACAGGCCTAGTGATCTTATACCTTGGGGGTGAAAACTTCCTTCATTTTCTTGAATTGATTTTTTTTTCATTTTTACTTTTCAGATCAAGAAAGATAATTTTGGTTATCATTTGCATCTTGGCTTTTCTGTACTATCTTGCACCTTACATATTCAATTTTGCTCGACCTAACTTTTATGTAGGGCATGGTAAGTAAATGCTTTTATACCATGATTACATATTCTACTTTATTTAATGCTCAGGCATCAATTCACGCTGAAAAATTAAGTCATATTCCCCTGTCGGTCGGCAAAACGAAATATCAAAATGATATTTAGAAATAGATATTTCATCGTAGGTTCGGATGACGAATCACCTGTACTTTAAATTCTACGTATTTATGCACGTTTAATGGGCCGATAAACATTTACATGCAATCATCACAGAGTCAGCACATCAGTAATGAATTCCAGAGTCCCAAATACAAACGAATTCGAATAATTGATAGTGACAGTGACTAAATCAATTCATTAAATCAGCGGTTTCAAAGTTTGACTTTCTCATTCACCTTCCAGCGAAAAGCCGAAATCACTTTCAAATTTCTTCAGTTCAACTTCACACATCTTCAGTGCATTGAGTTCAAAAAAAATAAAATGACGTGTCTTGTTATTGAAAATAAGAAAGTGGTGTTTTTTGTTATTGTTCTATTTCTTCGAAACACATTGCGATTATTTCAATTTGCCAGCCTTGGTAAATCGTAAAGTTAGGGGAGAAATAAGACGGGACTACTTTTTGTGCGGATATTCACACATTCCAATGGTTGGAGTTTGGTTGTTGTAATTTTTGTATGGACGCCGGTTCGGCACATAAATTTTGCGCCTTAATGGCAAATAAAGGCCACAAATTGGAGAGTTTGTAGTCGTAGAGCATTAAATAAAAAGAAAATTCACGAAAATTTGATGAATACCGAAAATATCTCGTTCGTGGCTACAAGAAATATGAGGATCTTCACTCGCGACTGCGTCGCTCGTGAAGATCCTCATATTTCTTTGTAGCCACTCACGAGATATTTTCGGTATTCATCAAATTTTCGCGAATATCCTCTATATATATGAAAAGCCTATGACATAAATTTTAGCTTTATACACCAACCATGGTGAACACGCCAGCAATGGGATTTCAATAGTTAAAATTTACATCTACAGTGGAACTACATCTAAGTTGACCTTTGGTGACCTTGACCTGAATGCAAACTTGCCTCGTTAAGAGTGAAATGAAACCAGCTATTATTTGTTACGTTTTTAAATAAGTTTACCTCATAAGATACCAAAAATTAACAAACATGCATTGTCTCATATTAATAAAGCATCCACAACTCGAAATAGTATGTTAATATGTTATTAAAATGCAAAAGGCCCTGTTTTTCTATTTCGTTTTTGTGATAAAATTGACAGTGGAAGTACTATCCACCAATGCTCATGTAAATAAAAACAAATTTGCACGTATGTCCGGCTGCTGCTCAGTAAAATCGAGAAAAAATAATAGTGACTCTTAATAATTTGACGATCATGGTATAAATAAAATATACCCAAAGTAGCCTGGTGTACCAAATGTTCACCACACGTGGTGATGTGGTGTTAACCGCACACTGAAGGCGCATGGTTAACACCACTTCATCGCTTATGGTGTACATTTGGTACACCAAGCTACTATGGGTAGATTCTATATTTAAATTTTTCTATTTTCACGGCCGATGTCTGTGCCATTTTCATCTCTGATAACAATACAAACTTTGAATAGAAGATACAGAAACGAAATGTGTATTTAATACATATAGAGACATAATGAAATACAGGGAACACCGGAGGCCTGTGTTATACTGCCCCCACATTATATCGAGATTGATATTTTTTTTTTTTGCATTTTCTGACTGGTCTAACTCATTTGCACTGAGTGACCTTTTTTTACATCTTTGTTACACTAATATATTGTACATATAACTGTTGATTGTTTAAGTAGGTCAAGGACCTTGTTTACTTGAACTATGACAGAATCACCTAGAAACTGTTAGAACTTTGTAGAATTTTCATCTTCTGGAACATTCTATCTTGTTACTATATAAAGGTTTGTCAACAGAATTCAAAAACTCATTTTTAGAAAGCCATTTCTGAAGAACTTATTTTCACAGCAGTTGTTTCCATTGGAGATTATTATTGTTTCAGAACAGTGCATTTATTATAGAAGCAGTGCTTCTTTGTGAATTTGGAAGATTGATTCAAAAGGAGAATTTTGAAGAGAATCTATTCGTCTTGGAAAAGAGAAGTTATACTTTCTGTGAAACAGAATAATATACTCTCCCAAAAAAGAAAGCGTGCATGCTAAAAAATAACACTAAAAAAAGATATATATCATTTTCATTCATGGAAATTTTATTCAATCACAGATGAATCAATTTGTGATCAACACGAGAAATTTCATTACGCTACGATGAATACTCTTGGTGCCATGGAGAGTCAAAGACACTAAGGGTCAAACACAAAAGTCACACACTGAATTTCTGGTATGACCTCCGTCCGCACCGACTACTGCTGTGCATCTACGCCTCATGGAAGCGAACAAGTTATCATGGAAGTGTTGTGGGATGTTGCTCCATATTCTGATAAGCTGTCTTTGGAGTTCCACAAGCGTTGACGGTGCATGGGGAAGCCGGCGTAGCTGACATTTCATTTCGTCCCATACGTGCTCAATGGGTGAGATATCGGACGAATTTGCGGGCCAGGGAAGAACATCAACTTGTTGTTGCTGCAGATACTGTTGAACAACACAAGCTGCGTGGGGTCGGGTGTTGTCCTGCTGTAGAATGACGCCAGGCCCGTGACGTTGCAGAAATGGGACAACAACAGGTGTAAGCACTTCATCACGATATCTGGCTGCATTGAGATTGCCATCAATAATGACCAGCTCAGTTCTGTTACAGGCAGTGATGCCACCCCACACCATGAGAGACCCTTCCCCATGACAGTTTCGTTCCTGGCTGTCGTCGTTGCCGTTTTTTGCCGGTTCCGGAGATGGACGACACGGATATACCGATCTTGTGCAGGGGTGGTAACTCGGGGTCTCCCAGAGCGGGGTCGGTCTCGAACGTCGTCATGTTATGCATGTCGATGGACTAGCCTGTCTACAGTGTTACGGTGGCAGTTCAAATGCTGGGCAACCTCTCTGTGTGTTCTGCCAGCTCTAATCATACCCAGGGCAAGGAGACGTTGATTCATTGTCAATCTTGGCATGCTAATGTGGAGTCGTTTTAACAGCAGCGCAAGTTTGAATGTGAACGATAGGAAGGCCTTACTTTAGTGTTTAAATACCCAAGGATTCACACTGCTGCATGAATTTTCAGACTCTCAACGTGCAAAACATGCCTTTTCACAAACGTGCAGCTCGTCATTTAATGTGAATGCAATTTTAACGGGGAAAGCTGTTTTTGTGTTCAATATAACTTATTCATGAACAGGTTAACACTCTTTACACCTACGAAATTATTTTTTTGGAGTTTGATCAATTTCTGCAATGCACACTTTCTTTTTTGGGTGAGTATATTATTTTGTGAAAAGCTAGGATTCTACTGGCTTATTTGGAAATTACCTGTGGCGCCAATACTTCTTGGATTTTATTGGAGACTGCTGAAATTTCTAAGTGAAAATTTTGTTACAAATCTACGGGATACTGTTTCTGAAGAGACATTCTTGGATTTAATACTACCAGCTGGTTACTTTCTTCACAAGATTCTTCACCACTGGATTACTGGATTCTGTCAAACTGTACTTTGCACTAATTCAATAATTGACAAGTACCACTGTTTTTATTTTCTGTAAACCAATTAGTGTAAAAGATCTTTGTATCGTTTTTTTTATATTAATTTTTTTTAAATTAAATTTCAGAATAGTTAAATTCATAGTTATTGTTGCTGATGCTCAGATTTCTTTCTGTTACCAATATCATTAATATTTCCATACCGTAACAGCCTGTAATTGAATAGCCATTTTGCCAGTGAAAAATATTCATTTAAGAGGAGTATTGAATTAGTGGAGATTTGTGGTCATGATTATACATGTAATTAGCCAAAAGGCAGAGAATTCAATGATATCCATGGCTAGTTTATATTATTCAAATGGCGAATGCAATGGCATAGCTATATTTCTTAAATAAATAAGGAAAGCTGTCTGAAAGTTTCATGTCGGTTACTTCATTTCCATGCTGCTTAGTGGTGCAGTCAAGATGTTAATATAAGTACCCTCTCCCCACACACACAAATGGGACCTTCAGGGATGGTTGGGGGGGGGGGGGGGGGGGGGGGGCTGCAGGGGCTTGAAGAAAAGAAGGAGGTGAGGATATTCAAACTGGTAATTTTTAACTTAACTTGGCAAAGTCAAGATAAGCTATTCCCATCACGCATGCGGAAATCTGTTTGTGAGTCCGTTCACATTTTCCTTTAGCGTAGTTCTTGTCCGATTGTCATGAAATTTCATATGCAGGTTTGAGGTCATGTCTAGATGAGAACGCCCCGTTTTGACCGCGATTGGTCATTTGTGATGGCTGCCGAGCCCAAAACCCAGAAGCTTTTAGCACAATCTACAGGTTATATTTATGAAGGGATTTCATTATAACTTGGTAGGATGAGTCTGTATAATGTCTAGATGAAAACTTCCCTTTTTGGTCGGGTTCATTCAGGGGCATGTTACAAAGATTCCTTTGGCACAGTCTGCAGCTTGCATTTACAAAGGGATTTCATTGAAAATTTGTAGGATGGCTCAGTATAATGTCTAGATGAGAAAGTTCCATTTTGGCCGTGATGGCCACACAGGCATATGACCTAGATTTGTTTAGCACAGTCTGCAGTTCATATTAGTGAAGCACTTTAATTGTAACTTGGAAAGATTACTCGGTATGATGTCTAGCTGAGACCGTCCTATTTTGGCCATGATCTGTAAGCTGTTACCTTCGCCCAGTCACGTGACCTATCTTCCTTTAGCTCTGTTTGCAGGTTGTTTTTATGAAGGGATTTCATTGTAATTTGGTATCTAGATGAGAGTCTCCTATTTTGGTCATGATTGGCCAACCATGACCTCCAAACCATCACATGACCTAGATTCCTTTAGCAAAGTCTACAAGTTATATTTATGAAGGGATTTCATTGTAACTTGGTAGGATGACGCGTTTTGGAATATTTTTCCTGTAACTTGGTAACTTTCATTGACATACAGTACACGTCAGGGGGATGATCCTGCGATCGCCCATCACTTGTATGAGGAAAAGAGATTTAAATGAACCGGCGGCGTCCGGTGTCGATGCAGTGTCGAATTTTACCACTGTGATCTCCAGGATGAGTGATTAATGCTCATTAGTACAGTAGCGATTCTAATGTATTTAGTGCTAATATATTTCCCGTGCATTATCGCCCATCACCGCGTTAGCGTTTCTGAAATAAATGTATTAATGCGAAGCAATGTCTGTAACACAAGTAACCAACTCAAAATTGAATATGAAGCATGTCGAGTAAATTTTATCAACATTAAATATTTTTTCTCACCACAGTCATGACAGCAAACACATCCTACAACATTTTCAATAAAAGTACAATCTTCTTCACAAACGCCTCGAGGAGTTTCGAAATCAAACATGGGAAAAGTTGTTCTTTTGGGTAATCTGCTGCTCTGAATAAATATGTAAAGGTGATATTTTGAAACAGAAATATGTTAAGAATGATGCTCGTCTGACTGAAAACAAACAGTGGTCATTTTCCGTTATTTATTTGTACAAGTAACACAAGTGCGCTGGAAAAAACATCATTGTAATGTTAACAGTCATGTGCTTCAAACTGCGCAAATTGTTTTCAAACATTCCGTTCCATCAACTCGACCCGTCAGAAATTATTTTCTCCTCATATACCACAGAGTGCTCATTCACAGTGACTGAATTATGAAAAAATCTGTGTTTAGCACATGGAAATAATGAAAAAAAAAAAATAGTAAAATTCATTGTTGACGTTTCGATGGCCTGGTCAGATCCTAACAATAGTAACATGTATCAGCAAAGAGGAGAATTCCATTCTTCTCAATGTTTGGGACTTTAATATTTTACCAGCGGCTTTCACATAGAATGTGTAAGTACTTTGTTAGCTGCATAATCTGGCATAATAAAAAAATAATCATTTGGGATTACCCTGAACTGCATTCACACATTTGCAATTTTAGCTTCAAAACATTTGAGCCCACATACCCGTTGCCTTCTCAGTGATCTCCAAGTAAGATCGCCTGTATCACGTTCTGAAATTGGAAAAATGTTATTCTTAATTTTTAACTTCGAAGAAAAACCACATAAAAACAGTGGGTTTTGAATTCGAGAGCGCATACTTCCAAAAGTCGAAAAACGGTCAATCTCATTCGCTAAATGGAACACAGGGTACAAAAAACATAGTTTCCAGACTGCTTATTTCTGCCTCACTGCATGGTTCCAACTTCTTTCGCATTGAAAATGCAATGCATAATGAAATATAATATTTCTCGTCGCAAGATTTCCTTTCATTTTGTGTACTAGAATCAAGTGTTCCATGAATCTTTCGTTTATACATGCGTGGGTCATTGGGCAGATTTTTTCTTGTGCCCCCCCCCCCCCCCACACACACACACACACACATACACCTCCCCTCCTGAGTGATGCATTGCCATTGCCACCCCCCACCCCCACCCCCCACCCCCACCCCCTTACCCTCTGCCACATCAATTCTCTGGCAACGGAGGGCTGTAGTCCCGGTCTCATATGCATATGGTTCTTGAAAAAAAATGACACCACCCCACCCATCATAAACAAGCTATATGTTTTCTGTGGTTCTGATTAAACAGGTTTTCACGGTTCTGGTATAAGTTCATCTTTCTCTCTTCATCTCAGATGTTTTTGGCTGCCAGAGTCTTATTGTCAAGCGGTTTGAAGTAAAATTTGAGCTAAACCGTCCATATCAATAGGCTACTAAGAATAACATAAGGTTTATACAATAATCGGCAGTTGTTTGATAAAACTTCTGATCACTAATCTTATTGCAGTGACTGTCTAATTAAAATGATTCTTGCCACTGGTTTTAATTGCTGAACAAACTACTAGAATTATTAATTATAGTTATATGTGCTAACTCTTTTAGGATGTCGAGGTGTGACTTCTCTATTTCTCTGACCAAAGTCAATTAATTGGGAATAAGTGTAAAAATTATCAGCTGTCCGAATTCAATGAACTATTTCTCGAGTTGAAGAAAAAAGCCTGGATCTAAATTTCATCTGTCTGTGTTTTCAAAGCAAGGCTTCTATCCAGAAGCGAAGCTAGGATTTCTTATTGTGTGTGTGTGTGGGGGGAGGGGGGGGGGTTCTTTTGGTGGGGGGGGGGGGAGGAGGTAGCCAGCAGTTGATATATGCCACATGCATATCTGAAGGTCATAGGCTTGAGGTGGGGGTGACATGGTGGAGCTTCAATGAAATTGTAGATCAGTCCTTCACTATTTTTAGCTCATCTTAACAAAGTCAACCTGAGCTAATCTCATCACTCTCCGTCCGTCGTCCGTCAACACCATGTTTTGGTCTTCCCCTCCAAAGCCACTGGGCCAATTCAAGTGAAAGTTTGTGTGAGTGATGGCCCTGGAGGGGCATTGCATTTTTGTTCAACTCGGCATGCTCAGCCCCATAGGGAGGGAGTGGGGGAAAATGCACCAAAATATGTTTAAAATCTTCTCATGAAACAGTGTGTTCAATGACTTGATATTTGCTATGGAGCTCCCTTTTTGAGGTGTAGAATTAAGTTTGTTCAAACAAAGTTCGTGAAGGAATATTTGGCTTTGTAATGGGAAGGGTAAGATTTTTGGCCCCACCCAAAATTTCTATTTCAGGAGGTAATTGATTGATGCCTAAATTTTTTTTTCACAGCCCTGTCACAACCCGAGGGGCTAAAAACAGAAAAAAAATTCAAAAGCCCATATATTCCAAACCAGAAGGAACAGAGAACTGGTATTTGGTATGAAACATCCTTAGGACCAGAAGGAGGGATTTGTTTTAAAAAAATTGCCACCAGTTCAATCAGGGTGCCTGGTAGAGGGTATTAAAAAAATGTTGAGTCAGTAGTTCTTATCCCTGGAGCATTTCATTCACAGATGTGACTTCTGTTTGTTTTAGAAAGATTTTTATTTATGTTTAATGAACCATTTCAATGCTGGAAAACATCTGATACCTGTATGCATGTCTTTAATTTAACCCTCTCAAGGCTGCAGTGTGGGTTCCAAAGATTTTTATTGATGACATGAACAAACAAAAAAATGTTTCAATACTGTTTTTTTCTGGTTCCCGGGAAAAAAATTGATCTGATTCCTGTTCGAATATCTTTAATTTAACCCTCTCATGACTTCAGTGTGTTTTTTTCCAAAGATTTTTTCTCTCTCATGATGGTCTCTTTCTGAATGAACCCTTTCTATGCTGGTAAACATTTATCTGATTCCTGTGTGCATGTCTTTAATTTAACCCTCTCAAGACTGCAGGTTTGTAGCAGGGAGTTCCACAGATTTTTAGCTCATCTTGACAAAGTCAAGCTGAGCTTATCTCATCGCTCTCCATCCGTCATCTGTCAACACCATGTTTTGGTCTTCTCTTCCAAAGCCACTGGGCCAATTCATTTGAAAGGATTGTATGACTGATGGTCCCGAAGGAGCATTGCATTTTTTTTCAACTCAACATGCTCAGCACCATAGGGAGGGTGTGGGGGAAAAAAGCTCCAAAAATATTTTTAAAAATCTTCTTCTCATGAACCAGTGTGTACAGTGACTTTATATTTTCTATGGAGCTTCCTTTTGAGGTGTAGAATCAAGTTTGTTCAAACTAAGTTCGTGAAGCAATATTTGGCTTTGAAATGGGAGGGGTAAGATTTTTGGCCCCGCCCAGAATTTCTATTTTCTGAACTGATGGTCCAGTTTGAACCAAATTTGGTATGTGGTATTATTGGGTCATAAGAACTTGACACATGCAAAAAGAAAAAAAATTCCTACATCGCCATGGGAGCTAAAAATAGAAATATTTTCAAACGCCCATATTTCCAAAACCACACGGAACAGAGAGCTGTTATTTGGTATGCAGTATCCTTAGGACCAGTAGAATTGAATGGTAAAAAACAATTGCCAGCGGTTATGTTAAGGTGTTCTGTAATGCGCATCAAAAAAAATGCTTAGTCAGCATATTTGCAAAAATTTAAAAAATCTTTTCTCCAGAACCAATCATCAGAATCTTTTGATATTCGGTATACAGCATTCATAGGGGTGTCAGATACAAGTTTGTTAAAATAAAGCCCATTGGTTCATATTTGCGCCCAATATAGGAGTCCAAATTTTTTACACAGGGTTATATGGGGAATATCCTTTAAAAATCTTCTTCAGAACCACCAGTCAGAATCTTTTAATGTTTGACATACATCATTGGTATGAGAGTCAGATTCAAGATTGTTCAAACCAAGTCTCTTGGTTAATATTTGGGCTTCCTACGGAAGCCCAAATTTTAACTTTGTTCAATATGGGGGATAATTTTTAAAAATCTTCTTCAGATCCATCAGGCAGAATGCTTTTATATTTGGTATGCAACATCTCTAGGGGGTCAGATTCCAGTTTGTTCAAATCAGATCCCTAGGTATATATTTGGGCTTGCTATGGTACACAAATGTTTACTTAGTGCGATATGAGGAAATGTCTTTAAAAATCTTCTTCTTCAGATCCACCAGTCAGAATGCTTTCATATTTGGTATACAACATCTCTAGGGGGGTCAGATTCCAGATTGTTCAATTCAAGAGGTTGGGTTAATATTTGGGCTCCATATGGGAACCAGAAATTTAACTTAGTACAATATGAGGGAATTTATTCAAAAATCCTCTTCTTCAGATCCACTAGTCAGAATGCTTTCATATTTGGTATACAACATCTCTAGAAGGGGGCAGGGGGAGGGGGGTGGGGGGGGGGCAGATTCACGTTTGTTCAAATCAGATCCATAGGGTAATATTTGGGTTCGCTATGGTAGCCCAAATTTTAACTCAGTGCAATATGAAGAAATTTCTTCAAAATTTCTCGTCTTCAGATCCAACAGTCAGAATGCTTTCATATTTAGTACACAACATCTCCAGGGAGTTCAGATTCAACTATGTTCAAATCGAGAGCCTGGTTTAATATTTGGGCTCCATATGGGTTGCCGGAATTGGCCATTTTGCTGAAGATTTAAAAATTTTGAATTCAGTACCCTCTAGAGGTGTTTAACTAAGATTAATCCACATAGGTTGTATGAAGTGGCTTCATAGGGGAGCTCTACATTTTACATTATGATCAACTAAAGAAAGGGCATGATGCCCGGATTATTTTTGTCACTCCTGAGGGACTCAAGGATTGACAGTGTAGCCTATGCAGATGGATTGCTTAATGTTGATTCATTCTCGGACTCTGTTTATATTGTGTTCTGTTCAAGATGAGCGCTTCAGGCCCCGTGGGGCCTCTTGTTGAAAATGTGAAGTCTCTGACGGAACTTTTATTTATTTAACTGCAGGAGATGTAAATATACCAGGCAAGTCAGGGGATGGAGGCGGGGGTCATGCATAGAGTCTTAAGTTTTTTGGTGGGGGAACAACAACACTGAATTTTACTGGTTATGCCCCCCTCCCCCCCCCCCCCCCCCCCCCCCCCCCCCCCCCATCTCCAGCCGGTCTTCTATATATGATATTGTAGACTCTAGGCTACGTGCCTGAAAAACTCCTGGCTGCATTCAATAGTAGGTTAAACAGATAGATCTGTAAAAAGCGCAGCCAAGTCTAACTGAAAAAAATCTTCTTTTTTTTGCATCAACTTAATTACAGCTCAATTTGTGAGCTCTCGTTGGACTGAGCTCATTCCAGCTAGGAGTCCACAGACATGTTTTTCAGGAAATCATTTTTGAAAAATAATTGAATCTGCCTAGGGATCGGGCCATCACTTTCTGAATTTAAAAAAAAAATTATGCCAATATGATTTCATTTTCACTTTTAACTGAAACTTAGGGCAAAGTAGGCCTGCGTGGCTACACCAAACTCTATTGGATGACGTTTTGTTGGGAGGGGGGGCAACTTATCCTGCTGAATCCTTCATGACATTCATTGATGGACCTTCAGAAACGCTGCTTCTCTTAGCTACCAGGGATTTCACAAGGTGCCATATAGGCCATATTTCCATAAAATAAAAGACGTGTGGAGTTAAGACTGTACATGTAGGCTTAATACTTTTCGTTCTCAGTTTGATGCACTGAGGATTTACTCGCACAGACCAGGTCTAATCTTGTGCTAGTGTTGACCTGTTCACATCCATTTACATCTCCGTACACTTTTGTTTCAAAATTTTTACTTTTGTCGATTTGAAAAGGGGGCGGTGGGGGATTTCGGTTTCTCTAAGTACATGTAGCCTTCTCTCATGTTTTCTTTGGAATTACGGTTGTGGATTTATCACAAGTTTGTTCTTGAGTTTCGATTTCGTCTGTAAAGTTAACACGGAACTTTCGATAAATTGGAACTTTTCGGATCGACGCTGTGTCAAATGTCAACATTGTGTCAGTCATGGTATTTTTTATTTTTATTTCCGACTTCAATTGTATGTGAGATTGCTGCCTAAACTGCCTCAGTCTGAGAATTTTCATTCTGATCACACGTTGGAGGTTGAATAATATCGTTTTTTTAAATCTTTTTGATACACTGTCAGTTCGGCATTCTGTGGAGAGCGTTCTTTCTTTTCAACCATGTCTGCCTCTCCCACAGTTGCTCCATTAGAATGGTTGCGATTAATAGTAGGCTAAAATTCTTGAAATGCAAATTAGGCACTTTTCTTTTTCTTTCGTCAAAAATGCTTTTTTACAGTTTTGGTTAAAGTTTGTGGTTAAAGATCCAGACAGACATGATCACTCCCCCCCCCCCCCCCCATTAGGCTTTTTTTTTTTCTTTCCTCCAATCTGCATTTTGAACTATTTACAGTCACTACATGCGGAACCTTTTTTAAACTCACGTAAATCCCCCTCCTCCCCCCACCATCCTCATATAACAGATTATACTTTTCATAGTGTTTCATGAATCATTAGGTCTCCCCTTCCCAGAAGGGAGACATATTGTTTTAGTGCATATTCTTTTTCTCCTTCTTCTTCTTCATCTTTTCCTCATACAAACTTTGTCCGGGGCATAACTTTTTTTGTCTTTTGACCTAGACCTTAGATATTTGGCATGTGGATGTATCACCATGAGCCGGTGTGTCGCGTACCATAGTGACCTTCATGTGACTTTGACCTTTGACGTGAAGGACAGATTTATGTGCTTTTTTAAGGGAAACTTCGTCCGGACCAGAACTTTTTTGTCTTTTGACCTTACAGTTAAAACTAGAAGTCCTGTCATGAAATGCACACAAATAGCATGTCAATCTACACATTAATCTATGCGCTATGACCATAGTAAGGCTATCATATTCTGTACATATGGCCTGTGCACAAGCAATGTTTCAGCCAATGGACCTCCGGGTAACCCGGAGGTCCATTGGCAGAAACATTGCTTGTGTTTGCTTTGAGTAACCAGGAGAACCTGCCGTGCTTTGGATGCTATTCGATATGGCAATTGCGTGCAATTCCTATGCGCAATTGAGTCTAGATTAGCGCACAGTTCGTGACAGGACTTCTAGTTTTAACTGTAGATATTTGGCAGGATTGTCAATATTTTTCATGTATATGTAATTTGCAGTGCATTAAATAGAATGGAAGGGGAGACATATGTTTTAGTGTGCTAAAACAGTTTCTAGTTATTTATGTTCAAGTCCCAAAAGCGTTGCAATTCACTGAAATACATGAACCTGACAGTGCTGACATGTTTATGAACATTAAAAGTAATATAAATTTTCTGTTTAATATCATTCAATTTGCAGCAGCTCAATCAATTCTGAACCAAAAAAAGTAATGGGTGTAACAGCTCTTATTTATTTAGTTATTTTATTTTTTGGTGGGGGAATGGGGCATTAAAAAGTATTTTTAACCCTTTACCCAACGTAACAGCCAAAAACCGGCCAGCGCTATTCTAAAAAATCATCAATTTTCATAATTTTTTTCCATTTTTGGTCTCAAAAACATAGGTTATGACCCCTCGTTGGAACGAGCTCATTGAGCTCGTTCCAATGAGGGGTCATAACCTATGTTTTAAGACAAAAAATGAAAAAAATTAGTTATTCAAAAATTTTTTTTGCAAGTGTCGTCTGCTTTTCGTGTTAGATAAAGGGTTAAACATGTTGAACAGTTCAGTTTCCAGTATTTTGTGAGCTTATGTGTCCACACGAAAACCTGCCAACAGAATATAATATCATTATCAGATAAAATATGTTGTTGGAACACAAATGTAAAATGCAAGAGAATCATCTCTGTTCTGTTTTAGCTGACAACACCAAATGCAAATATTAATATTCATTTTCAGACTTACAACTTATGTGGACTTGTAATATGAACTCATTCCAATTATAGGCATCAATTCAAATTGGTGTTTTGTGATACTAAATTACAGTACGTGGAGAGTGTATTATCACTAAATTACCCGCAGAGTGGAGATACCTTCCAAGCAGTAATTGCAAATTTGTTGCAAAGCATAACAAGCACAGGCAAAGTTTCAGCAAATGGACCTCCGGGTTAAACCCGGAATTCCATTGGCTGAAACATTGTTTATGTTTTTTATCGATATGTACAAAATTTGAAAGTTATAGCTTGGGTGATAACTCCACTCCACAGGTGATTTAATTACTATCCACTCTCCTCGTACTGTAATGACTTATTTAGTTGATACTGATAAAGTTCCTGATAATATCAAGCCTATATGGAAATCTTGTTTATTTGAAGTTTGAGTGTTGAACAATGGTAACGGAAACAGGTCAAAATATTCATAATATTAAAATGAAAACCAACCGCTGTCCATATATTTTGTTTGTATGTCCGAGGTGGATTTTTGAAATGGCAGGGCGGAGAGTAGGGGCTGAAATTTAAAGAAAAGAACACCTTACTTTACAAGTTGCATCTAGTTTCAAGGTAGTCTCACTAATGCTAGATGGAGAGTTACAGTTTACAAATTTACTCTGATGAAGATTGCTTTGTCACGTCTTGAATATAGACTTCATATAACAGGGTTCATACAATCTTGAAAAACCCTTGAATTTGACACTTTGCCTTGAAAAGTCCTTGAAATGTGATTTTGCTTTGAAAAGTACTGGAAAAATGACTATTCCTCTTGAAAAGTCCTTGAATTTTGATAAAACTTATCAAGACTTGGTGTAAGTGGCTTGTCTAACATTGTATCAAGAAGAGCAAAACGATAAATATAAAGCCATGCATTCTGTTTGCGAAAAAGATGCCGATAATCAGACTGTTGATATATACTGATACAGCCCAAAATTGTCCAATTTCATTAGGCAAACTGTTTTTATTTTGTTTTGTATTTTTGTTTCAATATTGTCATTGAGTCCTTTACACAAGGCGTTGAAAAAGCCTTGAATTTAGACAGTGCCTTGCTGTATGAACCCTGTATAAGTGAACAATACCCAACTTCCATTCGATACCCAACTTCCATTCGAAATCATTATTTCCAGAAAATGTGTTTAATTTCCTTTACAAAACGAACTTGCTAGAAACTTGCAGAAGCAAAACTTATCGACCTTTATTCTTTGCTTTGAGACGCAATCGAGATTCAATTCTATTTTTAGGCTTCTGCAATTGCATGGCCTTCAAACTGTTATTTGAGTAATTGTAAAACATATATACAGTACGTGGAGAGTGGATTGTAACTAAATCACCCGCAGAGTGGAGATATCACCCAAGCTATAACTTTCAAATTATGTACATATCTACAAAAAACACAAACAATGTTTCAGCCTATGGACCTCCGAGTTTAACCCGGAGGTCCATTGGCTGAAACATTGCTTGTGCTGGTTATGCTTTGCAACAAATTTGCAATTATTGCTTGGGTGGAATCTCCACTCTGCGGGTGATTTAGTGACAATACACTCTCCACGTACTGTAATTTCAACGGTATACTTTATTACTTGAGCTATCTTGGTTTCAACATGTGTCATTAGAGTATATTTTAAGAGTTACACTGATTGTTTGCAGGAATTATTTTCTGCCAGATGCTACAGTTAAAACTAGAAGTCCTGTCATGAAATGCGCACAAATAGCACGTCGATCTGCGCATTAATCTACGTGTTAGGACCATAATAGGGCTATCAAATTCAGTACATATGGCCTGTGCACAAGCAATGTTTCAGCCAATGGACCTCCGGGTAACCCGGAGGTCCATTGGCAGAAACATTGCCAGTGTTTGCTATGAGTAACCAGGAGAACCTGCCGTGCTTTGCATGCCATTCGATATGGAAATTGCGTGCAATTCCTACACGCAATTAAGCCTAGATAAGCACACAGTTCATGACAGGACTTCTAGTTTTAACTGTACAATGTTTTTGTTTCCTTTTTAAGAATAGACCTTGACCGAATTATTGTTACCTGAACCGGTGCTTTGAGAATGAGCTCACTGATTATCCTATCCCTGAATTAAATAATTCTGTTTTTATCAAGGGAATAAACATAAGAATTGAATCATGACTGTTCAAAATCCAAGAGGCGATGAAATAAATTGATCATGCGCAAATTCACAAAGCGGTTCATGGAATTTGCATGTGATGATATTTTTGTTTCATCACCTCGCGGATTTGGAACAGTCATGATTCAATTCTTAACAAAATTGGTTAAATTCCTAGTTACATTACAGGAAAACTTGTCTGAAATTTTCATCCATGTAATTTGACATCAGTGTGTCTGAGACATAAAACAAACGAAGTATATGAACCTCTGAGGATAAGGAAGTAATGATTACAAAAACAGAAAATAAAATAAAAAAACGACCACTCACATGTATTTTTATTAAAAAAATGGCCTGAGAAACGGATCTACTTTGATAACATTTCTGAAGAGAGCAGAGACAAGAAACAGCATCCAGGATTGCAGAAAATAAGGAATTGATTGCACTTGACTGACAGGAACTGGACAATGGGTGTGCTCAGGTAGACCAGAAAGGGCACCAGGAAAGTGAGTCATGTTCTTTTGGCCCCTGGTCCATCTGGTTTGGACTAATTTTTTACCTTTTCACATTTTCTTGCCTTCCCAAGGTAAACCCGTGGATTGGCTCAAATTTTTTGATTTTTAAAAAGAATCGGATCTAAATGTACATGTAGATAGGGATAGGCATGTTGTGTTGGTTTGTTGGGTTGGAAAGAAACTTTTAAAAATATGTTGTTTTTTTTCAGATTTATTGCAAGGATGTATAAATACAAAATTAAACCATTTCCAAAAGAGAGCTGATAACTATGATGTCTTGATAAATCATAGACCAGTGGATGTTACAGAAAGATCTTTTCTCCCATACGCAGGTAAGCAAAAGGTTATTCAGAGTCTGAAATCAGTAAAAGACCATTTGATATTGCAGACTAATATATTCTACCATATACAGGTAAGCAACAGTTATTCAGGGTCTGTGATCAGTTATAGATCTTCTGAGGTTACACACCTGTATAATCTTCCACAAGCTGGTAAGCAAACAGATATTCAGGATCTGTTGTCAGTTATGGGCCATTTTTTATTACAGACCAATATATTCTACCATATACAGGTTGGCAAACAGTTATTCAGGGTCTGAGATCAGTTACAGACCATTTGATATTACAGACCAATATATTCTACCACACACAGGTAAGCAACTAGTTATTCAGGATCTATGATCAGCTATAGACCATTTGATATTACACACCAGTTCGGGCCCGGTTAATCCTTGGATGGGTGACCATTTGAGTGATCAATTCGGACTCCTGTGTTGTATCCTTGGGCAAGGCACTTCACCCCAATCGTCCCCATGGGATACGATGACACCGTGTACTAAGGCATAGTGCACATCGATGGTGCACATGCCTTCAAACATTCTAACCCTGCCTGCACTGTAGGGTTCGACATTAACGTTTTTATGCACCCGACATGTCGGTCTAGTCGCTTCAAAAATTACTAGTCCGGACCTGATTTGTACTTGCCCTGACCCAGAATTAGAGAAAAAAGGGGACACGCCGGTAAAAAATTATATCGTACATTCGTTTAACTTTTGCAGTCGAACCACAATTTCTTTTTATTATAAACTATCGGTAAACTCACTTTACTTACTGGTACAATCCTTCGATTTTGAAAAACCCATGTGCACATTTAGTTGCTTGCTGCTTTTGGGACTTAGGTGCGCACTTTTTGTGGGGCGTGCTACATATAACATCAGAAAATGAGCGTGAAATGATACATGTAGTTACTATCATTTCACGTCCATTTCCTGATGTATCGTGCCCCCCAAAAAGTGTGTCTTGTAAGTTGTAAGTCAACATGCCTATTTCCAGATGTAATATTATCATGCATTGATTTTGTCCATAAAGAAATTTAAGGAAACTCACCTTGACATTTTGTTTCTCATTTCGTGGAATTGTCACTTTCCGTTTCGGCCGCCACATTTTCAAGAAAAAGTACTGTGTGAAGACTGAGATTTGTACAAGTCCAATAAAACCATGCACATAAGTTTCAGGCTCAAATAGATTTTGAGAAGTGTTAATTTTCCCAGTGAATTTTCGAATCAAAGAGAATATTATTGTAATCCATTTGCACACAAGAAGTCACGATAATTCACAGTATATTCCAGATTCAAAATGGAATTTCCCACACACTCTGACAGTCACACTGACACAGTTGAAACTTGATGACGTCACTCTGATTGACATATTGGAAACACCTACGAAGCTGTCTTTCATTCTCTGCATAACAAATTTTTAATTTGCAACACGTAATAACTCAACTAAAACTGACAAGATGGCATTACCACGCCCCTGACCACGTCCAACATTATCCCTTCCTCACAGTTGCAACAGGAGATAACTCGACGATATTATCATCACAGTATGTTTCGACATGATAATAGAAGGAGATAGAGTCGGATCGGCACACAAATATATTATATTTGTGTGCCGATCCAACTCTATCTCATTCGGTCTCGCTGCAATAACAAAAGTGATATTTTTTTTTCAATTAATCCGTTATTGCCCTAGAAAAATGAGAACGACCAGTCGGGCTAGTTTGACAGAGAAACAGCACGACCGGACCAAAATTCTACTAGACAATGTCGGTCGGACGTGGGTTAGTGTCAAACCCTGCTGCACTGCAGTGCGGAGTTACAATGTTGGGGAGCTGGTCGTTGCTGGGTGGTTCTCTCTGGGTACTCCAGCTTCCTCCACCCGTAAAACTGTCACCGACACAATATGACCTTGGGTGTTAAAGTGTCGTTAAACCATATTAAATAAAAATTTTAAAAAATTACACACCAGTATATTCTACTAGAGTTAAAACTAAAAGTCCTGTCCCATTTTCTGCACTAATTTGAAATAATAGAGTGTTAGGTTGGCGCAGCAAATCACCAGAGAATCACATCTGATGCACGGTAGTGTATAGTATTTCCGCAGAATGATAAAGCTCGACAGCTGGTTGATATTCAGTACTTGTAACTGGCAATCAACAGTAATTAAGTTGCACCTTCTACTGACATAAGGTGGCAATTAAATATTAGAATGCAGATACTCAGAGGATGAGATGATGTTCATTCATCTGTTTTCCCCCTTTTATCAGTTCATTTTGCTACAATACAAGAAGTATTTAAAAATGCGTATTGCATCATTTTCGATTTCGAAGATTGATGAAAAGATCATGAAGGTTGATTCAAGACTGCTAAACGACAGAAATGAATGGCCAAAAAAGTTACCTTTGGTTGTGTCATAGCAAATCAAAAAATTGCTATTGCTGCTGATCACTTACTGAATCACTCATCTCTGTTGACAACTTGAGCGAGGTGAGCGTTTTCAGCTTGCATGAGCCTCTGTTTTTTTTATATATCACAACCTGTTGCTCAGAGATTTTTTGATGCTGTGCTTTCAGTCTTTCTATATTCATCAGACAGTTCACAATTTGTGGACCCTTCAAAAAGGGGAGGTGGGGGATTATTGTCTACTGGCAGTCGGGGGCTGCACTTGTTCTTTTTTAAATTTTCAGGTAATGGTAAGATTGCTGCAGCATTTGACACAGAGAATGGTTTATACATACGTTTAAATAAGGCTTTGTCAGTCCCAGTTAAGTTTTATCCCGTTGTAAAGATCTCACAAATTGACGAAAAGAGAGGTGAGTATTGCTTTTTCTCTACTGTCTACAAGCAAGCCGTTAGGTTAGTCTAATATGGGCACAGCAACAAATACTGTTCCACTGTATAGTGGCCGCCTGGAGCCAATACCATAAAACTTTTACAATTGTATTTTCTACCTATTAATATAACTTGACTAAAATGAATCATTGGTATTTTAAAAGATATTGCAATTTGCCAGATCTTTGAAAATGCTAATGGTTCATTTTAATCCATTTAAAGTGATAACTAGAAATACAATTCTAGAAAATACAATTGTAAAAGTTTTATAGTACAGTAGAATCCTCTTAATTGAATATCCATTTTGCCAGTGAGAATTATTCATTTAACAGGAGTATACAATTAACAGGGATTTGATCAGTTTCCTGTGTTCTGAAGGTAAACTGAGCATTTATTCTATTATATTTTGTTTGACAGAGCTCATAGAGCTCTGTCAAACAAGATATAATAGAATAAATGCCTGTATTGGATGTAATGAGGCCAAAAAGGTTGATAAATAAGAGGAGGATGTAGTGAGGCCAAAAAGGTTGATAAATAAGGGAAATTTGGTGCGTGTCACGGTAATTTTTTCGACATATTACAGAAATTTATATACAATTAACAGGAGTTTACTCTACAACCCATATGCAATTAACAGATCAAATTTCTACTGAAGGTATGGTAAATGGTTTTGTGTTTGAAAATTATATTCGATGAACAGGGATATACAATTAGGAGATATCCAATTAAGTGGGCTCCACTGTATTTGCCACATCTGGTATTCTTTTCCTACTGAGCATCATAGTTTACACCCTCTTGTTATAGTTCTTTATTGTTATTATTGGTTCTCGTCCTTGCTCCAAAGTTTACTCTAGAAGCTTTTTAATCTCCCACCAAAACAAAGTTTGTGGGGCATATAGAAATGGGTTCAGTTGGTCCATCCATCCATAACAACTTTGGACTTTCATATCTCAGTCAGTAGATGTTGGATTTAAATGATCTTTGGTATGCTGATAGACCACTATTCATTTCAAGGCAACATTAAAATTGACTAGTATGGTATGTTTTTTCCGAAATTGATTTGTTCATCATGATTCCCTAATCTACTGTTTCCAACTTCCAGCCATGTTTACTGTAATGCAAGGTAACTTTTCATCTGTGCTACAGTAAAAACTAGAAGTCCTGTCACGAACTGTGTGCTTATCTAGGTTTAATTGCGCATAGGAATGGTACGCAATTGCCATATCGAACAACATCCAAAGCACGGCAGGTTCTCCTGGTTACTCAAAGCAAACACAGGCAATGTTTCTGCCAATGGACCTCCGGGTTACCCGGAGGTCCATTGGCTGAAACATTGCTTGTGCACAGGCCATATGTAAGAATTTGATAGCCTTACTATGGTCATAACGCGAAGATTAACACACATATCAACGTGCTATTTTTGCGCATTGCATGACAGGACTTCTAGTTTTAACTGTACTTGAGACCACATTGAAAATAAGAAATGAGTTTGTTAAGTATGAATTTCATTGCCAAATGTATTTCAAGTTTAATTGGTTGAGTGCTAAATTATTGTGTCGCCGCCCCACGAAGTGGGGAGTGACATATAGGGATTACTTTTGTCGTCTTGCGTCATCCGCGTCACACTTTCTCTTATCCGCCACTCCTCTTTAACCTATGAATGGATTTTGATGAAACTTTCAGTGATTCTTTATCACATAATGGCATTGTGCACCTCCTATTTTATTTTTTGATCCGCTGTATTTTTTCCAGAGTTATGCCCCTTTTCCACTTAGAATTCTGTCTGAAACGCCAGGCTTCTCTTATCCGCCACTCCTCTTTAACCTATGAATGGATTTTGATGAAACTTTCAGTGGTTCTTTATCACATCATGGCATTGTGCACCTCCTATTTTATTTTTTGATCCGCTGTATTTTTTCCAGAGTTATGCCCCTTTTCCACTTAGAATTCTGTCTGAAACGCCAGGCGACGCACATCTTCCATGGAAGACTCACATCTAAGTTTTGAAAAGGTTGTTTGAAACATGGGTATTTTTTTTCAAGGATACCCTGCTACCAGCATGAGTAGCCTTAGTTTAGCACGATTTGTTCATAAATAACTGTTTTGTTACAATCTATTGGAGAGTGCCAATAGGCACTCTCCAATAAATTTCAACCAAACAACTTTATATACAAAAATTTCTTCTGCTGTTGATCAAACAGACATCAAACTAATGCATACAGTGTAAATCCACAAAAAGTGGCTTCTTGCACTTTTCAATAGAGCCATGATAGTGGCTTCTGGTACTCAACCAGTTAAATTCTAGCAACTCTGATCCATAAGTGCGAAATAAGTTAATAGGGACTAATATTGAAACATGTTTCCAAAATGAATAGTTTTTTATTTCCAATTGATAATGAAAAGAAGAAAAAGACCGACCCTCCATCGTAAAAAAGTTTCTGAAAAAATTTGTCGCAGAATGGCCGTATTGAGAACTATTTTTACATTTCATTGCCTATTCAGGATCAAATCCAGATATATAATATTGTTTTTATTTTTGTAGATTCATATGCCTTAGATATCAAATCTGGTGTAGTACACAGAATACAAGCTTTGAAAGCAGTAAGTTGTTATTTAATGTGATTCCTCAATAGCTTTAACCCCAATTTACAGACTCCTAAAGTTAGAAATTGCCCACAGTGTTTTTAAATGGACACAGCCATGTTGACTGGTGGTCTCTAGCAGTTTGATTGACTGATATGCTTTTTCAATTAAATGGGTGTATTTGTAGCCACAACAATTAGGAAAACCCAATGATTGTCATCTGATTGCTCAAAACTGCCTGATTCTGATTGCAGATTCCAATTACGGCCCTTGATAATAGCAAAATTTCCAACCCAAATGCTTGTCTGCTTATTAACTCCTGCATTTGTAGCTCCGAAGTCAAATTTGAGCTATTGTCATGGCCCGTTGTCCGTCCGTCCGTCTGTCCGTACGTCAACAATTGGCTATGAGGTCGTATTTATGAACCGATCTTTACGAAACTTCTTGTGTACCTTTGTTATGACCCTGGGACGGGAACGAGTGTTTTTAGGTGTGGTCCGAAATTCAAGATGGCTGCCAGCGGCCATTTTGTACCGATGATGCAAAAATCAGTTTTTTTGTACAGAACTTCTGTATGAAAGTTCTGATTTGAATAAAGTTTTGTATAAATGTTTAGTACCATGGGATACATCACATATAATACGGGTTTTTTTCTCGTGCGTAAATTATGCAAATTAGACTGACTTTGATTTATTTAGTGTTACTTTCAGAGCTGTAAGTGCTATGGCTCGGGCTAGAGAACCAATCTTTACAAAACTTCTTGGGTACCTTTGTTATGACCGTGGGATGAGAACGAGTGTTTTTGGGTGCAGTCCGAAATTCAAGATGGCTGCCAGCAGCCATTTTGTACCGACGATGCAGAAATTTTTTTTTTGTACAGAACTTCCATATGAAAGCTCTGATTTGAATAATTTTTCATATGAATGTTTAGTACCATGAGATACATTACATATCATATGGGTTTTTTTCTCGTGCTTATATTATGCAAATTAGACTAACTTTGATTTATTTAGTGTTACTTTCAGCACTGTAAGTGCAAATCCCTATACGGCTCGGGCTAGAGGCCGTATTTATGAACCGATCTTTACAAAACTTCTTGGGTACCTTTGTTATCACCGTGGGACGGGAACGGGTGTTTTGGGTCCGGTCTGAAATTCAAGATGGCCACTGACAGCCATTTTGTACAAAATTAGGGGCAATCAGATTTTTGCGCAGAACTTCCATATGAAAGTTCTGATTTGAATAATTTTCTGTGTGAATGTTTAGTACCATGGGATACATCACATATAATACAGGTTTTTTTCTCGTGCATAAATTATGCCAATTAGACTAACTTTGATCTATTTAATGTTACTTTCAGCACTGTAACTGCAAATGCCAATACGGCTCGGGCTAGAGGCCCTATTTATGAACCAATCTTTACGAAACTTCTTTGATACCTTTGTTCTCACCGTGGGATGAGAACGAGTGTTTTGGGGTGCAGTCCAAAATTCAAGATGGCTGCCGGCAGCCGTTTTGTACCAAAATTAGCGCAATCAGTTTTTTGTACAGAACTTCTGTATGAAAGTGATTTGAATAAATTTCTGTATGAATGTTTAGTACCATGGAATACATCATATATAATACAGGTTTTTTTCTCATGCAAAAATTATGCAAATTAGATGAACTTTGATTTATTCAGTGCTACTTATACACAGTAAGTGCACATGTCAATACGGCTCGGGCTAGAGTCTGTATTTATGAACCGATCTTCATAAAACTTCTTGGGTACCTTTGTTATCACCTTGGGATGAGAACGAGTGTTTCTAGGTGCAGGCCAAAATTCAAGATGGCTGCCAGTGGCCATTTTGTACCGAAATTAGGTCCAATCATTTTTTGTACACAACTTCTATACGGCTGCGGCTAGAAGCTGTATTTATGAACCGATCTTTACAAAACGTCTTTGGTACCTTTGTTATCAACGTGGGACGAGAACGAGTGTTTTGGGGTGCGGCCCAAAATTCAAGATGGCCGCCAGCAGCCTTTTTGTACCAAAATTAGTGCAATCAGTTTTTTGTACAGAACTTCTGTATGAAAGTTTTGATTTGAATAAATTTTTGTAAGAATGTTTAGTAACATGGAATACATCACATATAATAGGGGTTTTTATCTTGTGCAGAAATTATGCAAATTAGATGAACTTTGATTTGTTCAGTGCTACTTATACACAGTAAGTGCACATGTCAGTACTGCTCGGGGTAAAGTCTGTATTTATGAACTGATTTTCACAAAACTTCTTGGGGTACCTTTGTTATCACCTTGTGACAGGAACAAGTGTTTTTGGGTGCCTTTGTTATCACTGTGCTATGAGAACAAATATTTTTGGGTTCAGTCAGACCCACTCTGGGACTCAAAGATTTCTTTTCTATTTTAGCATCTTACTGTCACCCCACCTTTACAATACTTTACCTATATATTTGTTACAGGCTATGTTCAGCATTTATGTACAGACCGTTACAATACTTTACATGTACCTTTGTTATCAGGTCATTACCTAGATGTTTGTCATTGCTGTGTCACATACTATACATGTACATGTCTTAAACAAGTTGAGCTATAGTGTCATTGACACTTTCATTCATTGGATGTTTATAAACTTGATGTGCATTATGAATATGATGTGTACATATGCATCTGGAAAGGAAGTTTCGATTCGAATTTGTTTGGGCTTCCAACGTGAGCCCAAATTTTAACTTGGTGCAATATAAGGGAATTTTTAAAAAAATATTCTTCTTCAGATTCATCAGTTAGAATCTTTTTATATTTGGTATACAACATCTCTAGGTGGGTCAGATTCAAGTTTGTTCAAATTGGGTCCCTGGGTTAATATTTGGGCTCCCAGGGGTACCGCTAGGTTATAATAAATGGGGCCGTTTCCAGACTTGGGGGAAATTTCCATCAGTGCAGCAGACGCCGGAGGCACATGCCTTTCAAGGGGGGTCTAGGGGGATTCTCCCCCCAGGAAAATTTTGAATTCTAGGTGCTCTGAGGTTGCTTCTGGGGGCACTCTGGCCTAAAAATTGTATGAAAAATTGTCCAAAAAACTTTGCCTTTTTACCTTGTAAAACTGAAAAAAGTCGTCACCACGACAGGCGCTTAAATTTTCGGACCGCCATTATGATATCATGTGAAGAATAATTCCTGACAGCTCACAAAACGTGCAGTTTGACTTCAACATTTCAACAAAATGCCAATGTTTGACCCGAAACCCTGTCGATGTATAGTGTAAACAATTGTACCTTTTATAAATCGCAAGTCCACAGTTTAGAAATTCAGCGGGTCGTGCATCAAGGGAGAGCATTCCAAATTGAAGAACTCTAAGCAATGCCACCTAGTGAATGATGATGTGACACCCGTGTCAGACTCGGTTTTAGTATTGTTAGACTGTGTGGGTCGTTCGTAAGAACAAATACTAGAAGTTCCACAATAACTGATGTGAAAAAAGTTACTGAACTCCAACAGAAACACATTCCCACACGGAAACGGACACCACGCATACATGTTATTTTTACAATGTAGAAGTTTGTGTGGGAATGGCGCCTGATTTCAAACTTCTCAAAATGGAAATGGGCGTCATTCTAGCTGCCCGATATCGAGGCAAGTGTCATTTGATTATCATATTTCCGACAGGTTTTCAAAATTAGTGTTAATCACATCAGGTGGATACACATCGTTACAAATTTTCTGAATATCAAAGCGCGTGGATGTCATTGGCATCCCCGTGCTTTGATGTTCAGGAAAATTGTATGGGCTATTGTGTGGGTCTGCCCTCCAAACCCGCATTTAGTTGACTTAGGGTAAACAATTGGTGGGGTGGCCAGGAAATGGTGAATTCGTCAAGTCCCACTAGGATGCTGCACTCGGGTAACTGACATTCGAGTTATAGGCTGCCCCTGTAATTCGAATGCTGGTTACCCGAGTGTACCACCCCAGTGGATCTTGATGAATAAGGCCAACACCGAACAGTGTACATGTACAATGACATGGTGTTAAAATTTACTATAGAGGTAGAGGTTTGAATGAGCATCAGTTTGAATGACGTGGGGGCATCAGCAACAGACTGAACAGATCGCCCGCGGCCACGTTCGCATCTGGGCATTGAGAATAAGCTGTTGAGCTCAGGGACATTGGATAGCTTTTCAAGAACTTTCAACAACCCTTTGAGAATTTTCAAGGATCACAGCATGGGAATACCAAAAGTAGCTTCATCACTCGACATTTACAACAATGGACTTCTCGGCAGACTTCAAATGCAGATTGCGGCAGACTTCAAATGTTAAACTGTTTCTCCTGAAAGCACCCCCCTCCCCCCTTGATATTAGCTATTTCCCTACCTGTGGCGCCTTTTGGCGCCATGCCTCAAACCACACCCATCTTGACAAATTAACATACAAATGTAATCCGTGCAAAGGAGAGAGCAGTTCAACATTTAAAGTCGGCCGCCAGATTGCGGCAGACTTCAAATGTTAAACTGTTTCTCCTGAAAGCACACTGCAGTGTTTTTGCCACTCACTTTTCAACACAGTGCAGTAATTCATGAGCATCTGCATGATGCCGTGTGGTTGTATTTTTACCCAGATGAATATTTGGGGAAGTGTGCAGAAATGATGTGAAAAGTGAATGGTTTAAATTAAGAATAGAATGATTTATTTTGGTCGACCGTCAATCGAAGATTGTTTACATGTTGCCGGAATATACTCAGAGGGTTATGAAAGTTCAAACATGTCATTAGTTTAGCAGAGGTCAGCTCAAAAATCAACTTTCCGTTGAGTCATCTGCCAGAATTTGTCGACAACTCTAATCCAATCATCATCGCCCCTAGATTCGGACATCAGTGAGATTCGCATAAGCGATTCAAGTGTCTTGGCTTTCAGTGATGTTCTTAATTCAGTTTTCACTAAATTCAGTAAACTGACAGCACGTTCCACTGAAGCGGTTCCAACTGGCAATAGACAGCTCATTACAAGTAACTTGAAACAGTTTGGGTGAGATGCGTTTAAATTATGAGAAACAGCTTTTTGTAAAAGTTGGTTTGGGTCAAAGCGATTCCTTTTCGAAAGTTTATCTGCCGTCTCGTTTCTCGCGTTGTGTTCGGTTGGGCATTTGTTGTACATGGCTGTCAATTTCAGCTTGATATTCCTTTAGAAACACGAATGACTGGTCCTTAAAACCGGGGAATTCTGCTTTTGCTTCAATAGTATCAATTACTGGTTGTGCAGTGGTTAAATGACCCTTGTATTCATCGGTTTTAGGATTCCTGTATAACTGGATTAAAGTTTGAAAATCCATCGTCCCATAAAATTTTCTGTCCTCTGTGTCCTCTGGTAGGTTACGAGCATCTGGGACAGAGAATGCCTTCAGTAAGTCGTTTGCTTCAAATGCTGTATCTATCTCACGTTCCAAATCTTTTAAAATCACAGTTGCCGATTCAGTTATAAAAGTTTTCACAACAACACACATGTCACTGTCATCAGAACGCTGCCTACCACGCCGGGTGCCATCGCCCCGAACGTTCGCTGTTTTCATTAACTCATGCCATCTGCAGAAAAAGGGAATGGTGTCTGATACCTCTATTGGAATATTATTGACAAAACCAGTGGCTAGAAATTTATCAAGCGCTCCGAGAATGTCATTAAGCTCTATTTTAGCGGAAATGATGTGCTTTGGCACACTGCTAAAATTTAGGGACTGATACTGCAGACTTTTATTCAAATGTCCAGTTACCTTTAAGACATCACATAAAAATAGTAACATGAGAATAAACCTTTTGTCTGTCAAATGTATTTTCAAACCCAGTGCCTCGGGGTCGTGTTTCTCTGCATGAATTTGATCAAGTGAATCTATAATAGCTGTGTATCTGTCCACTACTCGAAGGCAGCAATCGCGATTTGAGAGCCACCTGGTTGCAGATGGCATAATCAACTTTAATACCTTTTCATCGCACACTTTTTGAACATTGGCTAAAACAGCCAATTTTTTAGGCAAATGTGTGAACATTTTCCAAAGCGACATTAGTGTAGCGTCAACATTTTTAATTTCACTGTGTTTTTTCATGAGGAGCACAAACGTTAACGCCAGTCTATGGCAGCGACAATTTATATACTGGGAAAACGGAGAAGCGTGACGAAACAACCTTTGTAAACCTGTCTTCTCTCCGGACATGGAATTTGTTCCATCCAATGCAATAAACAGTACATTTTTAATTTCAATATTCTTTTCTGTTAGCACATCTCCAATTAGGTCCATGACATATTCAGAATTGGTACAGTTTGCTGGAATACAAGCTTGCAGCTTTTCTACAACTTTCCCACCATCAAGCCACCTGCCCAGTATGACAAGTTGTTCAACACGTGCCTCATCAGTGGCTTTGTCAGCAAGCAAAGTAATGAATGGCGATGATTGACATTTACTGATGTCTTGCTCTTCAATATATTCATTCAAACGTTGTGTCATTTCATCAATTGACTGGTTACTCAGATAAGAGGCTATTGATGGATTTAATGTTAAATCAACCCCAATATCCTGAAGAAAATTAATCAAAGATTTCATATTGTAAAAGTGTGCTATTTTATTCTTCACAAGAAATAGCAGAGACTTGAAAATTTTTATTATTTTTTCTTGATTCTCTGCTCTGATATTAACTGTCTGTCGTTGAATGGACTGAACAACAGTTCTGGTTGAATCGGTGGCTTGACGACTTGTATATGAGTGGACAGATGCCACATGCACGTGTGACTCGGCATGCCTCATAAATTGTCTCGTGGGATGATCTCCGATAACAACTGGCTTTGGCAACCATGCTTGATCAAACTGTTGTCTATTGCTCCAGCGTATACACATGTTACATAACCACCCATTATGCTCATAGCTATATTTTACCCAGCTGTAAAGGGCTTGGAGTCTCTCCACAGATGTGGAAACGCTGGCAGACTCGCTAATTTTTGCGCCCTGTTCGTCCGCTACTTGCATCCTATCGGGATCTCCAGGTGCAGCTGCATTGTCTCTGGTTATATCGGCACCTTGGCCACGGTTTGACGCATTATTGCTGGGTTGGATGTCAGTCGCATCACCTGTGATCGCGGCAGGTGAACTGTCTTGTACTTTTGCTTCGCTGGTAACGGTGGCATTACAAGAGGCATCTGACACTTTTTTTCTTCTTTGCATCAGTCGATGAGAAGAAAGATGTTATTCTTTTAGTACCTTCTGCATCAAACGATTTTAGTTTCTTGATGTAGAAGCCCTCTTTGTGGCTCATTTTTCGTAACGTTTCGAATTCGCGCTACACAAGAATTGTACTCAACGGGTCACATATCCTCTCTCAGCATGACGTCACATACCAAATGCTGACCTGTTCTGGAATTGCGTCATGCAGTTCCAGCGCACTCAGAGGCACAATGACAAGATGCGGAGAGCGTCGGTGATGATTAGGCCTACTTATTTTGACTTTGATTAATTGTTAATCACTTACATTTTGTTTTTGCGAGATTATGATAATTTATTGATAAATTTATTTGGCCATATTTCGACTGACATTCAAAAAACTACACGTCATGAGGGGAAAATTAGTTTAGGGGAATGGGTCCATTTTGCGGTCCCAAAAACAGGGTCGCAGAAGCCCTGGCTCCCTATGGGAGCCCAAATTTTAACTTAGAGCAATACGAGGGAATTTCTTTAAAAGTCTTCTTCTCCAGAACCATTTCTTAGAATGTTTTGATATTTGGTATACAACATCTCTAGGGAGTGAGATTCAAGTTTGTTCAAATCGAGTCCCTGATTTAATATTTAGGCTCCTATGGGAGCCTGAATTTTAACTTTGTGCAATATGAGGGAATTTCTTAAAAATTTCGTTAAAAATAATCTTCAGATCCACCAGTCGGAATACTTTTGTATTTCGTATACAACATCTCTATGGGGGTGAGATTCAAGTTTGTTCAAATCGAGTGCCTGGGTTAATATTTGGGCTTCAGATTCACGAGTTAGAATCTTTTCATATTTGGTATACAACATCTCCAGGTGGGTCAGATTCAAGTTTGTTCAAATCAGGGCCCTGGGTTAATATTTGGGCTGCCTATGGGAGCCCGAATTTTAACTTAGTGCAATACGAGGGAATTTCTTTAAAAGTCGTCTTCTCCAGAACCATCTCTTAGAATTTTTTGATATTTGGTATACAACATCTCTAGGGAGTGAGATTCAAGTTTGTTCAGATCGAGTCCCTGAGTTAATATTTGGGCTATTATGGGAGCCCAAATTTTAACTTAGTGCAATATGAGGAAATTTCTTTAAAAATCTTCTTCTTCAGATCCACCAGTTAGAATGCTTTCATATTTGGTATACAGCATCTCTGGGGAGAGTGGTGGGTGGGGGAGGGGGGGGGGGGGGTCCAGTTTGTTCAATTCAGGTGCCTGGGTTAATATTTAGGCTCCTTATATGAGCCCAAATTTTAACTTGGTGCAATATGAGGGGATTTCTTTAAAAATCTCTAGATCCATCTATAAGAATATTTTGATATTTGGTATACAGCATCCTGAGGGAAGTCATCTAAGTTTGTTCAAAGAAAGTCTTTGGGTAAATATTTAGTTTAAATAATATTTATTCAAGAAAATAGTGTTGTACGTATAGTTACACAATATAACATTAACAGTTGACATAGTTGTACATGGTATAGTAGCAGTAATCGACATATAAGTAGACAATGGATTCGACAAAAAGGCTTAGGCTTATATGAGTCATCTCTGTAAATATCTGGGCCCAATACTGGAGCCTGAATTTTAACTTAGTCCTATATGAGGAATAATCTTTAAAGATCTGCTTCTTGAATTGCAATCAGGATCTTTTGATATTTGGTATATAGCATCCTTAGAGGGTTCAGATTCAATTCAAGCAGGTTTATTTTGACTTTTGTGTACAGGTATTGGAATTTTTTTTTTTTCAAGTGGACATCTGTTTTACTGGCATATTGACATGGTGGTTACAGTAACATTTTCAGGGTATTTTTCTCAATTTTAACCCTTTGAAAGAAATGCTATATTTTTTAATGCTCAATATATTTTGGTTGGGCAGTCTGATGGATTTCTTTATTGCACTGTCTATTAATGGGCATTATTTTCCTTGTTTATGCCCATTATTTTTTGGTTGTGCATTCTGATGGCCAGTTATTAATTGCATTCTTCTCTTTTAATGTCATTATTTTTTTTTTACAAATTTTAATGGTTTTAGCTCAACTTTGATGTAAGTCAAATTTCAGCTTATGCCATGGCCAGTCGTCCTTCTGGCCGCCTGTCCGTCCTGTCCATCAGCTATTCAATACGGCTTGGGCTAGAGGGCGTATTTATGAACCGATCATTACGAAACTTCTTGGGTACCTTTGTTATGACCGTGGGACGAGAACGAGTGTTTTTGGGTCCGATCCGAAATTCAAGTTGGCTGCTGGCAGCCATTTTGTACAAAATTAGGTGCAATCAGATTTTTGCGCAAAACTTCCATTTGAAAGTGCTGATTTGAATAATTTTTTTGTGTAAATGTTTAGTACCATGGGATACATCACATATAATATGGGTTTTTTCTCATGCAGAAATTATGCAAATTAGATGAACTTTGATTTTTTTCAGTGCTACTTACACACAGTAAGCACACATGTCAATACGGCTCGGGCTAGAGTCTGTATTTATGAACCGATCTTCACTAAACATCTTGGGTACCTTTGTTATCACCTTGGGACAAGAACGAGTGTTTCTGGGTGCGTTCCAAAATTCCAGATGGCTGCCATTGGCCATTTTGTACCGAAATTAGTTCTAATCAGTTTTTTGTACGCAACTTCTATACGGCTCAGGCTAGAGGCCATATTTATGAACCAATCTTTACAAAACTTCTTGGGTACCTTTGTTATCACTGTGGGATGAGAACGTGTGTTTTGAGGTGTGGTCCAAAATTCAAGATGGCCATGAGTGGCCATTTTGTACCGAAATTAGGTCCAATCAGTTTTTTGTCACAACTATTGTACGGCTCGTATTTATGAACTGATCTTTACAAAACTTCTTGGGTACCTTTGTTATCAACCTGGGACAGGAACGAGAGTGTTTTGGGGTGCCTTTGTTATCACTGTGCTATGAGAACAAATATTTTGGGGTTCAGTCAGACCCACTCTGGGACTCAAAGATTTCTTTTCTAGTTTAGCATATGACTTTGGGTCCGATCCGAAATTCAAGTTGGCTGCTGGCAGCCATTTTGTACAAAATTAGGTGCAATCAGATTTTTGCGCAGAACTTCCATTTGAAAGTGCTGATTTGAATAATTTTTTGTGTGAATGTTTAGTACCATGGGATACATCACATATAATATGGGTTTTTTCTCATGCAGAAATTATGCAAATTAGATGAACTTTGATTTTTTTCAGTGCTACTTACACACAGTAAGTACACATGTCAATACGGCTCGGGCTAGAGTCTGTATTTATGAACCGATCTTCATGAAACATCTTGGGTACCTTTGTTATCATTTTGGGACAAGAACAAGTGTTTCTGGGTGCTTTCCAAACTTCAAGATGGCTGTCAGTGGCCATTTTGTACCGAAATTAGGTCTAATCAGTTTTTTGTATGCAACTTCTATACGGCTCAGGCTAGAGGCCATATTTATGAACCAATCTTTACAAAACTTCTTGGGTACCTTTGTTATCACCGTGGGATGAGAACGTGTGTTTTGGGGTGTGGTCCGAAATTCAAGATGGCCATGAGTGGCCATTTTGTACCGAAATTAGGTCCAATCAGTTTTTTGTCACAACTTCTGTACGGCTCGTATTTATGAACTGATCTTTACAAAACTTCTTGGGTACCTTTGTTATCACCCTGAGACAGGAACGAGAGTGTTTTGGGGTGCCTTTGTTATCACTGTGCTATGAGAACAAATATTTTGGGGTTCAGTCAGACCCACTCTGGGACTCGAAAGATTTCTTTTCTAGTTTAGCATATGACTGTCACCCACCTTCACAATACTTTACCTATATATTTGTTACAGGCTGCGGTCAGTATTTATGTACAGACCGTTACAATATGTACCTTTGTTATCAGGTCATTACCTAGATGTTTGTCTTTGCTGTGTCACATACTTTATATACATGTACATGTCTTAACAAGTTGAACTATAGTGTCATTGACACTTTCATTTTAATGGGCATGAAACATAAACACATTTAAGTGACATTTTAATGGCATTTTTAATGCTTAAATATGAAATAGGCCATTAAAGTGAGGTATTTTAATGGGTTAGCCATCAACCCATGACTAAGTTTGTTACGAGAATTAATGGGTAAAAATAATGGATTTGGTTGAAATAATGGGATTTTAATGAGTTTTTAATTGGTTTTTAATGGATTGTTTGTACAGGAGTGTTGGTAGCATTCCTTGTCTTTACATTCCAAATTTTTATTACTTGAACAAAAGATAAACTGTGGGTTAAGTTGTAATTTATTTTATAATAGAATACAAGAGACAGTGCATGTCATGCACATGGTTTTGTGTACAAACGAAGGAGTAAGATTGTACACTGAAATAAATGTTTGAAGGTCTTGAAAACACTGCACACAATTCCCTTCACCGGTCAGAATCACCTAAGTATCCCAAAATGGCCAGATGTGGATAACTCAAATACCTGGATAACTTGGAAGTACACCGTCAGTGCTGAAAAACTGCAAGTTAACAAGTTTCAACAGCACCATTAACAGTTTTATTAAAAAAAGAGATAACCAATTAAGTGGGCTGCACTGTTTCTCACAGTAAAGCATAAATATTTTGGAAAAAAAGGTTTCATTCTCAGTTAAAAAAAAACACCATAATGCAGAAAAAACTATTGATAACTGATTTTTATTTACAATTAATACTTTAATATGAGGGATTTTGTAGTTTAAAAATGTTCATAATGATTTTGACCCATTAAAACTATTTTATTTTCAGGATGCCAGTTGTTACTCAGTGAAGTCATTATTGTATGCTCATAGATCCCGTCCATCTCTTCTTATACAAGATATTACTATCAACAATCCAACCGTAAGTGATCTATTTGTTTAAATGTCATCATTTGTTTCAGGTCTGAAGCTAGGATATCAAACTTTTCCAAAATTGTAGGACAAGATTTAAGAATTTCCTCAAGAGTGTTCCGGGTCCCTTCCATCTGTATGAATTTGAAACCAATCTCAGTATTCTTCTTTAAGACAATAGGAAACGAAACAGGTCAAAAACATTTGTTTAGGCCTAAAAAAGTTAAAAATCTGTTTCTCAGACCCTCCTGCATGGTTCTTTTGACTGCCGCATGCTCTCTTTTTATAAACAATGCAAACATTAAAAAAATCCAAATTAAATGGTTCATGTTGGATATTTTACTCAAGTTAATAAAATTGATAAATTTGTCTCTTGAGTGCAACAAGGCTTTGCAATGCTTTAGCATTGCAAAGCCTTCTTGCACTCAAGGGATGAAATACACCACCACCCATGCTATCCCATGCTACCCTAAAACATAAAACAAACCAAGAACATGAACTTACAATGGCAAAGAAATGATTACAAAAATAAAAAATAAAATAAAAAACTGCCCGCCCACATGGAATTTTTAAAAAAATGGCCTGAGAAACAGAACAGAACATATGTATTATAATTTAATTTTAAAGAATTAGTTTTGGTTTATGAAAGAATAATTCTTGAAAAAAATAATAATACACAAAATTTTTTCTTGTACATGTCTGCTCATTTGTCATACACTTGAAACGAGCGCATTCATGCAAAGGATATTTGAAACATAATGGTATTTTCGCATCATGAAATTGTGGTCAAGTGACCAACTTTTTTTTCTTCAATTCAGAGACTTTAAGAGAAAACATCACTAAAGTGAGTTCTCCAAATTCTGCTGCATAATTAAAAAACAGGCTATGCTTTTTGTAGGAAGCACTGGGCATGAAAAAATCTTGGTGGTTCAATTGATGGGGCCTACACACAGAGCATATTTTCATTTATTCATATCATCCTTGGAGTGCAATGAGTAGTGATTCTTCAGCCCTGATTATTTGGGAAAGGGACCAGGGCCCATACCATAGGGAAATTTTGCATCAGGAGAGCTCTAATAGAGAATTTGTTTTCGAGGGGAATAAACACACAGAGACTAAGTAATTTTATATTCGAATTGTGCAGAGAAAATTAAGACCGATGCTTATGTGGGTGATCAGGATTTAGTACCTTGCCCAAGGATACAATACACTTACCCCTAGTGAGGATAGAACGATGAACCTTTTGGTTTGAAGGCCAATGCCATAACCACTGAACCACCACACCCCAACTTAGGAAAATTAAGTTTGAAATGAATATTGAGCTTATTACCTCATCTGACTGCAAGTCAGTGGGAGCTATTGCCATCACTTTTGTCCGGCATCCGTCGGCCGTCGTCTGTTAACTTTTTGCAAACTTGACATCTTCTTCACAACCACTAGGCCAGATTCTAACATATATTGCACTGACCATCTATGGAGTATACCCTTTCTATTTTGTTTAAATGAAGCAGCTGCCATATTCGGGCTCTGGTTTATGCCCCAAAAGCTTAAAAACCTTTGAAAATCTTTTTCTCATGAACCACCAGAGGGAATGCCTTGATATTTGGTATGGTGTGGAACATCTTTTGGTGCAGAAGATTAAACTTTGTTCAAGGGAAGTTAATAGGTCAATATCTGGGCTCTCTGTGGGGGCATATCCATTTTGGGCTCTGTCCAAAATTTCAAGAACCTGTGGGCCCATTTCAACCAAATTTGGCATGTAGTATAAGAGGGTCCTATGTATTTGATATATGCACCCCACAAAATTTTCACAGCCCTGTGGCAACTCCAGGGGCTAAAAACAAAAAAAAAATTCAAAAGCCCATATATCCCAAACCACAAGGGACAGAGAACTGTTGTTTGGTATGTAGCATCCTTAGGACCAGTAGAAGGGATTGGTTAAATAAAAAAAAAAAAAAAAAAATTGCCGCCAGTTCAATGAGGGTGCCTGGTAGAGGGTATTGAAAAAATGATGAGTCAGCATTTTTGCAGTAGTTTATCCTGGACAAAAATTTTCATTCACTGAGAACCTTGATTGACATCTAGAATAACATTGTTATTAAAATAACAAATTGCTCCAGGCACAGTCTAATCTTGTTATTGTAATCAGAAAATTGTTAAGAAAATTTGACTTCAGTGTGTTTTCCAAAGATTTTATTTCATATTCAATGAACCTTTTCAATGCAGGAAACATTTATATGATTCCCGTATGTATGTCTTCAATTTAACCCTCTCAAGACTGCAATGTGGGTTCCAAAGATTTTGTTGATGCCATGAACAAACCTTTCAGTGCTGTATATGTGTTTTTCTGGTTCCTTTGGAAAACAAATTGATCTGATTCCTGTATGAATATGTATAATTTAACCCTCTCAAGGCTTCAATGTGGGTTCCAAAGGTTGTATTTCGTGTAATACTGTTAATAAAAACCTATTTCCTCTCCTGACTTCAGTGTGTTTTCCAAAGATTTTATTTTATGCGGAACTCTTTCAATTCTGTGCAACATATATTTGCTTTTTTCTGGTTTCTTGGAAACATTTATCTGATTCCTGTATGGATGTCTTTAATTTAACCCTCTCAAGACTTCAATGTGGTTTCCAAAGATTTTATTTCATGTAATACTGTTAATGAAAACCTATTTCTGATTTCTTTAAAAGTATTTTATCCCCCAAAATAAGCCTCAATAATTCTCTTTCTGTTTTGTTTATTTTTGATGCTTCAACCATTTTCACACAGACTTGAATTTACTGGTGGCAGTAAAATTCTGTTTCTCTAGTTTGAAATCTTTCTTATTCTTTAAAACCACTGGGTCAAATTCATTTATGACACAGACCATCTTTGAAGTAGACCCTTTGTTCAAATGAAGCTGCTGCCATCTTCAGGCTGGGGGAATTTACTCTTCTGATTTTTCCCTCCAAATTACTATATCCCTAAGGGTGGGGTTAATGCTCTATGAGCCTGATATGCTTTTAAAATCCTCTTTTTATAAGCCACTTGCAAAAATGCTTAGATTTCTTGTTTAGAACTTACTTTAGTGATGCAGATTGACTTTTTTTCAAAGAAACTCAGCAAGTCAAAATATGGGCTCCCAAATTTTGGGCTCACTCAGTATTTCTAATTTCAGATTCAGTGGGCAGATGTGTCATGTAGTATATAACTTGGTCATAAATATTTCATTTATGCAGGAATTATTATTTTATTTTGGGGGTGGGGGGTGGGGGAGGGTGTAGAGAGAACCACAGTAGTTTAAAACAAAACAAAAATTCACAGAACAGATCTTGCTAGAAAGCTTTTGTAGGTCCAGCAGAAATGAATAGCCAAAAAGTTGCCTTTTGGTTGTGTCATAGCGAATAAAAAAAATTGCTCTTGCTGCTGAAAACTTACTGATTCATTCATCTCTTTTGACAACTTGAGCTAGTTGAGCGTTTTAGGCTCACTTGAGCCTCTGGTTAAATAGATTCATTCAAAATGTTGCCTGACTGCAACACTTTCTGTTTTAATCTTATTGCATGTACTTATTATTTACTTTGTTGCAGTTCAACAGAGGTCATTTATTGAAGCACCAAAGTTAATGTACGCTGATGGAAACTCTCAAAGTTTGCAATATCAGGAACTTCCAAGAGATGGAAAAGATAAAATCAGGAAGTTTGTAAGGCCTCACAAAGTAGATCTTCTGTTTCTCAGGCCATTATTTGTGAAACTGCATGCAGGCGAGCGGTTTTTTATTTTATTTTTTATTTCTGTAATTATTTCTTTGCCATAAAAAGTTCATGTTCTTGGTTTATGTTTCAGGCCTCATAATCTACAGAATAGCATGGATGGTGGTGTATTTCGTCCCTTGAGAGCAAGAAGGCTTTGCAATGCTAAAGCATTGCAAAGCCTTCTTGCACTCAAGGGATAAAGTTATCAATTTTTTTAACTTGGGTAAAATATCAGACATAAACCATTTAATTTTTATTTTTTTTCAAGTTTACATTGGTTATAAAAAGAGAGCATGCGGCAGCCAAAAAGACCATGCGGGAGGGCCTGAGAAACAGATTTTTAATTTTTTTAGGCCTAACTAATAATTTATTTTTGTTACATGTACATTCTTTGAAACTTCCCAAGTTTGCGATATCAGGAAATGTCAAGAGAATGTACTGGATAAAATCAAGAAGTTTTTCGGTAATAATTTATTTTTCTCTTTCAGCGTATACCCATAAGGGTAGAGTTTGATCAGATTGGATCTTCAGGATGGAAAGATTCAACAACCAAAGAATACAAGTAGGTTGCTATAGCTCTTAAACTAAATTCACTCAGACAGAATTGCTGTTTTGGTTTGCCAATTTCATTTTATAACTTAAAAAAATAAAAACTAATTGGTTTATGCCTGATACCAAAGTTAATAAAATTGATAAATTTGTCCCTTGAGTGCAACAAGGCTTTATAATGCTTTAGCATTGCAAAGCCTTCTTGCACTCAAGGGACAAAATACACCACTACCCATGTTATTCTGTAGATTATGAGGCCTAAAACATAAAATGTACCAAGAATGTTAGCTTTTGTTGGCAAAGAAATAATTACAAAAATAAACTAGTACAAAGAAATGTGTGTGCAAAGCACACTATGGAGTATCCCCACAATTTTAGTTTGTCATCACACTGGTAACAAATCAATTCATATACAACCAAAGTGTTATCACTGGGGAAATGTAGGACTTTATAAAACTAGGAATCCTCCATCCAAATCTATGAACCCTATCATAACATATGAAAACACTTTAAATATTTTAAATAATACTCCCATGAGGCCTTTTGCCGGAAACTGATTCTATGAGGCCAAATAAAAAAAATGAATTGATTCTCAGGCAATTTTTTTTTCAAATCAGTGAGGGAGGGAGGATTTTATTTTTACTTCTAAATTTTTTTTTTTTCGTGTAAAAGGGTTGAGTACACTCAGTAAATCTTTTTGCTGTCTTTCCACTTGAAAAAGAGAAACGGTAGTATTTTAGTGTATTTATAGTATACCTTTTATAACTAACTGCCATAACAACAGCTAAAAGGATTTGTATTTTATTGTTCTTTTTAATGGTATAGATCTGTCAAGCATCATGATCCATTAGAATAGGCCCCACTAACCAATGCTTGGGGTAGGAGTCCGTTAAAATGGGAAACATGGCTCTAAATAATTGGTTAAACTTGAGTTTATATCGGCCATTATTAGCCATTGTGCAGAAATATATGACCTTAAACACCAGCAAATAAATAAATAATTAAATCATGATCCAGTATATCAGAATTTTCTTTATTACAGTTTATGGGAGTGTGCCCCTGGGCACTCTCCCATAAACTGCAACAAGAAAAACCAATTTACTGCTAACACAGCTGAATAATTATATGTCGAGAAATGTGAAAAAATGACCATTCCAAGTTTTCACAAATTCTTTAAAAAAAATGACATAATAGAAATGTCTAATGAGGAGGTTCAAATCCAACGAGGGAGGGCCTGAGAATCAAAACATTATTCTTTTTTTAGCCTAACAACAAAAGTGGTGTGTTTGGATACAGGATTGGATACAAAATTTCACCACCTTTATGCACACCGTATGATTTATAAATATCAATAATTATTTTTAGCTCACCTGACTGCAAGTCAGTGGAAACTATTGCCATCACTTTTGTCTGTCGTCCGTCATCTGTTAACTTTTTGCAAACTTTACATCTTCTTCGCAACCACTTGGCCAAATTCAAACATATATTGCACAGACCATCTATGGAGTATACCCTTTCTATTTTGTTCAAACGAAGCAGCTGCCATATTCGTGCCCTGGTTATGTCCCAAAAGCTTAAAAACCATTAAAAATCTTCTTCTCATGAACCACCAGAGGGAATGCCCTGATATTTGGTATGGAACATACTTTGGTGTAGAAGATAAAAGTTTGTTTAAGGGAAGTTGATAGGTCAATATCTGGGCTCTCTGTGGAGGCATATCCATTTTGGGCTCTGCCCCAAATTTCTATTTCAAGAACCGGTGAGCCAATTTAAACCAAATTTGGCATGAAGTATAAGTGGGTCCCAAGTAATTGATTGATGCCCCCTCCCCCTCCCCCCCCCCAAAAAAAAAAAAAAAAAAAAAAATATAATTTCACAGCCCTGTGGCAACCCCAGGGGCTAAAAACAGAAAATAATTCTAAAGCCCATATATCCCAAATCACAAGGAACAGAGAACTGTTATTTGGTATGAAGCATCCTTAGGACCGGAAGAAGGGATTGGTTAAAATAAATTGCCACCGGTTCAATCAGGGTGCCCGGTAGAGGGTATTGGAAAAAATGATGAGTCAGCATTTTTGCAGTAGTTTATCCTGGAGAAAAATTTTCATTCACAGAGAAGCTTGATTGACATGTCACATGTTCTTAAGTCGACAAAACTGCTGCACATTGTAATCTTGGTATTTTAATCAGAAAATTTTGTGGACTTGGTTCATTCAACATGAAATAAAATCTTTGCAAAACAAACTCTTTCAATTCTGGAAACAGCTGATTCCTGTATGCATGTCTTTAATTTAACCCTCTCAAGACTGCAATATGGGTTCCAAGAATTTTATTGATGCCATGAACAAAGAAACCCTTTCAATGCAGTATATGTATTTTTCTGGTTCCTTGGAAAGAAATTGATCTGATTCCTGTATGAATATCGTTAATTCAATCAACCCTCTCATGACTTCAGTGTGTTTTTCCAAAGATTTTATTTCATGATGAACTTTCACTGCTGTGCATATATGTTTTTTTCTTGTTTCTTGGACACATTTATCTGATTCCTGTATGCATATCTTTAATTTAACCCTCTCAAGACTGCAATGTGGGTTCCAAAAAATTTATTAATGTCATGATCAAACACTTTCAGTTCTATGCACATACATGTTTTTTGCTGGTTCCTAGGAAAAAATTTGATCTGATTTCTGTATGGATATCTTTAATTTAACCCTCTCCTGACTTCAGTGTGTTTTCCAAAGATTTCTTTTTATGCTGTATTCTTTCAATTCTGTGCAAAATATATATGCTTTTTTCTGGTTTCTTGGAAACATTTATCTGATTCCTGTATGGATGTCTTTAACTTAACCCTCTCAAGACCTCAGTGTGGTTTCGAAAGATTTTATTTCATGTAATACTGTTAATGAAAACCTATTTCTGATTTCTTTAAAAATATTTTACCCCCCAAAATAAGCCTCCATAAATTCTCTTTCTGCTTTGTTTATTTTTGATGTTTTAACTATTTTCACACAGGCTTGAATTTACTGGTGACAGTAAAATTCTGTTTCTCGGGTTTAAAATCTTTCTTATTCTTTAAAACCACAGGGGCCAAATTTATAGATGTGGCAGGCATGGTCTATGAGAGGTTCTCTACAACTGTTACTCATTTTATTCCAGGTGGATGAAAAATGTGGCCGCCAGAAGCATTCTTTGATTCTGATTGGTCAATTTTGAAAACTGTTCTCTTCTGAAACCACAGGGCCAAATGTTTTGAAACTTTGCATGGTTGATGACTGGGACACCCTCTACCAACGTTCCTCATTTAATGTTATCGTGTTGCAAACATGGCCACAATTGCGGTTTATAGTTACTATAGAAAAACCCTATGGGGAATCCCATTTTTATCTTCTCTCTGGAATTACTGAGCTGACGTGAACCAAAACTTGGCAGGAATGGTCTATACGAGGCATTCCACAAGCGGTCCTCTTTTTGTTCATGTTGGTTAAAAAATATGGCCACCAGAGACCTTCTATGATTCTGATTGATGGATTCAAATGTTTTGAAACTTCACGTGATTGAGGACTGGGATACCTTCTACCAATGATCCTCATGTAATGTTGATGTAATTTTGCAAACATGGTCGCCATTGCAGCTCATAGTTACCATGGAAAGTCTATGGAAAATCACATTTTTATATGTAGTTCCAGGTGAGTGATTACAGGCTCTGTAGAGCCTCTAGTTTCAAATAAACCCAGTAAGTCAGAATTTGGGCTCCCAAATTCTGGTCTACACTCAGTATTTCTATTTTCAGATTTAATGGGCTGATGTGAACCATACTTGTCATGTAGTATATAACAGGATCATAAGTATTTCATTTGGGAGCGCGGTGGCTCAGTAGGTAGAGGTGCAAGCTGCAAGCCGAGAGGTCCTCGGATCAAATCCCACCTGCGGCAACCGCGTTGTGTCCTTGGGCAAGACACTTCATCTCCATTGCCCGCATGGGGGCACGATGAGGCCGTGTACTAAGGCGTACTGCACGTCGATGGTGTGCATGTCTTCAACCAATCTAACCCTGCCTGTGCTGCAGTGCGGAGTTACGATGTTGGGGAGCTGGCAGCTGCTCGTCGTTGCTCGGTGGTTCTCTCTGGGTACTCCGGCTTTCTCCACCCGTAAAACTGTCACGGTCATGATTAGCCATTGTGCATAAATATGTGACCTTAAACAACAATAAATAAATATAAATAAATAAATAAGTATTTCATTTATGCCGGAATTTTTTTTCTTTTTTTGTCTGGGAGGGGTGGGGGGAAGAGAGAATGACAGTAGTTGAAGACAAAACAAAAATTCACAGAACAGAGCTTGCTTGATAGCTTTCCTAGGGCCAGCAGAAATGAATGGCCAAAAAAATTTCCTTTGGTTGTGTCATAGTAAATCAAAAAATTGCTCTTGCTGCTGATCACTTACTGATACACTCTTGTCTTTTGACAACTTGAGCCAGGTGAGCACTTTAGGCTCACTTAAGCCTCTGGTTTAATATTTACACCAAAGCAAAAAATATACCTCAAATTAGATGAAAGGAAATGGTATATTGATGATTGTTTTTATGTCTGATACTAAATATTCAGTATTCATATTGATCAGACACTTTCAACGTTTTGAATTCAGGTTGGGAGGTGGGGGGGGGGGGGGGGGGGGTCATATAAAAAATCTTAAACCTTAATGCATATCAAGATACCCTACCTGAACAACACAAATTCAACATATCAAATTAAAACACCTCGGAGTCTATACCATACTTAAGATGTATGGTAAGTTTCAAAATTGTAGCTAAAAAAATGGAGGTATGGAGGTATGGATGGAGATCATCACTATATCCCCACATTTTTAGCTTAGCTTGACAAAGTCAAGATAAGCTATTGCCATCACGCGTGAGGAAGTCTGTTAGTCTGTTCACATTTTCCTTTAGCATGGGCTACACCCAGTAGTTCTTGTCCAATTGTCACGAAATTTCATATGCAGGGTTAAGGTCATTTCTAGATGAGAACGTCCCATTTTGCTCGTGATTGGTCAGATGGCTGCCCGAGCCCAAAACTCAAAAACCTTTAGCACAGCCAACAGGTCATATTTATGAAGGGATTTCACTTGTACTAAGGTGTACTGCACGTCAATGGTGCGCATGTCTTCAACCAATCTAACCCTGCCTGTGCTGCACTGCAGAGTTACGATGTTGGGGAGCTGGCAGCAGCTTGTCGTTGCTCGGTGGTTCTCTCCGGGTACTCCGATTTCCTCCACCTCACTGACACGATATGACCCTGGCTGTTAAAGTGTCATTAAACCCTAATAAAAAAGAAAAAAAGAAGGGATTTCACTGTAACTTGGTAGGATGACAGTATATAATGTTTAGATGAGAACTTCCCCTTTTGGTCGCAGTCTGTCAACCATGATGGCTGCCCGAGACCGAAACCCAGAAACTTTTAGCACAGTCTACAGGCCGCATTTGTGAAGGAATTTCATTGTTACTTGGTAGGATGACTCCATATAATGTCTAAATGAGAACGTCCTATGTCTGTGATCAGTCAACCATGATGGCCGCACAGGCCTGTGACCTAGATTTGTTTAGCACAGACTACAGTCCATATTTATGAAGTGATTTCATTGTAACTTGGAAGGATAACTCGATATGATGTCTGGATGAGACTTTCCTATTTTGGTCATGATCAGTCAGCCGGATCCGCCACCTGATCACACATCCTGGATTCATTCAGTACTGTTAATATTCGGGCTCCCCAAGGGAGCTCGAATTTTAACTTCATGCAATATGATAAAATTTCTTCAAAAATCATCTTCTTCAGATCCACCAGTCTGAATCCTTTCATATTTAGCAGATTCATGTTTGTTCAAATCGAGTTCTTCGGTTAATATTTGTGCTCCCTGTGGCCTAAATTTTAACTTAGTGCAATATGAGGAAATTTCTTTAAAAATCTTCTTCAGATCCAATAGTCAGAATCATTTAACATTTGGTATACATCATCTCTAGGGGAGTCAGATTCAAGTTTGTTCAAATCGGGTCCCTGGGTTGAAAATTTGTGGTCTAATTCGGACTTAGAAATTTTGGATCAAAATGTGAAAAAAAAATTTTATCGATTTTTTTTATGCATTTTGTTCAATTTTGGGATAAAAAAAATTTTAGCCTGAAAATTTTGGGTCCAGTTCCAATGGAAATTTTGGACCAAAATTTTGAAATTTTTTTTTGTTTTTTTATGCGCTTTGTTCAATTTTGGGAAAAAAAAAAAAATTTAGCCTGAAAATTTTAGGTCATGTTCGGATTGAAATTTTGGACCTTAATTCAGAATTTTTTTTGGGGGGGGGGGGTATTTTTTTATGCGTTTTGTTGAATTTTGAGACAATTTTTTTTTTTTTTATAGCCTGAAAATTTGGGTCCGGTTCCGAAAAAAATGTTCAGATTGTTTTCAAAATAGAGTTCCTGGATGAATGTTAAAATTGAATGTATAATTAGTGTTCTGAACTTGGTGGCCTTATGACTATCCATTAAGAACAACCAGTTGTGCATTAAATTTTTGTTTGAGTAAGATTGGGAAATTCAGGATTAAGAATTGGGAAAAATTATGCCTAAATGTCATTGGGGAAGGGCCCCATAAGGGGCGCGGTGGCTCGCTCAGTTGGTAGAGGTGCAGGCTGCAAGCCGAGAGGTCCTCGGTTCGAATCCCACCTGCGGCAACCGCGTTGTGTCCTTGGGCGAGACACTTCACCCCGATTGCCTACACGGGGGCACAATGACGCTGTGTACTGAGGCGTACTGCACGTCGATGGTGCGCATGTCTTCAACCAATCTAACCCTGCCTGTGCTGCGATGCAGAGTTCAGAGTTACGATGTTGGAGAGCCTACAGCTGCTCATCGTTGCTCGGTGGTTCTCTCCGGGTACTCCGGCTTCCTCCACCCGTAAAACTGTCACGGTCACGATTGGCCACTGTGCATAAGTATGTGACCTTAAACACCACTAAATAAATAAATAAATAAATAAATAAATAAATAAGGGCTCCATAAACAACCCCGGTAGATACCTAAAATTATCCCTGAAACTTGTTCTATAAGAAATGAACAAAGTCATGTGTTAAATACATCCCCATCCACCTGAATCAAGTGTATGTAAGGGTGGGTGCAGGGGTTGGTGTTTAATCACCCCAAGTTGATAGTTCTAGTTTTTTTCTAGTGTGGCTTAATGATTTTATTTCAATTCTTTTTAGGCAGCCGAACAATGTCGGTCATTCTGTACTATATCGTGCAACAAGTGGAACAGTGAAAGTGGACAATGACAAAGTTGTGGCGGTAGTAGTGGCTACTACATTGGTGTCTGCCAATCCAAGGACTGTTAATTCAGGAAGGTAACATTTTTTTTTTTTATTGTTTCTGAGACACTGGGAAAAGCCCTTGTGCAGCTGTCTGAGAAATCTGTTGTCCAGTTGTCTAGGAAAACCCAGCCATACAGTTGTCCAGAATGAGTCGGTATCAAAATATTTGGCAAGGTGTTTCCATGTCATCATTTGTTTATTTTTTTTCACAAAAACTAAATAAATGTGTATACAAAAAAAAATTGTGTTCCGCACATTCTAATGGATGCTAATGAAACTTAGTGTGATCACAACTGTTGTATTTTGTATTTGTAATTTGTATTCCTTGTTAAAAGTGTTATGAGGTATTCATTACTATTATATACCCCCCCCCCCCCCCCCCCCCCTCATATTAGTCACACAAGACATACGCATTCCTTTTTGCATAAAAGGCCATGTGAGCTTTTGCTATCACTTGGCATCTGTCGTTGTCCATAAACTTTTCACATTTTCATCTTCTTCTCTGAAACCGCTGAGCTGGTGTGAACCAAACTTGGCAGGAATCATCTATGGGTAGTCCGCTACAAACAATCCTCATTTTGTTCCCATCGGAAGAAAAACATGGCCACCAGAGTCATTCTTTGATTCTGGTTGGTGGATTTTCAAAAATCTTCTCTGAAACTACAAGTCCAAATGTTTTGATACTTCACATAAATCATGACTGGGACCCCCTCTACCAACGATCCTCATTTAATGTTGATCGGGCTTCAAACATGGCTGCAATTGTGGCGTATAGTTACTATAGAAATCCTATGGGAAATCACATTTTCATCTTCTTCTTTGGAACTACTGAGACGATGTGAACCAAACCTGGCAGGGATAGTGTATGGGAGGTCCTCTACAAACGCTTCTCATTTTGTTACTGTGCATCAAAAAACATTGCTGCCAGAAGCATTCTTTAACTCTGATTGGTGGATTTTGAAAAATTTTCTTCTCTGAAACCACAGGGCCAAATGTTTTAAATCTTTACATGGTTGATGACTGAGACACCTTCTACCAATGGTCCTCATTTAATGTTGATGGGGTTGCAAACATGGCTGCAATTGCGGCTTATAGTTACTATAGAAACCCTATGGGAAGTCACATTTTCATCTTCTTCTCTGGAACTACTGAGCCGACGTGAACCCAACTTCTCAGGAATGGCCTATGGGAGGTCCTGTACAAATGATCCTCTTTTTGTTCCTGTTGGTTGGAAAACATGTCCACCAGATGCATTCTCTGATTCTGATTAGTGGATTTTAAAAAAAGCTTCCCCTCTGAAAACACAAGGTCAGATGTTTTGAAACTTCACATGGTCAATGACTGGGACCCCCCTCTTCCAAAGACCCACATTTGATGTTAATTGGGTTGCAAACATGGCCGCAGGTTGCAGCTTATAGTTATCACAGAAACCCAATGGGAAATCACATTTTCCTCTTCTTCTCTGGAACTACTGAGCTGATGTGAACCAAAACGTGACAGGAATGGTCTATGAGAGGATGGAAATACGTGGCAGTCAATGCTTAACACAATGCCTCTCCTGTTTGCATGAAGATCGGTACTGTCAGCAAAATACTTGTTTTTGAGAATCTGGTAAGGGTTGGTTCCAATTTTCTCCACTGAGAACTGGGAAAAAACTCAAAAATATTGTGTATGCAGTACAAGTCAAAATAGGTTGTAGCATAACTGCAATAAACTAAGTATACTGCTGCTCTTGCACTGATAAGATCCGAATCTGACATCATTTTCTGGAAAGCTATCAGTGAGAGCTTTCCAGAAAATGATGTCAGCTTCTAGTCTTATAAGTGTAGAAAGAGAAAGATACATAGATAATAGTGGTTATCCCACAACTTATTTTGACTTATACTGTAAACATGTTTGCAGCTATAATTAAATTAATATTACTCTCAAGATTCTTATCAGAAATACTGATTTGTGACAGGTTTTTGAAAAGCTTGGAGGTTTTTTTGTTTATTTTGTATAGAGCTGACCAGTCAATTATGATATCGTTGAAGATATGACAAATTATTTGAATAAAATGTGTTTCCTGTAACCCTTTACCTATTGCAATTTTCAAATATTCTTTAACCTTCTTTTACTGATTTTCTATTTAAACAGAATTCATGAATGTGAATTTTCAAGAAATCTCATTTGAAACTACAAGGCCAAATATTTTGAAACTTCATGTGACTGATGACTGGAAACCCTCTACCAACGAACCTCATTCAATGTTGATGGGGTTGCAAACATGGCTGCAGTTGTGGTTTATAGTTACTATAGAAACACTATGGGAAATAACATTTTCATCTGCTTCTCTGGAACTACTCCGCCGATGTGAACCGAATATGACAGGAATGGTCTATGGGAGGTACTCTACAAACAATCCTCATTTTGTTCCTGTGGGATGGAAAACATGGCTGCCAGAGGTATTCTCTGATTATGATTGGTGGATTTTAAAAAAATCTCTTCTGAAAACCACAAGGCCAAAACTTCACATGCTTGATGACTGGGATACCCTCTGCCAATGATCCCCATTTAATCTTGATTGGGTTGCAAATATGGCTGCAATTATGGCTTATAGTTACTCTAGAAACCCTATGGGAAATCACATTTTCACCTTCTCAGGAACTCCTGAGCCAATGTGAACCAAATTTGGCAAGCAAGGTCTATGAGAGGTTCTCTACAACAGTTACTCATTTTATTCCTGTCAGATGAAAAATGTGGCCGCCAGAGGCATTCTTTGATTCTGATTGGTCGATTTTAAAAACTCTTCTCCTCTGAAACTGCAAGATCAAATGTTTTGAAACTTCACATGATTGAGGACTGGAACACCTACCAGTGATCCTCCTGTAATGTTGCAAACATGGCCACAATTGTGGCCCATAGTTACCAGGGAAACCCTTTGGGAAATCACATGTTTAGCTCAACTTTGGCGAAGCCAAATTTGAGCTTATGCCATGGTCAGTCGTCCGTCTGTCTGTCTGTCAACAATTCAATACGGCTCAGGATAGAGGCCATATTTATGAACCGATCTTTACAAAACTTCTTGGGTACCTTTGTTATGACCGTGGGACGAGAACGAGTGTTTTTGGGTCCAATCCGAAATTCATGTTGGCTGCTGGCGGCCATTTTGTACGGACTTAGGTGAAATCAGATTTCTGCGCAGAACTTCCATATGAAAGCGCTGATTTGAATAATTTTTTGTATGTTTAGTACCATGGGATACATCACATATAATACAGGTTTTTTTCTCGTACGTAAATTATGCAAATTAGACTAACTTTGATGTATTTAGTGTTACTTTCAGCACTGTAAGTGCAAATGCCTATGCGGCTTTGGCTAGAGGTCGTATTTATAAACCGATCTTTACGAAACTTCTTGGGTACCTTTGGTATCACCGTGAGACAAGAACGAGTGTTTATGGGTGCGGTCCGAAATTCAAGATGGCCGATGGCAGCCATTTTGTACAAAATTAGGTGCAATCAGATTTTTGCACAGAACTTCCATATGAAAGCGCTGATTTGAAAAATGTTTTGTGTGAATGTTTAGTACCATGGGATACATCACATATAATACCGTTTTTTTTCTCGTGAAGAAATTATGTAAATTAGATGAACTTTGATTTTTTCAGTGCTACTTACACACAGTAAGTACACATGTCAATACGGCTCGGGCTAGAGGCTGTATTTATCAACCGATCTTCACGAAACTTCTTGGGTACCTCTGTTATCACCTTGGGACGAGAACGAATGTTTCTGAGTGCAGTCCAAAATTCAAGATGGCTGCCAGTGGCCATTTTGTACCGAAATTAGATCTAATCAGTTTTTTGTACACAACTTCTATACGGCTCAGGCTAGAGGCCGTATTTATGAACCGATCTTTACGAAACTTCTTGGGTACCTTTGTTATCACCATGGGATGAGAACGGGTGTTTTTGGGTGTGGTCCAAAATTCAAGATGGCCACCAGCAGCCATTTTGTACCAAAATTAGTGCAATCAGTCTTTTATACAGAACTTCTGTATGAAAGTTCTGATTTGAATAAATTTTTGTATGAATGTTTAGTAAAATGGAATACATCACATACAGTACAGGTTTTTTTCTCGTGCAGAAATTATGCAAATTAGATGAATTTTGATTTATTTAGTGCTACTTATACACTGTAAGTGCACTTGTCAATACGGCTCGGGCTAGAGGCTGTATTTATCAACCGATTTTCACGAAACTTCTTGGGTACCTTTGTTATCACCTTGGGACGAGAACGAGTGTTTCTGGGCGCGGTCCAAAATTCAAGATGGCTGCCAGTGGCCATTTCGTACCGAAATTAGGTCCAATCAGTTTTTTGTCACAACTTCTATACAGCTCGTATTTATGAACTGATCTTCACGAAACTTCTTGGGTACCTTTGTTTTCACCTTGGGACAGGAATGAGTGTGTTTTGGGGTGCCTTTGTTATCACTGTGCTATGAGAACAAATATTTTGGGGTTCAGTCAGACCCACTCTGGGACTCAAAGATTTCTTTTCTAGTTTAGCATCTGACTGTCAACCACCTTTACAATACTTTACCTATACATTTGTTACAGGCTACGGTCAGTATTTATGTACAGACCTTTACTATACTTTATATGTACCTTTGTTATTAGGTCATTACCTAGATGTTTGTCATTACTGTGTCACATACTATACATGTACATGTCTTGACAAGTTGAGCTACAGTGTCATTGACACTTTCATTATATGTAGTTCTGTCAGGTGAGCTATTACAGATTTTAGAGCCTCTAGTTCGATGGTAATATTCGATCAGAGTGTGTTCCTTACAAGCAGGGGTTGACAGTGAAACACATTCTTTTACATTGCACTGATTTTGATCATGCCAGAGGGCAGTATTTCACTGTTGGATCTTTAAAAGATACTTTTTATGCCCCCGAAAGAATTTTTCGGGGGCATATAGTGTTGGTCATTTCCATCTGTCCATCAGGAAGATTTTCGTGTCCACTCCATAACTCTGAAATGCTTTGTTGGATTTTGATGAAACGTGGCATAAATGTTGCTTATGTGGAGACGATGTGCTGAACATAAATTGTTATTTGTTCGATGGAGGTCAAAGTCACAGATCAAGGTCAACTCTTTGTCAGAAATATTTTCTTGTCCGCTTCTTAACTCTGAGAAGCTTCATTGGATTGTGTTGAAACATGGCATACTATAAGTTACAGGACTTTCAGGTGGTGGATACGGTATCATATGAGGCGAGGTGAAAACAATATTGGACGAGGCGGTACGGCAAGTCCAATATTGTTTTTGCCGAGCCTCATATGATACCGTATCCGCCACCTGACGTCCTGTAACGTATTTATTATGCCAGCGAAAACAAAATAACAATGAAATTTGAACACCGGCACATTTTCAGAACTGGTGCAAAACGCTATGTAAGTTGTAACAAACATGCACAGTTGTCTCCCTGTTTGTGTATAATTTCCTTGACAACACAGGCAACAGCGATAGACGCTTTTCTTCGTACTGTCGCTTTGTCTTGAGTGTGCAGAAAATGTCCGAAACGTCCGATTTTATAGAATTCGAACAAAATAAATGTATCTCGCATCTTTTCCTTCATAGCTGTGATTCATTGCTTACAATTTCATTATAGTGCAGTCGCTATTTATATTTTATCCATTTTCGAAGCGACGTTATCTATTTACCACAACAGAGACTACAGAATGAGCTCAACAAGAAAAAATGAGATTAATCTATTCCCGGGACAAGACAATTTTTTTCTCACTTTATTTATTCACACTATATATATTTTTCAACTTTCTAACAACGCATTTATGTGTTATATATTATTTCTAAAGCTTTTAAAATATCGAGGCAAATACCGTACCCAAACTGTTGTGTGTTAGCCTCAATAAGCTTAGACCCTATGTCAAGTTAGGTCCAGGCCGACTTATCCATTATCGGTAGATCGAATACAGTAGTATTTCTCACTTCAAATAATTAAATTTACATTTAGAAAATAAATTTCACAATAAATTTATTATAACTGGCATAATAAATGTTGCTTATGGGGAGGCGATGTGTCGCACACAATTATTTTTTGGTTTGATGGAGGTTAAGGTCGCAGATCAAGGTCATTGCCACATCAGGGGCATAGTCACTTCCGAGTGACAATGATACAAGTTCTCTCATTTCCTAAAGTAATCAACCTTTTTAATAAATTTTAAAACTGTTTTTATTCTTTTAAACTAGACGCTTCAAGTCTGGAACTCAACAGGTTGATTATTAATGTCTTCACTTTTCTTGTATCATCACTTACCGGTATTACTGTTCATACCTCCCTGTCTTTGACATTTCTATTGTAATTACTCCATATTTACACCTTAGTACCCAGCACCACCATGCCCCCACATGGGCAATTGGGATTGCCTTGCTCAAGAACACAATGCAGTTCCCCCTGGTTGGGATAAAACCATAGACCTTTCAGTTTAAAAGGATAGTCACTACATTCAGATTGCTGAACTGTCCACCAAATACTAGACATATCTTCTTCACAAATGAATAACTTTGTTGTTGATTATTCAACAGATATGTTCTGACTTACATTGTGTGTTGAGTTGCATTTTCATGCTCTATGATCAGCAGGGCTTGTACGCGAGTCTGGAAAAAGTATGGAATTTTTAAAAACATTTTCCAGGCCTGGAAAAGGTATGGAAAATTACGTTTTCATGTAAATGGTGTGGATAAAATAAGGAAATGTAATTAACTACATTCAGAATCACTTTTGCTGTTCATGAAACTCAAGTTTCTTACTAAATATCTTTTTATTTTAGTTTTTATTTCGTTTTGAATCAAATTTCGAAACTCGTAAAATTTAGGTCTTTGTAACCCAACACGGATATAACCGATCTGTCACGAGCGTTAACGACCATTAATTGATCCGTATATTTCCAGGATCAAAATGGCTGCGCCCATTGATAATGTGTTTATGTTGCGAACGTCAAGAAAAACAACACACAAACTTGAAAGTTTGATCTGCTGAGTTGAGGCATTGTGTAATACCATCAACAAATTAAAGTGAAAGGAAAACAGGAAATGTTTGTTTTCAGAAACGTGGTTGGAAAATCCCAGATACACACACTGGATTAGCAGGAACACAAAATTCAAAACAAAGTGAGAGGCAAAATGGCTCGTCTGTGACAAGTGTTTTGATGTTTCAAATACAGGGGAAGTAGCATTAACAAGACATAAGGCCTCCAGAAAACATACTATTTGGATCAAAAAAAAAAAAAGCAGCACAGCCAACAGTTGTTGATTGACTTGTTACTGAAGAATTTTAATAGTTTTTTAGCTCACCAACTTTAGTTGTGTGAGCTTATGGCATGGCTTGATCTGTCGGCGTCTGCCTCAGCATCAGCATACGTGTCCAATAATGTTAAAGCTTCTGTTTAGGTCACTTACTCACCCTATTTCCATATCATGGCTTTTATAATGCTGCTATATGATGATTATTATCATTTTACCATGATTTAACCCCTCATACCCTGCATTTTAGACATTTTTCTTGACATTTTTAGTTACGTTTAGTTTTCTGTTTAGCTCGAAATTTCATGTTTAACTAAGTGTTTAGGTCAGCTGCTGTGCTCCTTCTCTTCCCATGGCACTTATATTCATCATACATGTTCCTCAGTTTCATTGTTCCATGATTAACCCCCATACCCTGCAGTTTAAACATTTTTTTTGACATTTTTAGTTGCGTTTAGTTTTCTGTTTAGCGCGGAATTTCATGTTTAACTAAGTGTTTAGGTCAGCTGCTGTGCTCCTTCTCTTCCCATGGCACTTATATTCATCACACATGTTCCTCAGTATCATTGTTCCATGATTAACCCCTCATACCCTGCATTTTATACATTTTTCTTGACATTTTTAGTTGTGTTTAGTTTTCTGTTTAGCTCAGAATTTCATGTTTAACTAAGTGTTTAGGTCAGCTGCTGTGCTCCTTCTCTTCCCATGGCACTTATATTCATCATACATGTTCCTCAGTTTCATTGTTCCATGATTAACCCCCATACCCTGCATTTTAAACATTTTTTTGACATTTTTAGTTGCGTTTAGGTTTCTGTTTAGCGCGGAATTTCATGTTTAACTAAGTGTTTAGGTCAGCTGCTGTGCTCCTTCTCTTCCCATGGCACTTATATTCATCACACATGTTCCTCAGTATCATTGTTCCATGACTAACCCCTCATACCCTGCATTTTATACATTTTTCTTGACATTTTTAGTTGCGTTTAGTTTTCTGTTTAGCTCAGAATTTCATGTTTAACTAAGTGTTTAGGTCAGCTGCTGTGCGCCTTATTTTCCCATGGCACTTATATTCATCATACATGTTCCTCAGTATCATGGTTCCATGATTAACCCCTCATATCCTGCATTTTAAACATTTTTCTTGACATTTTTAGTTGTGTTTAGTTTTCTGTTTAGCTCGGAATTTCATGTTTAACTTAGTGTTTAGGGGGCGCGGTGGCTCAGTAGGTAGAGGTGCAGGCTGCAAGCCGAGAGGTCCTCGGTTCGAATCCCACTTGCGGCAATCGCGTTGTGGCCTTGGGCAAGACACTTCACCCCCATTGCCTACGTGGGGGCACGGTGACGTTGTGTACCAAGGCGTACTTTACGTCGATGGTGCACCTGTCTTCAACCAATGCTAACCCTGCTTGTATGGAGTTCGTATGTTGGGGAGCTGACAGTTGCTCGGTGGTTCTCTCCGGGTACTCCGGCTTCCTCCACCCGTAAAACTGTCGCGGTCATGATTAGCCATTGTTCAGAAATATGTGAACTTAAACACCAATAAATAAATAAATAACTTAGTGTTTAGGTCAGCTCGTGTGCTCCTTCTCTTCCCATGGCACTTATATTCATCATACATGTTCCTCAGTATCATTGTTCCATGATTAACCCCTCATACCCTGCATTTTAAACATTTTTCTTGACATTTTTAGTTGCGTTTAGTTTTCTGTTTAGCTCGGAATTTCATGTTTAACTTAGTGTTTATGTCAGTTTCTGTATTTTACTTTTAACTGGTAGAGTGCTGGAAGCCCTATTTTGGGCTTTACTAAAAGTGACAGGCAATAACTGTCTGTAGCTACATTCTGCCTGAGGAAGCCTTTATTGTCCCTGATATGAATCAGGTTTTTATACAATACCTTGCTCTCTGACATTTAATTGGATAGTGCCTATAAGGCATTATCCAGTTAAATGTAATAGAGCAGTATATGATGAGCTTTGATTTGTTGTCAGAAAAAACTCAGCACTTTACCAGTTAAGAGGTTGTGCTTGGGTAAGCTTTGCCGCATGTTATGAGCCTGTTTGATACAGTTTTTGTGTTTGCCAAAGTTAGTATCAAAAAGGAATGTTGGTGAGCTATAGGGCATTGGCGTCCTTCTTGTTTCATCAGTTGTGGTAATTGATGATAAAAAACTCGAGAGAACTGGTACTGGCAGTAAGGTTAAACTCCAACAGAGTTTTGTAAGATATATATTTTTATACTATAACCCAATGGCCCAGACTTAGCTAGTTCAATCTCAAAGTTATCAAGGGCCAAACACAAATTTTGAACCCCCCAATTCCCAAAATTTGCTTGCAAAACCGAAAATTAAAAGTCCTCTCTTTTACTCTCCGTGCATGCGCAGACGCCAGGAAGTGACCAAAATTAGCATCAACATCATTGTTTGTTTGGCCCTAAAGTCAGAAACAATGAACTGACATCTGTGCTTTAAAATCTCCTTTTTTGAGGATGCCAGGCATAAATTAATGCAAGAATTGGTGGATACAAGGCTGTTATTGGATGAAGGAAGTGTTCAACGGTGGTTTTGGACATTCAGGGCTGTAACTTTATAATATTTATAAAATTATTTTAGGTTTCCCAGTTTCAAGACATATGCCTGACGTCATCATTGTTGATAATGGTTATTCCACTGTTTGTTAAGTATTCCTTCCCTGTCCTTCCATGAACCCTTCCTGTTAAACTCTTAAGCTTTTTGGCTATTTTTGTATTGAAATTTTTTATTAAATTTCTTGGAAGTTTAACATGTATTACAGAATATTATTCTGTTTTCCCTAGGGTTACGGCCTCACCCTAGGGGTGTTAGGTCGTTTAGTCTTGCATCTTCTTTCCGATGTATCATTTTTTCTTCGAATGAAGATCTAGCTTTGCATCTGATAGCATTTTAGTTGGTTCTGACTTTGGGCCTTTTTGTGTGCCTGATGTCTTGTTTACATTGACGTTGTTTACATTGTCAATGTCCTCATATATAGATAGTTTTTTCTTCTATTACTGTAGTATTACTTTAGGATACATGGATTATTATTCCGGTTGTGTAGCTAAAAAAATTTGGATTTTGTCCACACTTAGGCTCTATCGGGATGCCCTTGGGCTCTTAATGTTCCCATTGGCTTAGGCGTTTTTTCAAAATTTTTTGCTTACAAAACATATTTTGAATTTAATTTTGATTGCTATTATTCATTTAGTTATATTTTGTTGTGGAGTTTGGAGGACTGATATCAACTTTAGTTGATACACTTCTGCAGACTTTTGTCATTCTTGTGTTCACTGGGATGACTGATGTTGGAATTGGGTGTCGCGGTACGTTGTTGGCGGTGAGGTTCTGAGGCCAGGTCTCTCACTGCCTTTTTCACTGCTGTAATTCATTCTGTCAGTTTCTATTTCAGAGGAACATGAACATGGTGATGATATTCTGACACCTATCCAAGTGTGCTACCGTCGTCGCACTCAGTGGAGCATATAGAGCTAGCTGCAGTGCTCATTATTGTAAGAGTTAGGAGCTTTTGTTAAGGGTTTTAATCTGTTGCAAGCAGCTAGCTCGACCGGTGAAGCGGTACTCCATCCGTGGGTGCCGTGACACCGGGTAAGTCTGTTGCGGTCATAAAAAATGGATGTGGGCAGAGTGAGGACTTTAATATAAATAGCTCACCAAGCGACGACAGAAATAGGGAGGAAATAGGGAAGAAGTCAGCAAGTTATTGTACTCGGCGAGGTCTGATAGACCGTGAGCAGGCCCTCCCTCTCTAATCTAGTAACGTCTGGGGCCAGATGTTGTTTTGAGAAACTTGCACAGGCCGGAGCATATATCCACCCTGCACTCAGGATGCTCTGTTTAGTCTGCAGCCAGGGTCAGCTTCAGTCAAGGCTTTCTCCGCTACGTTTCACAAGACCGAAATAAAGTTTTCTGGTTGGAAACTTGCACGAGATGGAGCATATGTCCGCCCGCCGTTCAGGACACTCTATCTAGTCTCCAACCGGGGTCGGCTTCAGTCACGGCTTCCTCCGCTATGTTATTTAAGCACACATGACCGCATCCTAGCTACCCGACTTCGGATATCCAGCCTGTTGCACAAAGAAGGAACCACTCTCCACTCTTTGCCCATGAAGTAGGACCATCCGGTAGCTAGGGAGACGAGGCCTCGATCATCGGGACAATTTGAGGAGGGATCCATCTCCGACACACCATCCCAGGAGCGGCAAGCGGTTAAGAAACGGAAGACCGCTGCTCCTCAGACCTCGACAGACTTGCTGTTGCAAATTGCGCAGCTGATCGTAGCAAGTGCAGGTGCAGCCTCCCTCAGATCAGAATCTGAGTTGTCGGACAGTGCTGGGTCGGTCCAGTCATCTGTTCACGCAGATGCAATGGACCGAGATTCGCAACTGATTCTCTCGGATGGTGAAAGGGATAAAGAAGAGGATTACCCTTCCCTTTCGGAACAGCACATGGTTGCTATGGTTTCCATCCATCAATACTACCCTGATTTTGTTCTGCCAAATCAGAATGCTGCGATGACAAGAGAGAAACCGCTGGCATCCAGACTTTATCTGGACAAAGGAGGAAGTCCTTTCTTTTCCGGTTCAGTTTATGCAGGTTTCGCAGGCCTTCAGCCATATAGACACCGCCGTATTTATCCTCTTGAGTGCGAGGAAGAAGGCAGTTTCTTATCTTGATCTTCCGTATACATACCGTTTTTTGGACCACATTCTTTTAAAAACGGTTTGGGAAGATGTTCAGAGAGTTCCTCTGCATTTCGATGAGCAGGCCGGGGATCTAGAGGTATCCTTACCTGTATCATTCACTGTTCGCTCAGACAATTGAGACGGCAATTTCTTCAAATAGAGCGAATTTGGACGTTTTGTCTTACGCAGATCACCTTACAAGAGATATGGTGCAACATCTCAAGGGGAAGGAATTTGAGGATGTTCGTACCTTTCTTTCCAGGTCAGTTATGTATACCACGTATAACTCTACCCTAACAATGGCTAATCTGGAGTTAATCAGACGTGATGCTGCCCTTGTGTCGTCATCACCGATAGATGAGAAGGTGAAAAGCTCTCTCCGATTCGCTCCGGTCTCCAGACATATTATTTTTGACGACTAGATTTCGTTAGTCTATGAACAGGCTACTAAGAAAGCGTCTAGTGCTCTGCTTTTGAAGTCGGCGTATCAACGACCCGCTTCAGCAGACAAGAGTAAAGGAGGGCGTTCCAGACAAAAATCGTCAAAAGGAAACTCCTCACGAGGGTACAAGAAAGCCTCTTATTATTACTCTGGAGGTTGTCAGTATAGCGACTCGGGGAAAGGCGCATAGGTGTGATCAGGACTATCGGTCAGACACCCCTAGGCCGACGAGATGAGGTTCTTTGTAGGAAGGATGTGGTTTCTCCTCCCCTAAGTATCGCAGGTAGTACAGGTGATGGTTAAAACCTCTATTGCTGGCCAGTTATCAAGCTCCTCAAAAAACTGGATGACAGTCACGGAAGATCAATGGGTGACAAGTGTAGTCTCGGACAGCTTATGGCTATCGGTTTGAGCGAAAACCCCACTAACAAGTTGTTCGCATTGGACAAATCTTCCATCAAATCCTTGTATAAGAGAGTTTCTCCTAGCGGAGGTACAGACTCTCTTATCTGAGGAAGCAATACAGGTCATCGAGAATCAGGATTCTCAATGTTTTTGCAGTCACCTGTTCCTCGTACCGAAGCCAGATGAATCGTTCTGACTGGTATTAGACTTGAGCTGGACAAACAAGCTTATCATGGCTCCAAAAATTTATATATGGAGACCATTTGGTTGGTAAAAGCGAGCGTTCGAGTGATTGACTCTGCGGCAAGCATAGATCTAAGGATGCATACTTTCATGTCCTGGTACATCCGTCATTCTGAAAGTATCTGCAGTTCACTGGACAAGGGAAAGTGTATCAGTTCAGAACAATATGCTTTGGTCTAAACCTGGCTCCCTGGGCATTCACTCGAATAATGAACTCGGTAATGTCATACTTCCAAGCTCGTTTGTCTGCGGTAACGTCAGCTTACTTGGACAATTTTCTACAGGGTTACGGCAACAGAATTATTCTTCAGAATGATGTTCAGAGTCTACTTCTGTTACTCCGATGTCTCGGTTTCATCATAAACGAGAAAAAGTCGGATCTAGATCTGTACAAGTTGTCTATTCACTTGAGAATGAGCTTTGAGACTCACAACAATCTGGTTCGTCTGCCGTTGCCCAGAGTGAAATTAGTCAGTTGTTATGCTCGCTTTTGTCTACACTCAGATGCATTAACAGTGAGGAAATTCATGCGACTGTTGGAGCTGTGCGGAGCGGCTGTGGATCTCATTCCGATGGACTGTCTGCGCGCACGTCCCCTCCAGATATTCTTTACTCAGAACTGGAGTGTGAAGATGCTTTTGCTTGAACCAATATTGTTTTAACAGACCTAGTAAAACAAGGGTTCAGAATTGGGCGGATATTCAGTGGTTAACTCAGGGAGTTCCGCTGCAACTGCTGGATCCGGCTTTCACGATTATGACGGATGCGAGTCAGACTAGTTGGGGCCCTCAGTTCCTAGAGAAGCCCATAAACATCAAAGAGATGATGTCAATATGACTAGCGCTACAATATTGGATTCACATAATAGTGGACGTCCATGTTCAAGTTTTGTTTGATAATTCGACAGTAGTAGCTTACATCAGGAACCAAGGTGACACTCATTCAATGCCATGTTCATTCAATGCGAATTAAACTGAGAAGATTCTCCTATACGTCATGAATCATCGTATTCATCTTGCTGTCTGTCATATACCAGGTTGTCTGAATGTACTAGCAGACTTGCTTTCTCGGAAAGGTCGCCTGTTGCCATCAGCCCAGACTCTCAACAAGCGAATATTCAGGCAGATTTGCTACCAGTGGGATCGTCCCATGATAGAACTGTTTGCGATTCACCGGAACAATCAGTAACCGACGTTCGTGTCACCATGCCCAGATCATCGAGCGTACACAGTAGACACTCGGTCACACGTGAGGGAGCCTTGCGGTTCCTATTCTCTTTGATGAACTAACACAAGAACGATTCAAGTAATGTGGGTGAAGGGGGTTCGATACAAAATTACTTGAATTTGGCTCCTTGTTGATATGTCTTCTCTATTACTGTATAGAGAGACATACATGTAATTCCTTTTAAATTTAATTTCCTTTTGGAACTATGTTGGTCTATTCATTCTGAAGTCCTAGGCCCTCCTCCTTTTTACGATTCAGCTAAATCTTGGCCATTGGGTTATAGTATAAAATTATTATAAATTTTAATTTGTATATTTTTTATACTTACCAATGGCCCAGATGGGTATGGCCCTCCCATGAATGGGCACTCATACCTCCCCGCTGTGTTATTATGTATTATTCTTTCTACAAAGAATGATGTTGACGCTAATTTCGGTCACTTCCTGGTGACTGCGCATGTGCAGAGAGTAAAAGTATAGAGGACCAGATAGGACTTTCAATTTTCAGTTTTGCAAGCAAATTTTGGGGATTGGGGGGGGGTTCAAAATTTGTGTTTGGCCCTTGATAACTTTGAGATTGCATTAGCCAGGTCTGGGCCATTGGTAAGTATAAAAAATATACAAATTATTTTAAATTTATAATTTTTGATTTATCTGGTCACCCTAGAGACTAAAAAAATGCTTCGATGGCTGCGGAGGGTATGGAAAAAATAGTGGAGAGTATGGAAAAAGTATGGAATTTTTTTTCTTGGAAGGTGTGGAAACCCTGGATGAGGTTAGTTTTTCTACAGTGCCTTGTATTTCCAAATTTCAATAATGTGGTAATGCATGGGATATGTAAAAATATTTTAATATTCTACCTTTGATATTATTAACAGGATACAAGATGCAAATAGGTGATTTAAAGCATTTATAATGTACAAAAAGCATCTTATAGACCTACTGACTTTTGATTTAATTGAATTCTGGGATTTATTGATTGATTTATTTATTGGTGTTTAAGGTCACATACTTATGCACAATGCCTAATCGTGACCGTGACAGTTTTATGGGTGGAGGAAGCCGGAGTACCCGGAGAGAACCACCGAGCAACTGCGAGCAGCTGCCAGCTCTCCAACATCGTAACTCTGCACTGTAGCGCAGGCAGGGTTAGATTGGTTGAAGACATGCACACCATCGATGTGCAGTGAGCCTTAGTACACAGCATCATCGTACCCCCATGTGGACAATCGGGGTTAAGTGCCTTGCCTAAGGACACAACGCAAGTCCGAATCAATCGCTCAGACGGCCACCCATCCGAGGATTATTTGTCTTCTGATGTCACTCTTGAGGTGTCTGTTTTCGTAGAGAGCTTCTCAGAGGTCAGCTCGGTGACCCTCTCCGATCTGCCTCCTACACCGTCGACTGTTGCTGAGGAAGTTGTTACTCCAGATCCTTTTCTGTCTGATGGTGGCTCTTCCATCTCCTCTGGGGATGGTCTACAGTCTCGGGGGACCGAGGCTGTATCTGCTGGTGTGCTCTCAGCCTCCCTTAGCCTCGCGGTGGGGCTGTGCAGGTTTGCTGTCTGCTCCATCTCATCTGGCTAGGTTTGCTCCTAGTCGGTTGAGTCGGTCGGTCACTTCAGCAGCGATTCCTCGCCCCTCGAGTGAATCGTTTATTGTTCTTCCTTCTCCTGCTAGTGTGCCGCCTAGCGGGATGGTGTTGGGGCGTTGGCATCCATGGCCTGCTGTTCGGCAGCGGTCAGTGACAGCCCCAGTTAGCTGTCACTCTCGGAACCTTCCTCCGTTGATTCCTCACTGTGTTCCGAGTCTGGGTGTCAATCGATGCTTGTCGGTCTCAGAGGATGGGCAGTTGGGGCCGTCTGCCACGCAGAGGCCAATGACAGGTTCCTGTTATTCTTGGGACAATCCTCCGGTGTCTTCTCACCGTGTCCTAGGTTCAGCTACCAATCGACGTGCGCCGTCGGCCTCTTTAGAGGATTTGCAGGCAGGACCTCCGTTTCGCAGAGGTCAGTGATGGCCTCTGGGCGTCACAATCGGGACTATCCTCCGGTGTCTTCTCTCCCTATCCCTATTCTGTCTGCCGATCGACCTTCGACGTCGGTCTCTTCTGAGAGGGGGAGGGGCACCATTCGAGCCTTTATCTGAGACCGACATGCGTTTTCTCACCTATAAGACAGCTTTTCTTCTAGCGTTTGCTTCTGCTCGACGAGTCAGTGAGCTTCATGCGCTATCTGTTGATTCTGCCTTCTTCCGAAATGAGGCTTCACTTCACTACTGATTGCTCTTTTCTGGCTAAGAATCAACTTCCTGATTCGGTACCTCCTCCCATCTGCATTCGGGCTCTCCCTGCTGTAGATTGCCAGAGGCCTCTTCTTTGTCCTGTTCGTGCGATCAAGACTTACATTACTTGCACTCAGTTCATTAGGAGGGGTCGGAAGAGATTCTTTCTGTCTCTCATTCCTAAGAGGCAGTCTGTCTTTTCCCATTCTATTTCCAGGTGGATCTGTCTTGCAATCAAGCTGGCTTATTCCCGCTTGTCCGCTTCGGATCTTGTTTTGAACCGGCTTAATGCTCATGAGGTTCGTGCTATTTCTACATCCTGGGCGTTCTCCAATTCTGTTTCGCTCCAGGATGTTATGAATGCGGCTTACTGGAGGAATGCTTCTACCTTCTCCTCCTTTTATCTCCGCCACCTTCAGCAGCAATCTGAGGACCTTTATTCTTTAGGCCCTCTCGTTGCTGCTCAGGCTGTTGTGCACCCTCGTTAACATTGTTTTTATCGAGGATGTGCTTCGCTCAGCCTTGTTCTTTTCAGGTGCCTTCTCTCTATCTTCATTACAGGTTGCGTTATTGTTCTCTGCCATCCTTGCTTTTCTTTCTGCTACTCTTGTTGGTATTGGTTATGTGATTCACCTCCTCCTATTGTTTATTCAGCCAATTGTAAACAATTGTGAGTAGGTTGAAAAGAAATTAAAATTTTTTAGTAAATTTTGTTTCTTAACATACCTACCACAATTGTTTACCGGAGGCCCACCCTCCTTGGGGATATCTTTGATATCGATGCCTCCCCGCTAAATCATAAACTTCTCGTTGGCGGAAATACGGAATTGACGTCACGGTTGTTGCGCATGCGCTCGGTAAATGCAAGAGGTGTGCAGAGAGACTACCTGTAATTTCGAGCGCTGGTCTTGCTCGACCCTTTTTTCGATCTTTTTCGTGCTTTTGCACTCTAGTACTTTTCCAACTCGTTTGGAAAAGATTCTAAAAGCTTGAGTTAGTTCCGAAGTAGGGCTTGCACTTATGTTACAGCCAATTGTAAACAATTGTGGTAGGTATGTTAAGAAACAAAATTTACTAAAAAATTTTAATTTTAATATTCACTAAAACAGCATAGATTTTCTTTTTATTATATGCTTTGTGACATTTTACTGCGTAATATTCAACCCAATTCGACTGCAGTTTCAAAGCAATAACAAAAAGCTGCTGATCATTTCTTCAAGGCGATGTTCAAGGCGACATCATGCACCAATGCATAATGTCATTTAGGAAGCTAATGGAAAAATTCATTGTATGGATCTGAAAATATTATTTTTAATGATCGCTTGCATGAGTGAAAAATAAAACTTTTGCGTCCACACTCATGAGATAATTGCAGATACTGACTAAAATAGAGTTGTTTTTTTTTATTATATGCTACGAGACATTTCATTTACAAAAAACAGCCCAATTCGACCCCAAATACGTATGTTTCAAAACAATAACAAAGATCAGCTGATCGTTCCTTCAAGGCGATGTGATGTGGCGTAGCGCGTGATGTCATTTAGGAAGCCACTGAGGGATATTTCTCAATATCTATTGAGTCGATGGGTATGGGGAAATACCTTTACGATAAATGACAAGCTAGCAGAAAATATATGAGGAATATTCCTTAAAATCTTCTGCAGATGCACTAGTCAGAATCATTTGATAGTTTGTATACATCTTCCTCAAAGGGGCAGATTAAAGCTTATTAACACAACGTCCATCGGTTCACATTTGGCCTTAGGGGAACTCCAATTTTAACAAAAAAATATTTTAAAAGAAAATGATTTAAAAATCTTCAGATCCACTTGGCAGAAACTTTTCATTTTTGGTATACTCCATACTTTTGAGGACAGATTTATGTATGTTCAAATTAAGCGCATGGGTTCATATTTTGTCTCCTTGTGGAACCGAAACTTGAACTTACTGCAATATCAGCAACTTTCCTGAAAGATCTTTTTCAGATCTGCCAGTCAGAATTTTTTGATTTTGATAAGAAAACTAATTTCATTTCAGTCGAATGTTCTGTTTTTATTAATGATTGCATCTGTTTATGAGTGTGTAAGGCCAGAAAGTTTCAATGTGTCAAAAAAAACCAAACTATCTCAATGATGTCCTTGCTGATTGCCATTTCACACCATTTCATCACACATGACTTCTAGGAATATTTTATTTTATCAAATTTCAACCCAAAGTTTTAAACAGCCTTGGTGGTCTTTTCAGAGGGAAGCCCTTTCTTCATTTTTCAGCATAATCTCAAGCCTAATGTAGGGTGTGTGCTGGGGGTGTGGGATTGAAAAACAGAATATTTTGCAGAGCTTTTTTTGGTGACCATCATTGCAGTATGCACATATGTTCAAGGTCACACTTCCTTTTTGTTCCATCTCTCTAATCCTTCAACTCTAATACCCTTATTCCTTTAAGACAGCTTAATCCTGGTGAGAGTTTTAGACTCACTGGTGGCTCTGGTTAATAAATTGAGAACGTAAAAAGAAATGTCCCCACCGAACTGATCAGTTATTCATCTCTTTAAATACAGGTCCTCATCATACAGTGTTCACACTGGCATGTGCCAAATGCACATTTGTTCAAAATCTGGCACATAAATGATGGTTTGGCACTTAAATTCAAAATTGCGAACCTGGTATATTCTTGATTTTCAAAAGTAGGGTATATAATATTTCATTTTCTCCTATTAAAATGAACAAATGATAAGTTAAATATATCATTATGACTGCCCACATCATTAATTACAAAAAAAGTAATCTCGTTCAACTGTGTACACAATGACCAGTCACTCTATAGTTGTCCTTACCTGTGACCTTGGATCAGACATGTTAACCTCCAGAATAATTTTTCAGGGAACCTTAGGGTGATTTTCAGGGAAATGGGATGGATTTCAGGGAAAAGTTCGCACTGGGACAAAATAAAAGAAAAAACTTGTGAATTTTCAGCTCATGGACCACTATTAACACCAGGTTATATCCAGAACTAGTTGTCAATTATGCTGATGCATTTATGCTATGTTAAAAAATCATAAAATAACTGTTGATTTGACCCCCCCCCCCCACTCCTCCCGGGATCCTCTTCTTCATGAGTCCCCCCCCTCCCACCACCACACACCCACACTGTCCCACAGAGCACCTCCACCTGTGGTTTGCTCTTATCAAAGTCTACTTAGCTAATAATTTCCCAAGTCTGGAAATGTTAACAGGAAAAGATGTTCTAATGTTCAGTTACTTCAAGAACATTAGTACTTAGAAAGTATCTTTATCAAACTTCATGCATGTGGGACGCTTGTGCCCTACACAAAACTTTTCTTTTCATCATTGAAGCATTTTTTTTAATTCCATTAGAAATTTTCTGGTTACAGATGGCCAGCAGTTAACAGTTCTGCAGTCAGCACAACAGAATAAATGTGGTGTTAGAAAATAAGTCCATTGTGTTTAAATATGCAGTCATAATTTTTCGGCATCCTAAGCGACTTTAACCTACTTTTAAGCTGTGCTAAATAGTTGTTGTTTACGTTTTGATTTTGGAAAAGGGATGAGAATTAAAGCTATTCTATGAAGGCATAAATCAATATATATTATTTAATTCCTTTTCATATATTTTAATTTCCAAAAAACTGCATTTAAATGAAGGTGGAGTTTTCAATTTTTTGAAAGTAAGTCACCTATTTTCACTTCGACACTCGCACATTGATCATGAATCTCCGAAGAAAACCCCCAGAAATAAACATGAACACAGTTGAAATATATATCATAAAATAGCCTTTTCTTAAATAAATTTAACTTAAATCCATATTTTACTGCTTTGTGAGTTTTTACTAGAGTTTGAAATGCATGTGATTTGACTCCGAATGTTTTTCATAAATTACAATGGGAACGAAATATTTGACTGTTGTTTTCCGGGATTTTTGAACCAAAACTGATTCCCGTCCGGGAGGCCAGGAACTACACTGAAATTCCGGGATTTTCCCAGGCATTCCGGGAGAGTTAACATGTCTGCCTCGGATTAAGAAGTCGTGCATTGTGTAAACAATGCATGCTTTGTTTCTCCACCAGCAATAATAGACAAGATTATCAATTCTCTTTAATTGTTGGTGGTACTTAAAGATTAACACAGTAATAAAATGACAAAGGGTTTGAACAATCCCCATGTCAATCAGTTATGGATAGATCCTAGAGGTGCAAATTTGTATATAAAAATGTACAACTGAAACAATTATACATTGATTATATATGTAATTTTATCCTTTTGATCTTTTTTGAATAAAAATATGAAAAAAATTTTTTTTTATAGTTCTCCCACATAAAATGTCTATGGCACAAAAATCTCATTTGGCACAAAAAATTCTCATTTGGCATCAAAAATATTCAGCTTTGGCACATTAAAATATTGAGCCCTTGTGAACACTACCATCATATGGAGAATACAGTCATTTAGAAACCACGTTGCCAGTGGGTTTTGCATCCCATTGTATTGAGTTATTAATACTTTTAACAAAGGTTAATGCTCAGTATGTATGAGAGTGCTTCAATTTAATGCTAATTTTTGGTTGAGTTGTGTCAGCAAATGAACCTATGTTTTGATGAAGGTCAGTGGATGCCCATCTCTCTTCCATCAGTCTGTTTGTCTGTGTCATGATGTCAGCATGATTACTTCAACAAATATTAGAAGTGGGCAGTATTGGAATTTTAAGTTCGGTATCATTTTTTTTTTTTTTTACGGGGAATACCTCGGTATCACTTTGGTATCTTACTTAACTGGAATTTGCTGATACTACCAAACGGGAATTCACATCAGGAAAAAATAGAATAAGTTGATCTTGTATCACTCTACCACAAAAAATGCCACTGCCAACGAGCTCAACATTGGCATTCTTTTATGAACGCAAATCATATCTACAATAATTTTGTGACTTACTCTAAATGCACCTTGACATTGAAAACCTATTTCAGGCTTGGGATTTGGGATTTCAGAGCATGTACCATGACCATGCATTCTTTAGGAAGTCCTGTTGACAATAGACAAATCACCTGGACAGTGTTTTCTAGTCAGGTCTTGGCTGCCTTAACAGGCATCCAAGACCCGACTAGAAATCACTGTTCAGGTGATTTGTCTATAGTCAGCAGGACTTCCTAACAGGCAGCCAAGACTTGACTAGAAATAACTGCTAAGCAACTGGACATGTACAGGAGTCTAGTGGGAATTCAGGACAGTTGCCAGACCATTCAGGGTTAACAAAATGGAAAAGAAAATCAGTCGCTTCTTTCATGAAAATGAACCTTCTAACGTTTATCAAGTCTCAACAGGGCCTTATAAATAGCGAATGTAGGAAAATTTGAAAATTCAGACAGTTTCTGTATTCAACTATTGGTTCGTTTCAGTTTTAAGCTCAACTTGACAAAGTCAAGATAAGCTATTAACATCACATGCGGAAGTATGCAAGTCTGTTCACATTTTCTTTAGCGCTTGCTACACCCTGTATTTCTTGTCTTATCATTTCTAAATTTCATATGCAGATTCAAGGTCATATCTTTATGAGAACTTCCCTTTTAGTTGCGATCAGTCAACCATGATGCCTGCAAAAAGCCGACAAATTTTTAGCACAGTATACAGGTTGTATTTATGAAGAGATTTCATTGCAACTTTATAGGATGACTCAGATGAGAACGTCCTATTTTGGTTGGGTTCAGTCAACTGTGATGGCTGCACAGGCATGTTATCTAGATTTGTTTAGTACAGTCTACAGTTCATATTTATGAAGCGATTTCATTGTAACTTAGAAGGATAACTTGGTATGATGTCTAGTTGGGACTATCCTATTTTGGTCACGATCGGACAGCTGTTACCACCGCCTGGTCACATAACCTAGATTCCGTTAGCACTGTCTACAGGTTGTTTTTATGAGGGGATTTCATTGTAACTTGGTGGGATAACTTGATATGATATCTAGTTGAAACTATCCTGTTATGGTCATGATCGGTCAACCATGACTGCCGGACCATCACATGACTGAGATTCCTTATCAAAGTCCTTTGATTCCTTATCAAAGTCTATGAGTCATATTTATGAATGGATTTCTTTCTATCTTGATAGGATGACTCGTTTTGGAATAATTTTACTGTAACTTGATAACTTTGGTTGACATACGTTAACTGAGAGGGCCACATCAACCCATGCCTCAATTCTTTAGTACAGTCTGCACCTCAAATTATTCTTTTTGAAAACATAGCATGTAGGGAACAGAAATATTCTCAGTTATCACAATTCTTGATTATTTCATGATCCTTTCATAAACATTGAACATTATCCTTTTAACCCCCTTCACTCTGATGTCAAAATACCAAAATTTCAGGAAGCTGTTTTTTCCCATAATGCATCTACAAATTTAACCAATTCAATCTCGTTTGACAGAGCTCAATGAGCTCTGTCAAATGAGATTGAATTGGTTACATTTCTAGTTGCATTATGGGAAATTTTTTCTGCCTGAAATTTTGATATTTTGACATCAGTGTGCAAGGGGTTAATGAACACTACACACAGCCAAGTTAAGGTACATTGTCATTGACACTTTCATTAGGTAACCCCATGATATTGGTACCTGTTTGGTTTTTTGGTATATCGCCCATCTCTAACAAATATTATTATCCTATTTTTAGCAAATTTGTCCTGTGTGCCTCTTAGATTGTTTCCTACATGTAGTTTCAATAGTTTCAGTTATTAGCACAGGTTCCTTTTTAGCCACTATAAGTTGACCAGCTCCCTCCCCCAGCATCTCTGATGTGAACCTCTTTTCACCAGATCTGAGATCCTTTCCAATCTCGCTGCTGTTGGGTCAGTAAAGTCCTTATCTATACGTGGGCCCTAGTGGTGTGATAAAAGGTGTATACTTGTAGCACTTCATCATAGTGGTACTCCCAAAAAAATGTTTCTCTTTTTAGCACAGCCACAGAGCATGTAGTTACTGTTATCCATTACACTCAACCTACATCAATACTTGGGGCACAGAACTCTTTTAAAATGCTTGAAGAAAAAGTTAAAAAGGTAAGTGTCATTAACTGATATGGTTCTAAAGTTCAAGTTACATGCAGTCGGAATTTTAATTTTAAAATAATAAAAAAAAAAATGTAATAGTTTGAAAATCAAGGGCATATAAATTCGAAGTATGCATATCATAAATGTGGCATCCTTTGTGATATTTATTGATGAATGACTTGTGATAATATTGGCTGGGGGGGGGGGGGGGGGGGGGGAGGGGGGCTGGAGAGGGGGGGGGGGTGTTATGAGGGCAGGGCGAGATTTTTTGTGAACAGAACAGAACAATACTTTCCACGAAAGTTCAATAGGTTATGTAACTTTATGGGTAATAGTGTGGTTAATTTGATGTGATGTTCAAACATTATACATTGTGCTGCTGCGAAACCTGTTCTGTGTATCTCCCACTGGAGGTAGCAAGTTTTACAACTTTAACCTCTTCTTGATATTTTACAGCTGGTTGAATATTAGGCCTAAAAAATTAAAAATCTGTTTCTCGGGCTCTTCCGCATGATCCTTTGGCTGCCGCATGCTCTCTTTTTATAACCAATGTAAACTTGAAAAAAATAAAAATTAAATGGTTTTTATGTGAACCCATACTATGTATGGTACACATAATGCCGGCATCCGGGGTGACCATCCGTCGTTTGTCCATCCTTTGTCCGTCCATCTGTCCATCTGTCCGTCCGTCCATCTGTCCGTCCGTCGGTCTGTCCGTCCGGCATCCGTATCCATTTCTTTGGCATTCGATAACTTGAAAAATATTGCTTGAATTGTCAAGTTACTTTATATTTGTGTTCAGGTTACTGGTGTGCCGAGCTGTATAGTTTTTGGTGTAAATCGAATAATTTGATCCTGAGATATTAACCCTTTATCCTTCAAATTGAAAATTCCTCCAATCCCTTTGGCATTCGATAACTTGAAAAATATTGCTTGCATTGTCTAGTTACTGTATATTTGTGTTCAGGTTACTGATTTGCCGAGCTGTATAGTTTTTGGTGTAAATCTAATGATTTGATCCCAAGATATTAACCCTTTATCCTTCAAATTGAAAATTCCGCCAATCCCTTTGGCATTCGATAACTTGAAAAATATTGCTTGGATTGTCCAGTTACTTTATATTTGTGTTCAGGTTACTGATGTGCCGAGCTGTATAGTTTTTGGTGTAAATCTGTTATTTTGATCCTGAGATATTAACCCTTTATCCTTCAAATTGAAAATTCCTCCAATCCCTTTGGCATTCGATAACTTGAAAAATATTGCTTGGATTGTCAAGTTACTTTATATTTGTGTTCAGGTTACTGATGTGCCAAGCTGTATAGTTTTTGGTGTAAATCTGTTATTTTGATCCTGAGATATTAACCCTTTATCCTTCAAATTGAAAATTCCTCCAATCCCTTTGGCATTCGATAACTCGAAAAATATTGCTTGGATTGTCCAGTTACTTTATATTTGTGTTCAGGTTACTGATGTACCAAGCTGTATAGTTTTTGGTGTAAATCTGTTATTTTAATCCTGAGATATTAACCCTTTATCCTTCAAATTGAAAATTCCTCCAATCCCTTTGGCATTTGATAACTTGAAAAATATTGCTTGGATTGTCAAGTTACTTTATAATTGTGTTCAGGTTACTGATGTGCTGAGCTGTATAGGTTTTGGTGTTAATATGATAATTTGATCTGGAGATATTAACCCTTTATCCTTCAAATTGAAAATTCCTCCAATCCCTTTGGCATGAGATAACTCAAAAAATATCAATCCGATTGTCATGTTACTTTATAGATTTATTCAGGTTACTGATGTGTTGTGCTGTATAGTTTTTTATGTAAATCTGATAATTTGATCCGGAGATATTAACCCTTTATCCATCGAATTAGACACTCCTCCAATCCATTTCTATATGCACCCATACCTTGTATGATGTACATAATGTCGGTATCCGTGGTGGCCTTCCGTCATACAGCTTTCTACTAGTTGCACGTATGGGTACACATCTGACGATTTCATCAGCCTATTTTTGTCTGATATTTTACCCAAGTTAAAAAAATTGATAAAATTGTTCCTTAAGTGCAAGAAGGCTTTGCAATGCTTTAGCATTGCAAAACCTTCTTGCTCTCAAGGGATGAAATACACCACCACCCATGCTATTTCATAGATTATGAGGCCTAAAACATAAACCAAGAACATGAACTTTTGATGGCAAAGAAATAATTACAGGAATAAAAATAAAATAAAAAAAACTCACCCGCATGAAATTTTACAAATAATGACCTGAGAAACAGAAGATCTTCTTTGTGTGGCCTTAAGTAAATTTTATTTTTATACCTTCATACTTATTGTGTAAGATTACCAAAGCCCCTTCTGACTCCTGACATCTACTTGACCTCCTTTCAATGTATGCTACTATTTTCAATTAAAAAGGGTTTTTGATTGTTTTCAGGATATGGAAGAAATATTATTAATTGATAGTAAAATATTGTTGGGAGAGCATACAGAGGCGTGGAATAAGGTAAAATTAACAGACAATTATCACACATTGCCACAATGTTGAATGAATCCCTAACACTAAAGATCTGGACAGTTGTCTAGAATCTCTACAACTTGAAGATTTGATGGCCTGGCATTGGTTTCTAGTTAAGATCAGACATGCTAACTCTGCTGGAATGCCTGGAAAAATTCTAGAAATTCAGTGATGTTGCTGGCCTCCAGGAAGGGAATTAATTTGGGAAAAAATCCCCGAAAATAGACATTCAAATATTTTCCCATCTTGAGACAATCGGTGCCAAATCACAGGCCTTCGAGCTCTGATTATAACAAATAAAACAAACAATATGGATATAAGTGAAATATATTTTAGAAAATATTATTTATTCTATATATTTCACTTTTTTCCATATCCATAATGTTTTTTCAACCTTTTTAGCTCACCTGAGCACAGCTCAAGGGGAACTTTACTAATCACTTTCTGTCCGTCGTCCATTGTCCGTCGTCCGTCCGACGTTAACTTTATATTATCGACTTCTTCTAACAAACTCCTGGACCAAATTCAAGAAAATTTACTGTGCATGTACCCTATCATATGTCAATTCAAGTTTGTGCAAATCAAGTTGACCCACCCCTCGTTAGGGCCACTCCTAAAAAGTGTGCTTAAATCTTAAAAAATCTTCTCACGAACCAGCAGTAGCGGAGACTTGATGTTTGGTGTGCAGCTTCCTTTTGAGGTGTAGACTCAAATTTGTTCAAGAGAAGTTCGAGGAGCTATATTTGCCTTCGTTATGGCAGGGGCAAGAAATTTTGCCCCGCCCGAAATTTCTATTTTCCAAACCTAGAGGCAGGTTTGAACCAAATTTGATATGAGGGCTTATTGGGTCATAAGTACTGAAATTATGCCAAAATTTTTTTTTCTGTCGCGACATGGAAACCGCAGGAGCTAAAAATAGAAAAAAAATTTAAAACGCCCATATCTCCAAAACTGCAGGGCACTGAGAATTCTTATTTGGTGTGAAGCTTCCTTAGAACCAACAGAATGGAGTGGTAAAAAAAAAATGCTATCGGTTTTATCATAGGGTACTTTTTGGGGACTTTGAAAAAGTGCTGAGTCAGCATTTTTTAACACTTGTGGTTAATGGGGAAAATATTTAAGACTACCTTTCTCCCGAACCACTGCTCCAAAAGCTTTCAAATTTCACATATAATATCTTTGGAAGATTGTTTCACATGGTTTTTGAAATCAATTCCCTGGGTCCCATATTTGGGCTCTCTATGGGAGCCCAAATGTTTAAATTAGTGCAGTATAAGGAATATTCTTTAAAAATCTTCTTCAGATCTACCAATAAGAATCTTTTGATATTTGGTATGCAGCATGCTTAGGGAGGTGAGATTCAAGTTTGTTCAAGCCAAATCCCTGGGTTCATATTTAGGCTGAAAATTTGGGGTCCTGGTCCGGACTTAGAAATTTTGGACCAAAATCCGGAAATGAGTTTTTTTTTGTTTTTTATGATGCATTTTGGTCAATTTTAAGACAAAAAAAAATAATTTCGGCTGGATCCTATAATTTTTGTTGGAGTTATGCCCCTTTTTCACAGCTTTTCCATCCAATTTCGCAACTTTGGAAATTTGGTGTTTGGCTGATAACTTCAGTTTGAGTCATTGAATCAACACCAAATTTTCTAAAAATGATTATATTCCAAATGTACAGAAAAACATCCTTGGAAAATGTTGATATGTCCTTGAAAAGCCCTTGAAAAGCCCTTGAATTTTTTTGGTCCTTGACTGTAAGAACCCTGATATTCCAATTCTTACGATACTATGACTGCCTCACTCATGGCGTCTCTCTCCTTCTTGAACCCATTATCAGTATGCATACTGAACAGACTATTTCATATTACAGAACCGCAAGTACAGGTAGATGGGTCCATCACTTGTTTCTGAAAGATTCAGATGGCAACGAAAAGTATACTGTGGCGTATGATAACCTTGAACATATGGATGTTCAAGGTCGGACCTAAGTATTGTTGAAACGACTCTGGGATTCTGGAGTCGATTAGTCATCACCCAAAAGTCGAGTTCAAGTCAACTAGTGGGCACCCCACTTTCTGCCACCAAGATTTACAGCAACAGTTCAGTGCTGGCAATTCACCCTCAGAAATCCGCAATGTTGAGGAAAATGCCATTGTAGCAATGCGCATCGTCAGCAAAAAAATTGCAGAGGGTGTATGTTATAACAAAAAACCTGTGTTTAGGGTAACCCGGCCGATCCTAAAATATTATGCCAACCCTAAAAATTTTATCGATTGAAAGTTGCTCATTTAATTCATTGTAGCCCTAAATTTCCATCGTACTTCAACTGTGAATTTGATACCGATTTTGGAGTTCAAACTTTTAAAATTACCTGTAGAAATAAATATATTGAACAGTATAAATGTGGAGCAAGTGGCAAGTTCCAATTCAGCAAAGGAAACTACATTGGATAACTAGATGATGAACATTTTACAATGCATCACCTTTGTTGTTGACAGGTCATGAATATTAATGAATATCGTGTTGCGTAACGTGTATTGATACACTGAAAGACCTAAATCTTGGCCAACTGTCTTGAAAATGTCATTTGTGCAAGTATAGTGTACAACACTTTTTAGCTCCCCTGACTGCAAGTCAGTGGGAGCTATTGCCATCACTTTCATCTGGCGTCCCGCATCCGTTAACTTTTTGCAAACTTGACATATTCTTCACAACCACTAGGCCAAATTCAAACATATATTCTGTAGACCATCTGTGGAGTATACCCTTTCTATTTTTGTTTAAATGAAGCAGCTGCCATATTCGGGCTCTGGTTTATGCCCCAAAAACATTAAAAATCTTCTTCTCATGAACCACCAGAGGGAATGCCTTGATATATGGTAAGGATGTAGAAGATTAAAGTTAGTTAAAGGGAAGTTGATAGATCAATATTTGGACTCTCTGTGCGGGCATATCCATTTTGGGCTTTGCCCAAAATTTCTATTTCAGGAACCGGTGGGCCAATTTCAACCAAATTTGGCATGTAGTATAAGTGGGTCCTAAGTAATTGATTGATGCCCCCCCCCCCCCCCCCCTTCCCAAAAAAAAAAAAAAAAAAAAATGTTCACAGCCTTGTCACAACCCCAGGGGCTAAAAACATAAAAATCTCAAACCACAAGGAACAGAGAACTGTTATTTGGTATGAAGCATCCTTAGGACCGGTAGAAGGGATTTGTTAAAAAAAATTGCCACCAGTTCAATCGGGTGCCCAGTAGAGGATATTGAAAAAATGATGAGTCAGCATTTTTATACCCCCCCCCCCCCCCCAAAGAAAAAAAAAAACGAAGTTTAGGGGTATATAGGAGTCAAATTGCCCTTCAGTCAGTCTGTTGTTGGTCGGTTGCACATGTAAACATGTGGAGCGAACTACTTCCACAGTTTCAGCCACATTTTCAGAAAACTTCACAAAAATGATCAATATGATGAGGAGCAGTGCATGACATAATCTTTTTCCCGATCAGATTCAAGCTGGCCGACTGGCATCAATATTGGATTTTGCAAAATACTTGTGGAGCGAAATTCCTCCTCAGTTTTTGTTTTATTTTCATGAAACTTCACAAAAATGATCAACATGATGAGGGGAAGTGCATGACATAATGTTTTTCCAGATCGGATTCAAGGTGGCCGTCTGGTGGCCATATTGGAGTTTGCAAAATACTTATGAAGCAAACTTCTTCTACAGTTTTTGCTACATTTTCATGAAACTCCATATAAATTGATTGACATGATGAGCAGTGCGTGACATGAAGTTTTTCCAGATCGGATTCAGGATTGCCGACTGGAGGCCATATTGGATTTTTTTTTTTACTTCAAACCTTTTTCAGTCACCCACACTAGGCGGTATGCCATGGTGGGGGTATACCGGGCAACAGACCATCTCTAGTTGCAGTAGTTTATCCTGGATAAAATGTTCATTCACTGAGAACCTTGATTGACATCTAGAATAACATATTGTTCTTAAAATAACAAATTGCTGCCAGGCACATTGTAATCTGTTATTCTAATCAGGAAATTGTTCGGAAAATTGAGACTTCAGTGTGTTTTCCAAAGATTTTATTTCATGTTGAACCCTTTCAATGCTGGAAACATTTATCTGATTCCTGTATGCATGTCTTTAATTTAACCCTCTCAAGACTGCAATGTGGGTTCCAAAGATTTTATTGATGCCATGAACAAATCCTTTCAATGCTGTATATGATCTGATTCCTGTATGAATATCTTTAATTTAACTCTCTCATGACTTCAGCGTGTTTTCCCAAAGATTTTATTCATGATGAACCCTTTCACTGCTGTTCACATGTTTTTTTTCTGGTTTCTTGGAAACATTTATCTGATTCCTGTATGCATATCTTTAATTCAGCCCTCTCAAAACTGCAATGTGGGTTCCAAAAAATGTATGTATGCCATGATCAAACACTTTCAATACTGTGCACATATAAGTTTTTTGTGGTTCCTTGGAAAAAAATTGATCTGATTCCTGTATGAATATCTTTAATTTATCCCTCTCATGACTTCAGTGTGTTTTCCAATGATTTTATTTTATGTTGAACCCTTTCAATTTTGTGCACATATGTTTTTTCTGGTTTCTTGGAAACATTTATCTGATTCCTGTATGGATGTCTTTAATTTAACCCTCTCAAGACTTCAGTATGGCTTTCAAAGATTTTATTGATGCTTTGATCAAACCTTTTCAATGCAATGCTGTGCACGTTTTTTTCTGGCTTCTTGGAAAAAATTTCTCTAATTCCTGTATGAATATCTTTAATTTAACCCTCTCAAGGCTTCAGTGTTGGTTCCAAAGATTTTATTTTATGTAATACTGTTAACCCTTTACCTAACAAATCGCCCGCATCTGCCCGCGTAATATGCAAAATGAACAGTTGAAAAAATAAAATTTTTCAAAATATTTTAACCAAACCATATCACGTGACCCCCTCATTGGAACAAGCTCATTGAGCTTGTTCCAATGTGGGGTCACATGATATGATTTTGTTGACATTTTTTTTAAAATTTAAAAAAATGCTGTTTAAAATAATAAATTTTGATATCGTCTGCATTGGGTAAAGGGTTAATGAAAACGTATTTCTTATTTCCTTAAAAATATTTTATCCACAAAATTAGCCTCCAGAAATTCTCTTTCTGTTTTGTTTATTTTTGATGCTTGAACTATTTTCTCACAGACTTGAATTTACTGGTGGCAGTAAAATACTGTTTCTCTAGTTTGAAATCTTTCTTATTCTTTAAAACCACTGGGTGGAGCGCGGTACCTCAGTGGTAGACTGTTGGACTTCTATGCTAGAGATCCTGAATTCGATCCCCATCCGGGACGACCCACGTTGTGTCCTTGGGCAAGGGACTTTATCCCGGTTGCCTTTCATGGGGCATGATGATGCCGTGTACTAAGGCATACTGCACGTAGATGGTGCACATGTCTTCAACTGCTGTAAACCTGCTTGAGTGGAGCTTGAACAGAGTTAGACTGTTGAGGAGCTGACAGTTGCTCATCGATGCTTAGTGGTTCTCTCCGGGTACTCAGGCTTCCTCCACCCGTAAAACTGTCACGGTCATGATTAGCCATTGTGCATAAGGATGTGACCTTAAACACCAATAAATAAATAAATAACTGGGCCAAATTTATGGCACAGAGCATCTTTGGAGTATGGAGTAAACCTTTTCTCCTTTGTTCAAATGAAGCTGCTGCCATCTTCAGGCTGGTTGAATTTATTCTTCTGATTTTTCCCTCCAAAATTACTGTATCCCTTAGGGCGGGGGTTAGTGCTTCATAAGCCTAATTTGCTTTTAAAATCCTCTTTTTATTAGTGACTTGCAATATTGCTTAGATTTCTTGTTTGGAACTTACTTCAGTGATGCAGATTCACTTTTTTTCAAAGAAACTCAGTAAGTTAAAATTTGGGCTCCCCAATTTTTGGGCTACATGCAATATTTCTATTTTCAGATTCAGTGGGCAGATGTGAACCATATTTGTCATGTAGTATATAACTGGGTCATAAGTATTTCATTTATGCCAGAATTTTTTTTGGGGGGGGGGTAGGGGCGAGAGAGAGAGAGAACCACAGTAGTTGAAAACAAAACAAAAATTCACGGAACAGAGCTTGCTAGAAAGCTTTCCTAGGACCAGCAGAAATGAATGGCCAAAAAAGTTGTCTTTTGGTTGTGTCATAGCAAACTAAAAAATTACTCTTGCGGCTGATCACTTACTGATACACTCATCTCTGAGGGCACGGTGGTGTTGCGGTAACCGGTTCTTGTCAGATCACTAAAGTTAAGCAACGTCAAGCCTGGTTAGTCCTCGGATGGGTGACCATCTGAGCGCTCGATTCGGACTCCCGCGTTGTGTCCTTGGGCAAGTCACTTAACCCCGATTGTCCACATGGGGGCATGATGACGTCGTGTACTAAGGCGTACTGGACGTCGATGGTGCACATGTCTTCAACCAATCTAACCCTGCCTGTGCTCCAGTGCGGAGTTACGATGTTGGGGAGCTGGCAGCTGCTCGTCATTGCTCGGTGGTTCTCTCCGGGTACTCTGGCTTCCTCCACCCATAAAACTGTCTCGGTCATGATTAGCCATTGTGCATAAGTATGTGACCTTAAACATCAATAAATAAATAAATACACTCATTTCCTTTCACAACTTGACCCAGGTGAGTATTTTAGGCTCACTTGAGCCTCTGGTTTAAATTCCATTCAAACGTACATATGGAAATTGTTGACAGTGGCCAGTAGATGTGTAGATATTATTTTGCATTTAGGTGAAGTATGTGGTCCTTTTGGTAGGTCGATATTTGTTTTATTTCTGTCAGAAACCACAGGATGCTTTCAGTATCACACCAAATGGGGCAGTTTTTAACAGCGATCATTTCAAGGAAAGTTTATTTAATATGCAAATACGATTATACAGTAGAATCCTCTTAATTGAATATCCATTTTGCCAGTGAAAATTATTCAATTAACAGGAGTATACAATTAACAGGGATTTGGTCAGTTTCCTGTGTTCTGGAGGTAAACTGAGCATTTATTCTGTTATATCTTGTTTGACAGAGCTCATAGAGCTCTGTCAAACAAGATGTAATAGAATAAATGCCTGTATTGGATGTAGTGAGGCCAAAAAGGTTGATAAATAAGGGGAATTTGGTGCAGGTCCGTGTAATTTTTTCGACATATAAAAATTTATATACAATTAAAAGGAGTTTACTCTACAACCCATATGCAATTAACAGATCAATTTGTACTGAAAGTATGGTAAATGGTTTTGTGTTTGAAAATTATATTCTAATAACAGGGATATACAATTAAGAGATATCCAATTAAGTGGGCTCCACTGTACTAAGGAGCAAAAAAAAAAAGTTACAAGGATAATTCAAATACACTAACAGTAACCTCTTTAAATTGAATTTGAATTGCAATTACTGAGGGGTGAATAATTTCTGTCCGCATATTCTTGCTGAGGGAGCAATGATGAATTACCAGGATGGGAAATACCTCTGCAGTTGATTATTTTTCTCCATTCCCTTACTTTACTGATGCAGATTGATAAGTAGTAAATGAAATAACATGGGAATCTCTCTGTGATAGAAATTTTCTTGTATGGGGACAAGTTCAAATAACTTTTCTGTTAATAATAATAATAATTGATTTTCAAGAGCGTAAAACCACAAACAGTGCTCTAAAACGCGTGACAGAAATAAATACACTTTTCTGAAATGAAGAGTCACATCTGTTTTGGTTGCCTCTTAGAGAGGTTTAGGAGAATGCTTCAGTAAGTAGGAAAGTTTTAAGATTTCTTTTGAAGACATCGAGAGTTTCTGAAGTTCTGACACTAATTGGCAGGGAATTCCACAATCTGGGACCCACGATGGAGAACACACGATCGTGAGCCTGATTAGATGTGCTAAAAGGCACAACTAGTTGTATTTGGTTTTTAGATCGGAGACTGCGCGTTGGTTTATATTCTGTTAACAGTATTAAGACATGTGCTGTGCAACCACTCTCACCGAGTTCAAAAGAGCTGCCATAGCACAGTTAACTTTTATGTCTATTGTGTTCTCAAAGTGTCATTATTAGTGTTGTTGATTTCACACTGAACAGAACAATCAGTTTAACTCTTCCTCAGTAGACCTTACATCGGAATTTAGTTAAGTTGTAATGTTTTTATGGAAATACTACATGTTCCGACTGGTCAACGTGAAAATCCATAGTCGACGTTGGGCAATATCAACATCGACAATGACTAGTTGACTAATCATTTGAACATGAGATCTAAGTTTGTTCAAACTAAGTTCCTGTGTTAATATGTGGGCTCCCTGTTGGAGCCCAAATTTTAACTTAATTTTTATTTTGATTTTTTTAATCTTTAAAACTCTTTTCCCCCAGAATCACTGGGCAGAATCTTTTGATATATGGTTTACAGGATCCTTAAAGGGATCGGATTCAAGTTTGTTCAAATTAAGCCATCAATTAATAATTGGGCTCTCTATGCAAGCCTGGGAGGTCAGATGAAAGTTTGTTCACACCAAGTTCCTGTGTTAATATTTGGGCTCCTTGTTAGACCCCAGGTTTTAACCTCCAATATAAGTAATAATCTTTAAGACTCTTTTTCTCCAGATCCACTAGTCAGAATCTTTTGATATATGGTATGCCAAATCCTTACAGATTCACGTTTGACGAAATCCATCCCATTGGTGTATAATTGGGCTCTCGCAGGGAGCCTGAATTTCAGCTTAGTGCAATATGGGGAATAATCTTCTTCTTCAGATCCCCCAGTCAGAATCTTATGATGTTTGGGATACAGCATCCTTATGGGAGTCAAATTAAAGTTTGTTCAAAGCAAGTCCCTCCATTAGTATTCATGCTCCCTATAGAAGCCCAAATTTTAACTTGGTTCAATATGAGGAATATTCTTTAAAACTCTTCTCACAAACCCCCAATCAGAATTTTGTGATATATGGTATACATCCATAGGGGAGTCAGATAAAAGTTTTAAAAATCAAGTCCTTGGGCTAATATTTAAGCTCTTTAACTTAGTCCAATATCAGGAATAACCTTCGAAAATCTGCTTCTTCGAGGCCAATGGTCAAAATTCAGATTGGAGGGGTGCGAGGGAGGGGGGAGGAAGGGAGGGAGTACTTAGTCAGTTCAGGTTTGTTAAGTTAAACCCCAAGGTTGATGTTTGGGCTCTCTATTTTCCATTACTGGAAATCCGAGGATTATTTGTGTGGTAGCATCTCAATACCTGAAGAAATCATCTTACTGAAAGACCTTAAACACCAATAAATAAATAATACGGAAAAACAGAGTTTTGAATGGATACATGACTTCATTCCTCTGTAGTGTTTAGTAGCCGCAGATACTAATTTAATCCTTCTTTAAACAACTTTGTCAGGTGAGTGCCTCAGGCCCCATGGGGCCTCTTGTTTTTGGTTTGCCATTTTAAAGGTTTATTGTAAATGGGCATTAGTGTCATATGGTGAGACTGAGTGGGGTGTGATGGGGATAGGCATGCATGACAATGAGGTAGAGCTGTCTCGGTGTTGGTTTTTTTGGTGCGATTTTTGGTGTACCAGAACACCGAAAATCGAACCGAAGCAATTTTTAAAAAATCGCGAAAGTCGATGTTATACCCATAATACAATTTTCTGTTGCTGTTGTGCGTTTACAACATGGAGCGACGTGCCACTCGCATAAAAGAAAGTCAGCAAGTTACATAAGAGCATGTGGTCAATACGCACACTAATCAGGGCTTGCCTTGAGTCGGGGCCGATCGACCCCGGCCCCGAGAGGGCCCTTCTTGGGGATTTTTTTTTGGGCCCCGACTTCTTAGCTCAACTTTGGCAAAGCCAAATTTGAGCTATTGTCATGGCCCGTCGTCCGTCTCTCCGTCCATCCGCCCGTCCGTCCATCTGTCCGTCTGTCCATACGTCAACAATTGGCTACGGCTCGGGCTAGAGGTCGTATTTATGAACCGATCTTTACGAAACTTCTTGTGTACCTTTGTTATGACCCTAGAACGGGAACGAGTGTTTTTAGGTGTGGTCTGAAATTCAAGATGGCTGCCAGCGGCCATTTTGTACCGATGATGCAAAACTCAGTTTTTTGTACAGAACTTCCATATGAAAGCTCTGATTTGAATAATGATTTGTATTATGAATGTTTAGTACCATGGGATACATCACATATAATACAGGTTTTTTTCTCGTGCGTAAATTATGCAAATTAGACTAACATTGATGTTTTTTGGTTTTACTTTCAGCACTGTAAGTGCAAATGCCAATACGGCTCGGGCTAGAGGCCGTATTTATGAACCGATCTTTACGAAACTCCTTGGGTACCTTTGTTATCACCGTGGGACGAGAACGAGTGTTTTTGGGTCCGGTCCGAAATTCAAGATGGCCGGTGTCAGCCATTTTGTACAAAATTTGGTGCAATCAGATTTTTGCACAGAACTTCCATATGAAAGTGCTGATTTGAATAATTTTGTGTGTGATTGTTTAGTAGCATGGGATACATCATATATAATACGGGTTTTTTTCTCGTGCACAAATTATGCAAATTAGATGAACTTTGATTTTTTCAGTGCTACTTACACACAGAAGTACACATGTCAATACGGCTCGGGCTAGAGTCTGTATTTATGAACCGATCTTCACGAAACGTCTTGGGTACCTTTGTTATCACCTTGGGACGAGAACGAGTGTTTATGGGTGCGGTCCAAAATTCAAGATGGCTGCCAGTGGCCATTTTGTACCGAAATTAGGTCTAATCAGTTTTTTGTACACAACTTCTATACGGCTCAGGCTAGAGGCCGTATTTATGAATCGATCTTTACGAAACTTCTTGGGTACCTTTGGTATCACTGTGGGATGAGAACGAGTGTTTTTGGGTGTGGTCCGAAATTCAAGATGGCCACCAGCAGCCATTTTGTACCAAAATTAGTGCAATCAGTCTTTTGTACAGAACTTCTGTATGAAAGTTCTGATTTCAATAAATTTTTGTATGAATGTTTAGTAACATGGAATACATCACATATAGTACGGGTTTTTTTCTCGGCAGAAATTATGCAAATTAGACTAACTTTGATGTTTTTTGGTGTTACTTTCAGCACTGTAAGTGCAAATGCCAATACGGCTCGGGCCGTATTTATGAACCGATCTTTACGAAACTCCTTGGGTACCTTTGTTATCACCGTGGGACGAGAACGAGTGTTTTTGGGTCCAGTCCGAAATTCAAGATGGCCGATGGCAGCCATTTTGTCAAAATTTGGTGCAATCAGATTTTTGCACAGAACTTCCAAATGAATAATTTTTTGTGTGAATGTTTAGTACCATGGGATACATCACATATAATACGGGTTTTTTTCTCGTGCAGAAATTATGCAAATTAGATGAACTTTGATTTTTTTCAGTGCTACTTATACACAGTAAGTGCACATGTCAAGACGGCTCGGGCTAGAGTCTGTATTTATGAACCGATCTTCACGAAACGTCTTGGGTACCTTTGTTATCACCTTGGGACGAGAACGAGTGTTTATGGGTGCGGTCCAAAATTCAAGATGGCTGCCAGTGGCCATTTTGTACCGAAATTAGGTCTAATCAGTTTTTTGTACACAACTTCTATACGGCTCAGGCTAGAGGCCGTATTTATGAATCGATCTTTACGAAACTTCTTGGGTACCTTTGGTATCACTGTGGGATGAGAACGAGTGTTTTTGGGTGTGGTCCGAAATTCAAGATGGCCACCAGCAGCCATTTTGTACCAAAATTAGTGCAATCAGTCTTTTGTACAGAACTTCTGTATGAAAGTTCTGATTTCAATAAATTTTTGTATGAATGTTTAGTAACATGGAATACATCACATATATTACGGGTTTTTTTCTCGGCAGAAATTATGCAAATTAGACTAACTTTGATGTTTTTTGGTGTTACTTTCAGCACTGTAAGTGCAAATGCCAATACGGCTCGGGCCGTATTTATGAACCGATCTTTACGAAACTCCTTGGGTACCTTTGTTATCACCGTGGGACGAGAACGAGTGTTTTTGGGTCCAGTCCGAAATTCAAGATGGCCGATGGCAGCCATTTTGTCAAAATTTGGTGCAATCAGATTTTTGCACAGAACTTCCAAATGAATAATTTTTTGTGTGAATGTTTAGTACCATGGGATACATCACATATAATACGGGTTTTTTTCTCGTGCAGAAATTATGCAAATTAGATGAACTTTGATTTTTTTCAGTGCTACTTGCACACAGTAAGTACACATGTCAATACGGTTCGGGCTAGAGTCTGTATTTGTGAACCGATCTTCACAAAACTTCTTGGGTACCTTTGTTATCACCTTGGGACGAGAACGAGTGTTTCTGGGTGCGGTCCAAAATTCAAGATGGCTGCCAGTGGCCATTTTGTACCGAAATTAGGTCCAATCAGTTTTTTTTGTCACAACTTCTACACAGCTCATATTTGTGAACTGATCTTCACGAAACTTCTCGGGTACCTTTGTTTTCACCTTGGGACAGGAATGAGTGTGTTTTGGGGTGCCTTTGTTATCACTGTGCCATGAGAACAAATATTTTGGGGTTCAGTCAGACCCACTCTGGGACTCAAAAGATTTTTTTCTAGTTTAGCATCTGACTGTCACCCACTCTTACAATACTTTACCTGTACATTTGTTACAGGCAACGGTCAGTATTTATGTACAGACCGTTACAATACTTTATATGTACCTTTGTTATCAGGTCATTACCTAGATGTTTGTCATTGCTGTGTCACATACTATACATGTACATGTCTTTGTCTTGACAAGTTGAGCTACAGTGTCATTGACACTTTCATTTTTCTGTCTTGGCTCCCGAAATCTCAGTGTTGGAAGGTTTGGGTAACGAAATTTTGCGAGATTAATTTTTCCATTCACGTCTCATTCACGCAAGTGTGATTACAAAAGAAGCAGCAAATAACAGATAAAATAATAGTACAAACTGTTCTTGTCTGATTCGAATTAACATCCACCTAAATGATTAAATCCACATGAAAACTGAGAAAATCCCAAGATCGAACAAACAAAAAAACAAACACATTTATGAGACTTCGAAAGCACGCTTGTCAACTAATGGGGGAATTCCCTTCAATCCCACAATACTATGCGCGGGTACATCCGATCCTAACATCTGAATAAATGCAACACAAGACACAGTAACAGCCATCAAAATAAATGTACGAAATAAAATAAAATGTGTACCTGTGTCTACGTGGAGATGTGGGGGCCGGGAGGGGGGGGGGGGGGCATTCCATTTCTGAAATATCCAAAGCTGTGGGGAATTTTCATAGATTGAAATTATTTAAACGGTAAACTGAAATGTTTTTTTTTTTCAATTTTGTCTTTGAGACAACCCTTGCATCGAAAATACACACCCCACAATATGTACGAAACGTCCTAAAATTTTATCCAAAAAAAATCCAAAATGTCTATGTACGAAACGTCCAGCACCCACATGATGGGTCCAAGTCGTTCCTTCCCCTGGACGATTCATCCCCTCACATAGTGGGATGTTTCGTCCTCGAGACACTGACACAGAATGTGTTTTTTATCTATCTAGATTTTTTTTTCTAAGCAAAAGCAATCAACTAAGGTCGCCATTGGAAAGAATGTAACAACATAAAATTACCCCAAAAGGCCCCGACCTCAATATCTGGGAGACTTTTTTCAGACCCCCAGTAGGCCCCGACCTCAACATCTGGGGGACTTTTTTTAGGCAAGGCAAGCCCTGCACTTGATTGATAGTCAAGTGTCCCCGCTGCTAATTGTGCAAATCCATCAGTCCCGATAATCTTCCAATCTGTGTGCTGTTTTCTGTTCAATTACTGGACTTTTGTTTCAAGAGTTTGCAGCAGGAACACTCAACTGTCAATCAAGTATTCATATTCAGCACGCGCTCTTATGTTAATTAGATGTTTACACGTGAAACCTAAACTAACATTGTGGATTTAAAGGCTCTTAATTTCATTACGTTGATTGATAGAATATTCAATACACACCATGACATGCATAGATTATTAGATTAATGCCTGACGATCATAAAGGTATTGTGTTTTTTTCAATATTTTACCAAAAAAGTGTTTTTATGGACTTGAAACGAGGCCCACTTTTCTCAAAACCGCGCTAAAAGTTACTAAAACCTCACTCGTGCACGATTTTCAAACTCGAAAGACTGAATGAGGCACATGTGTTATTAACATCGACATAGACATCGTGTTTTTTTGTCCAAAAAAATCGAAAATCGACATCGAAGTCAAATTTCAACACCGAGACAGCTCTACAATGAGGCACAGGGCATAGCCATTCTTAACATTATTGTAGTTTGTGCAGGTCTATTAAGTCATTCTTTGAGTGGACATTCCACTGTTCTGGTGTTTTAGTTGTATTCTACTTCCAGAAATTGTAAACTTACATGAGTTATCTAGAGTGGGGCATTTTTAGCTCAACTTTGGCGAAGCCAAATTTGAGCTTATGGCATGGCCAGTTGTCCGTCTGTCCGTCTGTCTATCAACAATTCAATACGGCTCGGGCTAGAGGCCGTATTTATGAACCGATCTTTACGAAACTTCTTGGGTACCTTTGTTATGACCGTGGGACGAGAACGAGTGTTTTGGGGTCCGGTCCAAAATTCAAGATGGCCGATGGCAGCCATTTTGTACAAAATTGGGTGCAATCAGATTTTTGCACAGAACTTCCATATGAAAGTGCTGATTTGAATAATTTTTTCTGTGAATGTTTAGTACCATGGGATACATCACATATAATACAGGTTTTTTTCTCGTACAGAAATTATGCAAATTAAATGAACTTTGATTTTTTCAGTGCTACTTACACACAATAAGTACACATATCAATACGGCTCGGTCTAGAGTCTGTATTTATGAACTGATCTTCACGAAATGTCTTGGGTACCTTTGTTATCACCTTGGGACGAGAACGAGTGTTTCTGGGTGCGGTCCAAAATTCAAGATGGCTGCCAGTGGCCATTTTGTACAGAAATTAGGTCTAATCAGTTTTTTGTACACAACTTCTCTACGGCTCAGGCTAGAGGCCGTATTTATGAACCGATCTTTACAAAACTTCTTGGGTACCTTTGTTATCACCGTGGGATGAGAACAAGTGTTTTTGGGTGTGGACCGAAATTCAAGATGGCCACCAGCAGCCATTTTGTACCGAAATTCATGCAATCAGTCTTTTGTACAGAACTTCTGTACGAAAGTTCTGATTTGAATAAATTTTTGTATGAATGTTTAGTAACATGGAATACATCACATATAGTACGGGTTTTTTTTCTCATGCAGAACTTATGCAAATTAGATGAACTTTGATTTATTCAGTGCTACTTATACACCTTAAGTGCACATGTCAATACAGCTCGGGCTAGAGGCTGTATTTATGAACTGATCTTCACGAAACTTCTTGGGTACCTTTGTTATCACCTTTGGACGAGAACGAGTGTTTCTGGGTGCGGTCCAAAATTCAAGATGGCTGCCAGTGGCCATTTTGTACCGAAATTAAGTCCAATCAGTTTTTTGTCACAACTTCTATACAGCTCGTATTTATGAACTGATCTTCACAAAACTTCTTGGGTACCTTTGTTTTCACCTTGGGACAGGAACGAGTGTGTTTTGGGGTGCCTTTGTTATCACTGTGCAATGAGAACAAATATTTTGGGGTTCAGTCAGACCCACTCTGGGAATCAAGATTTCTTTTCTTGTTTAGAATCTGACTGTCACCCACCTTTACAATACTTTACCTATACATTTGTTACAGGCTACAGTCAGTATTTATGTACAAACCGTTACAATACTTAAAATGTACCTTTGTTATCAGGTCATTACCTAGATGTTTGTCATTGCTGTGTCACATACTGTACATGTACATGTCTTAACAAGTTGAGCTACAGTGTCATTGACACTTTTAGTGCTGCCGCGGTTAAGACTTTTTTCTGACCGGTTAACCAGCGTGTTTGACCGTGGTTAACCGTGGTTAACCGCATTTAAGGTACCTATATTTGTAGTGTGTTCTTGCTTCAACTGTAACTATTATATCGGGCATGCCAATGTTATTTACATTGACCATAAATAATATTATTATTTATTGGTGTTTAAGGTCACATAACTTCTGTACAATGGCTAATTGTGACCACACCATAAATAATAATAAAGAAGTATTCTATTTAGTCGTTGTTGTTCAATCGCCCATGTGTTTACATCAGTGCGTGTACCGGAAATAAACAGGTTTGTGGGGCCAATATGGATGAAACCATAAAAAAATACAAAATCATCAAAATAACAACGAAAAATTAAGTAATAATACATTAAATGTTTGCCAGACATATTTATTTATTCCATGAACTCCAATTCAATGATGTGTAATGTCCAGTTATAAATTACGCACACGTGCACCAGGTAAAGTTAGTTTCAATAGCACCAACAAATAATGCTGAAGTGGGACAACAATTTGAAAATAATTTGCACTGTAACCTGCGCATTTGTTGTATTTTTATTTGTTTTTCCGGGACATTCTCGCATTCCGGAAAAACCAACTTAATCAGGACAACTGCACAGGTTACGGCACAAATGGTGCTCTGATTCTGAAACTTTGAATTTTCAGTCAGAAACGAGCGTTGGATTTTCTTGACAGGGATGAAGACATTGGGGTAATAAATAAACAACGAAAAACAAATAAATGCGAGTATTTTTTAAATCGTTAATAATAATTTTCCTTTATTCTTTTATCTTATCCACCACGTGATAACTCGTGAAAACTTACCTATTTCCGTTGCATCCCAAACGACTTATACACGGGGCGACTTATACACGGACATATACGATGAGTATAGTGAATGTAAGGTTAACCAGTTAAAACATTTTCTTGACCGGTCAAAGTTTTAACCACAGGTTAACCGGTTATCCGGATAACCGTGGCAGCACTAGACACTTTCATTTTTGGATTCTGTGGCAAACCGGAAAACCAAACCAAAAGACCCAGCTAAAACCGGTCAGACAATTTACTGTGTTTGTGCATAAACTGATCAAACTATTTAATTGGGAGGGAACTGGACTAGTGACCGCTCTAGGCTCTCATCACTAAGTCTGCCTGTTAAAGAGGCAAATATGTTATGTTCTCATTGTCATATATCTTTCCTTATTGACTTATCCACCGGATGAGTCAATAATGGAGAAAATGTGACCATGAGACACAACATAGATTAGAAGAACTTTCTTCATTTGTTGACCTTAGGCCATTTAAAAAATGTCTATGTTCTCAGGCAATTGTGCCTCAAATTTTTGATGAGGGTGGGAGGCTTTTTATTTTAATTTTTTATTCTGAAATCTGGAAAAGATACCCTAAAAAAATGTATTCACATTTCAAGAAGAAATCTTTTACAAACTCCAGACTGGGGTTATCTTATCACATATACTGTGAAATGCTTCATTCAACTTACCTGTTGACGACATGTCAAAGACGCTCCATTGCAGGATTATAAGCAGTCTGGTACTTATTTGAAATGATAAAAGGGGCATTTTCCTCAAAAGTTCTTACATGTACCAACATAGAAACCATAAATCAGAGAATGGATAAATCCGAAGCAAAAGGAAAATGCAAACAGGAAGTTCAAATACTACGGGGAAATGTGTATCTGTGCTGGTGCTCAAAGTTCTGATCTAAAAATACTGAGTGGATAATATTTTTTTTACCGGTTGGAAATTGTCTTTTTCTTTTTTGTCTGGGTATTAAAAAGTTTTGACGCAGTGGAAATTTAATGATGCGGGTGGCATCTGAGAACATTGACCTTTTTTTTTTGTAAGGACCTTATTTATGATTTTTCTAAACCAATAGACTTAGTACTAATCCTCTCGAACCCTCAAGATTGATCAGTGGAAAGTTAGGCTGAATCGAATGGTGATACAGTGGAACCCTGTTAATTGAATAGCCAATTTGCCAATGAAAATTATTCAATTAAAAGGAGTATTCAATTAACAGGGATTGTGTCACTTTCCTATACTCTGGAGATAAACTTGGCATTTCTTCTATTATATCTTGTTTGGCAGTGCTCCATGAGCGCTGTCAGACAAGAAATAATAGATTAAATGCCTGTGTTGGATGTACTAAGGCCAAATAGGTCTATAAACAAAGGAAAAATTGGGGAGAGTTGGGTAATTTCTCGACAGGTTGCAAGATTTGTAGCTCACCTGACTTTCAGTCAAGAGAGCTATAGTGTTCACTCAGTCGGTGGTCCGTGAACATGGTGTTTGCGTCTACTCCTCCCAATCCGCTGAACCAATTTAATTGATATTTGAGATAATAGTTTGTTATGACATCGCAGTTTGATTTTGTGCAAATCAAGTTGCCTCGCCCCTTGGTAGGGCCACACCCGAAAAGTGTGCTGAAATCTTAAAAAATCTTCTTCTCATGAACCAGCAGTAGCAGAGGCTTGATATTTGGTGTGCAGCTTTCTTTTGAGGTGTAGACTCAGACTTGTTCAAGAGAAGTTTGTGGGGCTATATTTGCCATCGTTATGGGAGGGGCAAGAATATTTGACCCTCCCAAAATTTCTATTTTCCAAACCGAGAGGCAGATTTGGACCAAATTTGATATGAGGGCTTAATGGGTCATAAGTACTTAATTTATGCCCAATTTTTTTTTCCCGTCGCCCCATGGGAACCGCAGGAGCTAAAAATAAAAAAAAATTAAAATGCCCATATCTCCCAAAACTACACAGCAGTGGGACTTTTTTGGACCAAAATCCGGAATTTTTTTTTATATTTTTTATGCGTTTCGGTCAATTTTAAGACAAAAAAAAATTATTTTGTTTACACTGAAATTTGAGGTCCAGGTGGGACTTTGAAAATTTTGGACCAAAATCCGGAAATTTTTTTTTGTTTTTTACACATTTCGGTCAATTTTAAGACAAAATTTTTTTTTTTTTTACACTGAAAATTTGGGGTCCGGGTGGGACTAAGAAAATTTTTGTCCAAAGTCTGGAAGTTTTATTTTTTTGTTTGTTTTTTATGCATTTTGGTCAATTTTAAGACAAAAACCAATTTTTTTTTAACACTGAAAATTTGGGGTCCGGGTGGGACCTCGAAAATTTTAGACCAAAATCCAGGATTTTTTTTTTTGTTTTTTATGTGTATTGGTCAATTTTAAGACAAAAATTTTTTTTTTATTTTACACTGAAAAGTTGGGGGTGGGACTTCGAAAATTTTGGACCAAAATCCTTAATTTTTTTTTTTTTTTTATTTGTTTCGGTCAGTTTTAAGACAAAAAAAAAAAAATTTTTTTACACTCATAAGTTGGGGTCCAGGTGGGACTTTGAAAATTTTTGACCAAAATCCGGAAATTTTTTTTTTTGTTTTTTACACATTTCGGTCAATTTTAAGACAAAAAAATTTTTTTTTTTTACACTGAAAATTTGGCGTCCGGGTGGGAATTAGAAGATTTTTGACCAAAGTCTGGAAGTTTTATTTTTTTTGTTTGTTTTTTATGCGTTTCGGTCAATTTTAAGACAAAAAAACCATTTTTTTTTTTTTACACTGAAAATTTGGGGTCCGGGTGGGACCTCGAAAATTTTGGACCAAAATCTGGGATTTTTTTTTTGTTTTTTATGTGTTTCAGTCAATTTTAAGACAAAATTTTTTTTTTTTTACACTGAAAAGTTGGGGGTGGGGCTTCAAAATATTTTGTTTGGGACTTAGAAAATTTCCAAACAAAAATAAAAAAAAATCTGTTTTTATGAGTTTATCTCAATTTTGGGACGTAAAAGTGCAGGAACTGAAAATGGAAGAAAAAATCCTGTGTATTGTGTGGGCACAACTGCTTCATCTAGTTGGTATATGCTTTTCTTAGGAGGGGCATATGCAGCTTATTCAAATCAAGTCCCTGGTTTGATATTTAGACTACCATGTCAGGTGAGCGCCCTCAGGCCCCCTGGGTCCTCTTGTTTATTCAACTAACAGGAGTTTACTCTATTACCTATAATCAAATAAGGCCTAAAAAAATAAAAAAATCTGTTTCTCAGGCCCTCCCGCATGGTCCTTTTGGCTGCCGCATGCTCTCTTTTTATAACCAATTTAAACTTTAAAAAAATTAAAATTAAATGGTTTATGTCCGATATTTAACCCAAGTTAAAAAAATTGATGAATTTGCCCCTTGAGTGCAAGAAGGCTTTGCAATGCTTTAGCATTGCAAAGCCTTCTTGCACTCAAGGGATGAAATACACCACCACCCATGCTATTCTGTAGATTATGAGGCCTAAAACTTGAACAAAGAACATGAACTTTTGATGGCGAAGAAGTAATTACTGAAATAAAAAATAAAATAAAAACCGCTCACCCGCATGCAATTTCACAAATAATGGCCTGAGAAACAGAAGATCTACTTTGTGTGGCCTAACAGGTCAAATTTGTACTGGAGGTATGGAAAATGGTTTTGTGTTGGAAATTATATTCAATTAACAGGGTTATTCAGTTAAGAGATATCCAGTTAAGTAAGCTCCACTGTACTTACAGACAAAGCTTTTTGTGGTGAGTGGTGTCATCCAAACTATTATAGATTTTCCAAGTTGAAGAGCCTGAAGTGTAATTTATTTTAAGTTCTTAACACATAGAAAACTGAACCAAACCAAGGTTTTTTCCCGAAACCGAACCGAAACGGAATCTGACAAATCAAAAGCTCCTGGCACTGGAGTTATCTGAATTATACAGTAGAATCCGCTTAATTGAATATCCATTTTGCCAGTGAAAATTATTCAATTAACAGAAATATACAATTAACAGGGATTTGGTCAGTTTCTTGTGTTCTGGAGGTAAACTGAGCATTTATTCTATTATATCATTATATCTTGTTTGACAGAGCTCATAGAGCTCTGTCAAACAAGATATAATAGAATAAATGCCTGTATTGGATGTAGTGGAGCCAAAAAGGTTGATAAATAAGGGGAATTTGGTGCGTGTCACAGTAATTTTTTCGACATATTACAAAAATTTATATACAATTAACGGGAGTTTACTCTACAACCCATATGTAATTAACGGATCAAATTTGTACTGAAGGTATGGTAAATAGTTTTGTGTTTGAAAATTATATTCAATTAACAGGGATATAGAATTAAAAGATATCCAATTAAGTGGGCTCCACTGTATTGGAAAAAAGTGGTCTTGACCTTTATTGTGATCTCTGTTTCAGCTTTGGTTGTCTGGCTTCAGTATTAGTAATTCCAAAGCTGCTGGAGCATTAAACGGTGATAAAATCAACTTAACTTTATATTATATACTGAGTAATGTTCCTGCTCCTCTCCATGATGCAACAACAACAACAGCACAGAAGAAGGAAATTTTCAAAGTCTTACATTATCCAGATACTTGTTATGGTGATCATTCAACATTGTGAGTAAAACATTGTTCTAAAATATTTGTCTCTTGAAATTCTTGTTTGTCTGTTTGAGACCTGCAATAACCCTCAACCCTCTCTGGTCCATGTTATGTGAAAATAAGGAGAATAGTAAATTCAAGACTAGAAAATCATTGGTTAACTCAGGGTTGCCATGACAATAAACAGGGTTTGTATGCCATACTGGAAAATGGGGCTGCAACGATACGTCTCACTCACGATACAATAAGTATCGCAATTTTTTTTAATGATACAATTTTTTCACGATACATTACATGCAGTACATTGAGAGTGAATTATCAGTAATAAAAGGCCCACAAACTGCACAGAGTCCAACTTTCATTTGGCCAGTAACATCCAATTTCTTTTTATTGCTTGAGAAAGCCAATCAAGTTTCAGCCAATGGATACCTGGGAGTCTGGGTTCAACTCAGAGGTGAGAGGTCTGTTGCCTCAAACTATGCTTATAATCTAGACAGAGTTGATATTTCACTGAAATACAAATGAACAAGTGGAATCACAGGAGTCTGAAATTCTATCAGTATAGCTATAATTCACTTTCAACGTGGTATTTACGTTCCCAACGTAATCCCCTTCAAGGGGATTACGTTGGGAACGTAAATATCACGTTGAAAGTGAATTATAGCTATACTGATAGAATTGAAAGTGAATTATAGCTATACTGATAGAAGTTTTGCTATACTGATAGAATTTCAGACTTCTGTGGTGGAATTATAAGTTGGAAAAACACAAAATAGACTTGTTGGGCCTGAAAATGCACCTCCTGACTACATCATGCCAACCTTCTGGAAGTGTATCGTTTGTATCGTGATACACATGAAACGATACGATATGCGTATCGCGATGCATTGAAATTGCGATGAATCGTTGCAGCCCTACTGGAAAATACTGGAAAAATTCTTTTGCATTTCCCAGTCCATGAAAAATACTGCAGAAATGATCTCAAGTTGTTAAATACTGGAAATATACTGGAATTGTAATTTTCGCTACCCCTACAGTTAAAACTAGAGGTCCTGTCACAAACTGTGTGCTTATCTAGGCTTAATTGTGTGTAGGAATTGTGCGCAATTGCCATATCGAATGGCATCCAAAGCACGGCTGCCTGTATCTCCGGGATGGTTGAATGTTGGTGTTTAAAATTTTTAACAATCAGACATTTGAAAATATGACGAGGACAAATGATGTAGAAAAAAAGTTGAAGATGGCTGAATGGTGGCCATTTTTAGCTCCCGAAGGGAGCTCAACTTATCACTTGCCGTCCGTCGTTGTGAACATTTTTCAAATGACTTCTCCTCTGAAACCACTGGTCCGATTTTCACAAAACTTCATGTGGATATTCATTACTATATGGCAATTCATGCTTGTTCAAATGAAATGGCCACGTCCCTTGGGGACTCTGTATGGGGCATAACTCTGATAGCACCGTATGAATTATAGAAAAATTATTAAAAAATCTTCTTCTCCAGAACCAGTGGGCAGAATCTTCTGATACTTGGTATGCAGCATCTTGGTATGGGTCTGATTCAAATTTGTTCAATCGAGTCCCTCTACCAATATTGGGGCTCACTATGGGGACCTGAATTTTTAATTAGTGCAACATGAGAAAAAACATTTAAAAATCTTCTTCTCCAGAACCAATGGGCAGGCTCTTTTGATATTTAGTATACAGCATCTTGGTATGGGTCTGATTCAAGTTTGTTCAAATCGAGTCCCTTGATCAATATTGGGGCTCCCTATAGGGGCATGAATTTTTCATTAGTGCAATTTACGGAAAAAATCTTCTTCTCCAGACCCAGTGGGCAGAATCTTTTGATATTTGGTATACAGCATCTGGGTATGGGTCTGATTCAAGTTTGTTCAAATTGAGTCCCTTGATCAATTTTGGGGCTCACTATGGGAACCTGAATTTTTACTTAGTGCAATTTAAGAAATTTGTTTTTTTAAATCTTCTTTTCCAGAACCAATGGGCAGGATCTTTTGATATTTGGTATACACCATCTTGGTATGGGTCTGATTCATGTTTGTTCAAATTGAGTCCCTTGATCAATTTTGGGGCTCACTATGGGAACCTGAATTTTTACTTAGTGCAATTTAAGAAAATTTTTTTTTTAAATCTTCTTTTCCAGAACCAATGGGCAGGAGCTTTTGATATTTGGTATACACCATCTTGGTATGGGTCTGATTCAAGTTTGTTCAAATTGAGTCCCTCCATCAATATTGGGGCTCACTAAAGGGGTGTGAATTTTTACTTAGTGCAATTTAAGAAAAATTCTTTAAAAAATCTTCTTTTCCAGAACCGATGGGCAGAATCTTTTGATATTTGGTATACAGCATCTTGGTATGGGTCTGATCGGTGAGCGCCTAAGGCCCCCTGAGGCCTCTTGTTATTGTAATTGTTTTGTATTTTTTTTATATTTTTATATGTTACTGCCTGTATCTACGAGATGCTTGGATGATGGTGTTCCAAATTTTTATCATTAATGAGACATTATGAAAATAAGATGCACTTCAAACTTTTGCAGAAAAAGAGTAAAGATTACTGAATGGCGATCATTTTTGTTGTAATTATACCCCACGCAATGAAGTTGCTGGGGTACAATGTTTTTGACTGGTCAGTCCGTCAGTCTGTCAGTCCGTCAGTCCTACTTGTTTTCCAGACTTTTTTTCTACACGCTTCCAGATATTGAGCTGATTTTTGGTATGTGAGTCTAACATGGTGGCCTACAGATCAAGTTTGCATTTTTTTCCACTCCACTGATTTTTACCAAAATTACGGCCTTTGGACTCTCATCAAAATTACAGTTTTCCGGACTTTTTTTCTGCACGCTTCCAGATATTGAGCTGATTTTTGGTATGTTAGTCTAACATGGTGGCCTCAGATCAAGTTTGCATTTTGTTCCGCTCCACTGATTTTTACCGAAATTACGGCCCTTAAACTTTGAAAAGTTCATCAAAATTACAGTATTTTTATACTGTACCAGTGACCCAGACATAGCTGGTGCTAACTCTTAAAAATCTAGGGCCAAACACAAATTTTGCCCCCCCGATCCCCAAAATTTGCATCTAAAACCAAAAAAAATCATGTCCTAAATGGTCCTCCATACTTTCCCTCCACTGCGCATGTGCAGTGTCAAGGAGATTTCTAAATTGGCGCCAATTATCATTCTTTGTTTGGCCCTTCATCAGTTCACATCTGACTGATATTTGTGCTTGTAAATCTCAGTTTAAATGATGCCAGACACATAAATATTAGAGAAATGGTGGATCTAAAGAGGAAATAGAAGGAGGAGAGGAAAAATGAGTGGCAGGAAATAATCAGGGCTGTAACTTAAAATTTTTTTACGAAATTATGTTATGTTGCCTAATTTCGAGGCATGGGCCTGTTGTTGTCATTCTTGCTATAAAGTTGCACTGCTTGTTCAGTGTTTCCTCTCTCCCTTTCCTTTAAGTCCCCCTTTGCTATTCTCCCATGCTTTTGGCATATTTTCTGTAATATTATTACTAAAATTTCTTGGGAGTTTTAGCTGGGTAACAGAATTAATTCTGTTCTTTTCCCCATGTCTATGTCCTCACCCATGGGTGTTTAGGCGTAGTGTTCTGCATCTACCATCTGATGTTCTGCAGTTTCTTCCCTGGAGGTCTCTGTTTTGCATCAGATAGTGTGTTATTGGTAACTGATTTCGGGCCATGGTTATCAGTGCCTGGAATCATGTTTCTGGTGTTTATATGTTTACATTGACAACAATCTCTGTGGAGGGGGATTTCTTGTCTTTGTATTAGCTTAATCATAACAAGATACATTATTATTATATGTAAGTGTTGCATTAATTTTTTAAAATATTTTTAAAATTTTTGTCCACACTTAGGCTTCTTGGGATCCATTGGGGCGCAACGTTACTTTTCAGAAACTTGGGCTTTTCAAAAAAATTTTTTGATTTCATTTATTTTTTCTATATGTTAATGGATCATGTTATTATGTATCTTTGTTTTCAGGGGTTGGTGCGAGTAATAGGACTGTTTGTGTTCTTTTCACAATGAAAGGGTATTGTTCAAATTGTAATAAGAGGAAATCTTCTTCTAGTCTGGTACTAGTACTGTCATAGTTCCCATGATACAGCACAAATTTACAGTGACAGTTGTGAAATATTGTCTCTCCTTGAGCCAAGTCCCCCTCCCATACACACTTAACCCTTCTGCATTGGCGTCCGCTAGCTCGCCCGGTGTAGCGACCATTCATCGAATGGCTCGGCAGCCGGGTTCGTCCGTTGCGGTCCAGGAAGGAGATTTGGGTGATGCGAGTACTATAATAACACAAAGTGCACACCCAGTGACGACGGATCAGAGGATAGAACGGAGGAAGCCTATTAGTCCGGTTCCTAGCTCGTCCAGGTCCATCCGGGCTGCAAGCGAGAGAGGTCCCTCTCTCGTACAACAACATCTGGGACCAGATGTTGTGGTACAAAACGTTTCGCATTCGGAGCATACGTCCGCCACTCGGGACGCTCCCTTATATAAACAGTCCGGAGAGACTGTCAATATGGCTTCCTCATCCTCACGGCAGCACACACGACCGCACATTGGCTACGTGACCACGGATATCCAGCCAGCTTCGCCGATCAGGGATTCCACGGCGACCAGGTCACGCCATCCGGTAGCCAGGGACATGAGGCCTGTAGACTCCGGTCGTTCGCATAAAAGAAATATGCAGGAGTCAACATCCAGGGAGCTTCCAGCGGCAAAGCAACGTAAGACCGCTGCTCCACAGGCCTCAGTGACAGACGTGCTATCACAAATAGTACAACTTATCGCAGCATCCCAGCAGACGACAGAATCTCTGTTGGATCAGGAATTATCCGACGACGCTGGGTCGGTACGCTCCGCTGAAGCATCAGGTACGAACGACCAAGAACTTCATATGGTCCGATAGGATGGCGAAAGGGATTCAGAGGATCTGGAGTTTTCCCTTTTGGAACAACATAAAGCTGCTGTAGATTTTATCCGGCATTATCTTCCAGAAGTTGTTCCGTCGGACCAGAATGCTGCGATGCCGGACAAGAGACTGATAGCGTCACTGGACACAGAATTTTTTGATCAGTTTAGGGACATCGTCCCTGAGTTTCCGACACAGTCCAATGTCACAAGAACATTTGAACTATTGAATGACGCTATATATAAGCTTGCTACCAAAACGAGCAAGTATGGTTTCTTGTCCGCAAATGCTCTACATCTGCCTTTCATCAATTCAAGGAATAAATTTGAAACGGCAGGACAGGGCATACCGAGAGTTCCTCTGCGTCTAGACGACCAGGCTGAAGACCTAGAATTGTCTATACCGTCGTCTATGTCAATTCCAACCACGACGTTGGAAATGACAATAATGTCTAATAGAGTTAATTTAGATGCTTTATCATATGCAGATCACCTTACTAAAGCGTTATCATTACGTCTTCAAGGGAAAGAATTCCAGGATATACAATCCTCCTTAAGAGTTCTTTCGAGGGCAATAGCTTATTCCACGTATAACTCCGCCCTTTCAGTTGCAAACCTGGAGTTGGTTAGACGTGACGCAGCCCTAGCTACATCCACGCGCGTGGATGGTAAGGTGAAAAACTCTCTCAGAGTCGCTTCGGTCTCCGGAGAGCTTCTCTTCGACGGCAAGCTTTCAGCAATCTATGATCAGATAACTAAGAAAGCTTCGGATTCTCTGCTATTCAAATCCGCTTCTAAAAAGTCGGATACAGCAGAAAAGAGTAAGACAGGCACTTCTGGGACAAGTACGCCAAAGGGAAGTTCCTATGCGTCCTGTAGGTCTTATTCTAGAGACCGTCAAGGCAGCGACTCACGTAGGGGACGTTATACTGGCCGAGATAACCAGTCAGACGTCCCTAGGTCGACGGGGCGAGGTGCAGGTCGTGGAGGACGTAGTTTCTCCTTCTGCAAGCCTCGCAGGTCCAGGAGGTGATGGTATGAACCTCTATCGTGTTCCGGTAGGCGGAAGATTGTCGAGTTTTATAAACAATTGGGCGTCAATTACGGACGACCCCTAGGTTCGAGGGGTAATTTCGGAAGGACTAAGAATATCCTTCTAACGAAAACAAAATGGACTCAGCTTCCGTCAAATCCACAGAAAAGAGGCGCTCTTCTATCAGAAGTACAGTCTCTTCTGGAGAAGAACGCGGTAGAGGTCGTAGAAGACCAGGAATCACCGGGTTTCTACAGCCATCTGTTTCTGGTTCCGAAACCGGACAGCTCGTTCCGTCCAGTCAAAGATCTGAGCTGGATAAACAAGCTGATCGTCGCTCTGAAGTTCTATATGGAGACAATTCGATCAGTCAGAGCGAGTATTCGTGTGAATGACTATGCTACAAGCATAGATCTCAAGGATGCGTACTTTCACGTCATGGTACATCTGACATTCAGAAAGTATCTACGCTTCGCAGTCCTAGGAGTTGTATATCAGTTCCGAGCAATATGCTTCGGTTTGAACCTAGTGCACTGGGCTTTCACTCGAATAATGAACTCGGTAATGATGCATTTCCGAACTCATTCGTCTGCGGTAATGTCGGCCTACTTGGACGACATTCTTCAGAGGTACGGCAACGAATTAACGCTTCAGAACGATGTGCAGAATCTGCTTTTATTACTCCGACGTCTCGGTTTTATAATAAACGAGGAGAAGTCGGATCTGGTGCCGTCCAAGTCATTCACCCACCTGGGAATGAGCTTCGAGACGCACAACAATCTCGTTCATCTGCCGTTAACCAGAGCGAAATTAATCAGTTGTTACGCTCGCTATTGTCTTCACTCAGACAAAGTCACAGCGAGAGAATTCATGAGACTGATAGGTCTGTGCGGAGCCGCTGCGGATCTCATTCCGGTGGGGCGGTTACGCACTCGTCCTCTCCAAATTTCTTGACTCAGAATTGGAGAGTAAAGATTCATTCGCTCGATATAGACGTTCTCTTGTCAAATCAAGTGAAACAAGAGATTCAGACTTGGGCAAACATTCAGTGGTTGACTTAGGCAGTTCCGCTGCAGTTGCCGGATCCAAGTTTTACTATTATGACGGATGCCAGTCAAACAGGTTGGGGTGCAACATTGATCCCATCGGATTCGAAGTGCCAGGGTCTTTGAGATCCGCAGTTTCCAGGCAAGCACATAAACATCAAAGAAATGATGTCAATTTGGCTTGCACTATGTCATTGGATGAACATTATTCAGAAAGCACATGGCCAAATCCTGTCCGACATTACGACAGTAGTAGCGTATATTCGGAACCAGAGAGGCACTCATTCCATTCCGTTATTCAATTTAACGGAAAGAATCCTGTTTGTACTAGAACACCAAGTTCTACTTTCGGTCCGTCATATTCCGGGTCGTCTGAATGTATTAGCAGACTCCCTTTCACGGAAGGGTCGCTTCTTGCCGTCAGAATGGACTCTCAACAAACAGGTATTCAATCAGATTTGCTACCAATGGGAGCGGCCAATGATAGACTTATTTGCGACACATCTCAACAATCAGTTGCAGACGTATGTGTCACCATGTCCGGATCCTCAAGCATATGCAGATCGATCTCCTGGGACAGAATGATAGGATATGCGTATCCTCTAGCGCTGTTGATTCAGCAGATATTGCTAAAGATAAAACAATCTCAATGCAAAATTCTGTTGGTAGCATCTCTGTCTCCACAGAGACCGTGGATAAATCTACTCAGGTGTCTGCAGTGGGACATACCGCGGAAGCTTCCTCCACGAGAGGATCTTCTTTCGCAGGGGAAATCGCGTCAACTACATCACAACCCACAAGGTCTCAACCTTCATGTATATCCATTGTGCGGTCCATCTTGCGCGGCAAGCATTTTACAGGACGAGCAGTGGACGCAATTTCTAACTGTAGGAGGACCTTCTCTTCACTAAACTATGTGGCTAAGTGGAAGGTCTTTTGTCATTGGTGTAGGGATCATTCTGTTGATATTTTTGATCCCTCCATTCCAGACATTGCAAACTTTCTAGTATACTTGTTTGATGTGATCAAACTGCAGCCTGTTACTATTAAGGTTATAGGTCTATGTTATCTGATACCTATGCACACCATGATAGTTTACAAATTGGATCTAATGTCTCTTTATCTAAATTAGTTAGAAACTTCTCGATAAATAGACCTAGAACCCTTAGATTAATTCCTAAATGGAATTTAGCTTGGGTTCTTCTTAAACTAAAAGAAAAGCCATTTGAGCCTCTTGAGACAGTGGACTTCAAATTCTTATCTTATAAGACAGCATTTCTCTTAGCTTTCTCTTCTGCTAGAAGAGTCAGTGAGCTTCATGCACTATCTGTGGACGATTCTCACTATCGTAGTGTCGGGAACACTATTACCTTTACTACTAATGTTGAATTTTTGGCTAAGAATCAGGCTCCTAATAAATATCCGGAACCTATTGTTATTAAGGCCCTTCCATCTTCAGACAGGCATGCCTTTACTCTGTCCGGTTAGAGCTTTTCGTATTTATAAACGAAGATTTCAGTTTATCAGAAAGGGACGAAAACGCTTCTTTCTGTCTCTGATGCCTAACAGAAAGGACATTATGGTCCATTCTATTGCTAGATGGATTCAATTAACTATCCGTACTGTTTATGATAATCTATCTTGAACTCAGCAGTCTGTGCTTAAGATTTCGGCTCTTGAAGTAAGAGCTCTTTCTGCATCTTGGGCTTACGCAAATAGTGTTGCTATTACAGATTTAATGAAGGTGTGCATATTGGTCTCAGCCATCCACATTCACAAATTTTTATCTCGGAAATATTGAGTCCATTTCTGGAGACCTGCATTGTTTAGGTCCGTTATCTGTTGCTCAGAATGTCATCCACTAAACAGTTGCAACTATAGTTATGCAGGCTTTCTGTTCCGGCAGTGACTCTGTCCTGCTGCCCTCTTTGCTCTGGGCTATTTGACCCATAGGTCACCTGCTTTATAGTGAAAAGCAAGAGGATACCTCCCCCGGAGTCAGTAATTCTGAGTCGGTATCAGGATGGTTTTAAAGTGTAAAGCTAATGTTTAAATTCATTCATGTCATATTTTTAAAGTGTAGCTTGGTGTGAAGCATTTGTATATGTCACGTGTCAAACGGGCGTTAATATACAATCCTCGGACACTTTTAATGAGTATAAAGAGTCTCAATTCTCTGGACTTACTTTATTTATTGGCTTACTTTAAAAATAATTAGTATAAAGGGTTATACTGGATGTTAATAGAGAACATGGATGTTATTATGCTCAATTATGAAAGGTGTTGTGTCTTTCTAATTTGTCATAAATAAGAAAGATACATGTAAAGCCAAATCCTCCTTTTCTCCTCGAGGGGATAACTCTATTATATATAGTTGAGATTATTGGATTTTGTCTATGTCCTGGGCCCTCCAGCCTTTTTTCTATTCAGCTATGTCTGGGTCATTGGTACAGTATAAAAATGTTAAAAAATTTACAGTAATTTATATATTTTTTATACTTACCAATGACCCAGACGGGGATGGCCCTCCCAGGAGTTGGGAACTCTTACCTACCCGCTGAGTACATAGTGCTGACCAGGCACTGCTTGTAAGAATGATAATTGGCGCCAATTTCGAGACCTCCTTGACACTGCGCATGCGCAGTGGAGGAAAAGTATGGAGGACAATTTAGGACATGTTATTTTCGGTTTTAGATGCAAATTTTGGGGATTGGGGGACAAAATCTGTATTTGGCCCTAGATTTTTGAGAATTAGCACCAGTTATGTCTGGGTCATTGGTAAGTATAAAAAATATATAAATTACTATAAATTTTTTAACTTTTCAGGGAATTTCCTACAAAAACACACCAAATGTGAATTGTATTTTTTAGGTCCAAAAGTCATCAAATCACCCTCTTTTTTATCTGGAATATTCATCAATAATGCAAGATGTCAATAGAATGCTTCAAACGTTTATTGAAACAATTTATTTTCCCAAGGCTGTTTATTTTTAGAGATTGCATCACTTCCCAAGGCGGGTATTTCTAATTCAAATATTTAGTTCAGTGATACCTTTATGTCTTACTACCTCTAACCCGAGATGCTTGGTTGTTGTCATTTTAGATTTTTAACATTGATCAGACTTTATGTAAATATGATGGATGTCAAGTTTTGTAGAAGAAAATTAAACATTGCTGAATGGTTGCCATTTTTAGCTCAACTTTGGCGAAGCCAAATTTGAGCTTTTGTCATGGCCCGTCGTCCGTCTGTCCATACGTCAACAATTGGATACGGCTTGGGCTAGAGGCCGTATTTATGAACCGATCTTTACAAAACTTCTTGGGTACCTTTGTTATGACCGTGGGAAGAGAACAAGTGTTTTTGGGTGCGGTCCGAAATTCAAGATGGCTGCCAGCCGCCATTTTGTACCGACGATGCAGAAATCTGTTTTTTGTACAGAACTTCTGTATGAAAGTTCTGATTTGAATAAATTTTTGTATGAATGTTTAGTAACATGGGATACATCACATATGTTACGGGTTTTTTTCTCGTGCATAAATTGTGCAAATTAGACTAATTTTGATGTTTTTTGGTGTTACTTTCAGCACTGTAAGTTCAAATGCCAATACGGCTCGGGCTAGAGGCCGTATTTATGAACCGATCTTTACGAAACTTCTTGGGTACCTTTGGTATCACCGTGGGACGAGAACAAGTGTTTTGGGGTCCGGTCCGAAATTCAAGATGGCCGATGGCAGCCATTTTGTACAAAATTAGGTGCAATCAGATTTTTGCACAGAACTTCCATATGAAAGCGCTGATTTGAATAATTTTTTTGTGTGAATGTTTAGTACCATGGGATACATCACATATAATACAGGGTTTTTTTTCGTGCAGAAATTATGCAAATTAGATGAACTTTGATTTTTTCAGTGCGACTTACACACAGTAAGTACACATGTCAATACGGCTCGGGCTAGAGTCTGTATTTATGAACTGATCTTCACGAAATGTTTTGGGTACCTTTGTTATCACCTTTGGGCGAGAACGAGTGTTTCTGGGTGTGGTATAAAGTTCAAGATGGCTGCCAGTGGCCATTTTGTACCGAAATTAGGTCTAATCAGTTTTTTGTACACAACTTCTATACGGCTCAGACTAGAGTCCATATTTATGAACCAATCTTTACGAAACTTATTGGGTACCTTTGTTATCACCGTGGGATGAGAGCGAGTGTTTTTGGGTGTGGTCCGAAATTCAAGATGGCCACCAGCAGCCATTTTGTACCCAAATTAGTGCAATCAGTCTTTTGTACAGAACTTCTGTATGAAAGTTCTGATTTGAATAAATTTTTGTATGAATGGTTAGTAACATGGAATACATCACATATTGTAAGGGTTTTTTTTTCTCATGCAGAAATTATGCAAATTAGATGAACTTTGATTTATTCAGTGCTACTTACACAATGTAAGCACACATGTCAATACGGCTCAGGGTAGAGGCTCTGTTTATGAACTGATCTTCACAAAACTTCTTGGGTACCTTTGTTATCACCTTGGGATGAGAATGAGTGTTTCTGGGTGCGGTCCAAATTCAGGATGGCTGCCAGTGGCCATTTTGTACCGAAATTAGGTCCAATCAGTTTTTTGTCACAAGTTCTATACAGCTCGTATTTATGAACTGATCTTCACAAAACTTCTTGGATACCTTTGTTTTCACCTTGGGACAGGAACGAGTGTGTTTTGGGGTGCCTTTGTTATCACTGTGCTATGAGAACAAATATTTTGGGGTTCAGCCAGACCCACTCTGGGACTCAAAGATTTTTTTCTAGTTTAGCATCTGACTGTCACCTACCTTTACAATACTTTACCTATACATTTGTTACAGGCAACGGTCAGTATTTATGTACAGACCGTTACAATACTTTATATGTACCTTTGTTATCAGGTCATTACCTAGATGTTTGTCATTGCTGTGTCACATACTATACATGTACATATCTTTGTCTTGACAAGTTGAGCTATAGTGTCACTGACACTTTCATTGTTGAAATATTTTCGTATTTTTTCAACTTTTCACATTTTCATCTTCTCTGTAACCCCTGAGCCAGTGTGAACCAAACTTGGCAAGAATGGTCTATGGGAGATCCTCTACAAACGGTCCTCATTTTGTTCCCGACGGATGAAAAACAAAGCTTTCAGGGGCATTCTTTGATTCTGGTTGGTGGATTTTCAAAAATCTTCTCCTCTGAAACAGCCAGGCCAAATGTTTTGAAATTTCATATAAATGATGACTTGGACCCCCTCTACCAACGATCCTCATTTATTGTTGATCGGGTTACAAACATGTCTATAATTGCGGCTTACAGCTACTATAGAAACCCTATGGGAAATCACATTTTCATCTTTTCTGGAACTGCTGATCCGACATGAACCAAACTTGGCAGGGATGGTCTATGGGTAGTCCTCTGCAAAAGATTCTAATTTTGTTCCCTTGTGTTGAAAAACATGGCAGCCAGAGGCATTCTTTGATTCCTATTGGTGGATTTCAAAAATCTTCTCCTCTGAAACTGCCAGGCCAAATGTTTTGATACTTCACATAAATGATGACTGGGATCCCAACCATCCTCATTTAATGTTGATCGGGTTGTAAACATGGCCGCAATTGTGGCTTATAGTTACTATAGAAACCCTATGGGAAATCACATTTTCAACTTCTCTGGAACTACTGAGCCGACATGAAAACAAACCTGGCACGGATAGTCTATGGGAGATCCTCTTCAAACGATCCTCATTTTGTTCCCGTGGGTTGAAAAACTTGGCCGCCAGAGGCATTCTTTGATTCTGATTGGTGAATTTTGAAAAATCCTCTCTGAAACCACAGGGCCAAATGTTTTGAAACTGTGCATGGTTGATGACTGGGACCCCCCTCCCCCCCCCCCCCCCCCCCCCCCTCCCCAACGATCCTCATTTAATGTTGATTGGGTTGTGATCATGGCCACAATTGCAGCTTTTAGTGACTATGGATACTCTATGGGAAATCACATTTTCATTTTCTTCTCTGGAAATTCTGAGCCGACATGAACCAAACCTGGCAGGGATAGTCTATAGGAGGTCTTCTACAAATGCTCCTCAGTTTTGTTACTGAGCATTGAAAAACATGGCTGCCATAAGCATTTTTTGATTCCAATTGGTGGATTTTGAAAAATCTTCTCCACTGAAACCACAGGGCTAAATGTTTTGAAACTTTGCATGTTTGATGACTGGGACACCCTCTACCAGCAATCCTCATTTAATGTTGATTGTGTTGCAACCATGGCCACAATTGTGGCTTATAGTTACTATAGAAACTCTATGGGAAATCACATTTTCATCTTCTTCTCTGGAACTACTGAGCCGACATGAACCAAACTTTGCAGGAATGGTCTATAGGAGGCTCTCTACAAACAATCCTCTTTTTGTTCCCATTGGTTGGAAAATGTGGCCACCAGAGACATTCTATGATTCTGACTGATGGATTTGGCAAAAATCTTCCCCTCTGAAACTACCAAGTCAGATGTTTTGAAACTTCACATGATTGAGGACTGGGGCACCTTCTACCAATGATCATCATGTAATGTTGATGTTATGTTGCAAACATGGCCACAATTTCAGCTCATAGTTACCACGGAAATGCCTCTGGGAAATCACATTCTCAACCAATCATACAAAAGCAAATGGGATATCTTTTTAAAAAAAAAAATTTTAACCAAAATGTCAAAAAGTGACTACAGATTGAATGAATATCACAACCAATAAATTACTTTTCATTGACAAAGTCAGCCTATACAGTTAGTAGTTCCACTGTATAATAATATTTTTATACTGTACCAATGACCCAGACTTAGCTGGTGCTAACTCTTAAATTCTAGGGCCAAACACAAATTTTGTCCCCCCCCCCCTCCCCATCCCCAAAATTTGCATCAAAATCCAAAAAATAAATGTCCTATGTGGTCCTCCATACTTTTATCCTCTGCACATACGCAGTGTCAAGGAAGTACCGAAATTGGTGCAAAATCTTCATTCTTTCTTTGGCCCTTCAATCAGTAACATCTCACTGATATCTGTGCTTATAATCTCAGTTAAAATGATGCCAGACACAAAATCATGAAAGAAATAAGGGATCTAAGGATGAAATAAGAGAATGAGAGGGAGAAACAGTGGAAGGATGTGTTCAGGGCTGTAACTTATAATTTTTAAGCAAAATTATTTCATGTTCCCTAATTTCGGGGCATGAGCCTGATATTTTCATTCTTGCTATGAAATTTCCACTGTTTGTTCAGTGTTTCCTCTCTCCCTTTCCTTGATACCCCCCATCTTGGTATTCTCCCATGCTTTTGGCATAATTTTTGTAATTTTTTTACTGAAATTTCTTGGGAGTTTTTGGCATTGTAACAGAATGTTTATTCTGTTTTTCCCCATGGTTACGTCCTCACCCTAGGGGTGGTTAGGCGTTTTGGTCATGCATCTACCATCCGATGTACTGCAGTTTCTTCTGTGGAAGTTTTTGTTTTACATCGGATAGTGTTTAAAATTGGTTACTGATTTCGGGCCATATTTTCAGTGCCTGGAGTTTTGTTTCCAGTTTTTATTCACTTTTGTTTACGTTGACAACGGTTACTTCTGACAGTGATTCCTTGTCTTCTATTTAGTTCTGTTCAAAGCCAGATACATTAATATTGTCTGTAAGTGTAACATTAATTTTTAGACATGTTTTAAAATTTTTGTCCACACTTAGGCTTTTTTGGGATCCATTTGGGCTCATTGTTCCCTTTGGGAACTTGGGCTCATCTTGAAATTTATTCGAAAAAAAATTTTGCTTTTCAATTATTTTTCGAAATTTTTGTAATGGATTATATTATTATTATTATGTATCTTTGTTTTTCAAGGGTTAGTGCGAGTACGATGACTGTTTAATATTTTTTCAAAATGAAAGAATATTGTTCAAATTTTAAATCGAGGAAGTCTTCCTCTGATTCTCATGTTCATTGTATTTGCTGTAGTCAGTGTACTCGCACTAATTCTTGCTCAGTGTGTGCCAATTGGGATGACAAATGTTGGAGACGTTTGGCACGGAATATTGTTAGTGGTGAGAGGTCCAAGCCAGTCCTCTCGCCACAGGGTCACTCTAGTTTTTCAGTCTCTTTTTCAGAGGAACAAGAACACGCTGATGTTTCAGTGATGTCTTCAAGAAGTGTGCTTCTGGCGACGCAGTCAAATGAAGAGCTAGCGGCAAAAGTGCTCAATGAAATTTGGCAAGTGCATGGGAGGTCCCTAGTAGGATTGACGGCCTTGTCGCCCACTAGCTCGCCCGGTGAAGCAATCATTCGAGAAATGGTTGTGACGCCGGGTTCGTCCGTTGCAGTCCAGGATAGGAGATCGAGCGTTGCGAGCACTATAAACTCGGATTGTGCACACCCGGCGAGGATGGAACGGAGGAAGCCAGTCAGTCTGGTAGCTAGCTCGTCCAGGTCTACCCGGACCACGAGCGAGAGAGGTCCCTCTCTCTTACAGCAACATCTGGGCCCAGATGTTGTTGTACGTAACGTTTGTCAGTTGTAGCATACGTCCACTCCTACTGCTCTGAATGCTCCGTCGCATAGACACTCCGGCATTGCTAGTCTAATGGCTTCCTCATCCTCTCGTCAGCACACACGACCGCACCTTGGCTACGTGACCGCAGATATCCAGCCTACTTCGCCAACCAGGGATTCCATGTCGACCAGGTCACGCCATCCGGTAGCCAAGGACACGAGGCCTTACCAGTCGGGACTTTTGCATAAGAGAAGTATGCAGGAATTAACGTCCCAGGAGCTTCCAGCGACTAAACTACGTAAGACCGCAGCTCCACAGGCCTCCATGACGGACTTGCTATCACAGATAGCTCAACTCATCGCAGCAACCTTCAGAAACTTTTTCAGAACAGGAACTTTCTGAGGAAGCTGGGTCGGTTCGCTCCCCTGCAGAGTCAGAAAGGGACGACCGAGATTCACATGGGTTCCAGTCGGATGGTGAAAGGGAATCAGCGGAGCTGGAATTTTCCCTTTCCAAACAACATAAGGTGGCCGTAGATTTCATCCGGCAACACCTTCCAGAAGTTGTTCCTCCGGACCTGAGTGCTGCGATACCTGATAAGAGACTGATAGAGTTACTGGACACAGACTTTTTCAGACGGAATAAGGACATTGCGCCTGAGTTTCCGACCCAGTCCAAAAATGTCACACGGACATTTGAACTTCTTAATGACGCTATATTCAAGCTATCCTCTAAGACTGGCAAATCCAGTTTCTTATTGTCTCATACTCTACAGCTGCCGTTCATCAATAATAGAAATAGATTTGAAACGGCAGGACAGGGCGTGCCGAGAGTTCCTCTGTGTTTAGACGACCAGGCAGAAGACTTGGAGTTGTCATTGCTGGCGTCTATGTCGATTCTCTCCAGTATGTTGGAGACGACATTCTCATCTAACAGAGCCAGTTTAGACTTATCTTACGCAGATCACCTTACATTTTCTCCATACCCATAACCCTTACAGTTTACGACAACTTGGTCCAGATGAGCGTTTTAGGCTCTCTTGAGCCTCTAGTTCAATAAGGTTTGGGTTATCAGATTTCAATGAAATTTGGAATGAAGACTTTTAACGGGAAAGGCTTTCAAATGAGTCATGTCTCTGGAGTAAAACAAAGAAAATACATGCAAATCACCTCCCCACATGTGGCAATATGTCTTTGTTCTACATCTCTTATGTGGATCGTCCGATTGTCACTAGACTTCAGTAACAGGTGTTTCTGACCTTCACAATTGCCCTGCTGTAAAACAAAGACAATAAAGTTGCTGTTTGCATTGTAAAATAGCCAATTTTTTGTCTGTTCGCCTCATATCTCTGGTTTGGGATTAGCGGCTCTTAATATGAATAGCTTTCACAGTATCGTGGTTCATTTCTTCTCTTGTCATTGTTTGGCAGTATGATATGCACCATGGGGGTATGTCCCAGGGTGTGCCCCTTCCCCCCCCCTTCCCCCCCCCCCCCCATCCCCCCACCTCCCGATATAAAAATAAGAGTCATATTTGATGACAAACCACAGATGATTATGTGTATTGGAAGTGTGCTTGGAAAAAAACGCAAGCCTCTAAACTTGACTCAAAAATGAGTTGAGTTATTTATGGATGGGTTACTGATTCAAATGAGCTCTGGTAATGCAGAGAAAATTCAGATTGACCATTTTGTAAATTAGCTTGTGAAAAGTTGACTTTCAGCATTTCCTAATTTCATGTCATATTGAATATGATACAGAATCGACTTGGTCTTACAGGCCATCATAACAGTATGCACTGTAGCATGCAATAATAGGTCTTGAAAATCATTAACACAGTCCTTGAAAAGTGCTTATATAGTGCTTGATTTTTATTCTTTGATATCCATACAAACCCTGTAGACATTTTTGCAGTTTCCACTGAAATAACCCCCTCACCCTGAACCCCTGAAAATTTGCAGATAATCATAATTGACCAATTACTACCCCTTAAAATAATCAAACATTGGTTCTTGGCCTAAACATACAATTGGTTCAGCACTACTTGTTCCAATGAGTGGTGACATGATATGCTTTTATTAAAATCTTTTGAAAAACTTTGTTTTTCAACTGCTTTATTTGTAAATTTGTAAATTATGAAGATGGATATGGCTGATTTCATTACATAAAGGGTTAAACAATTGTAATGCCTTCTCGAGTAATATCATGCATAGCATATATCACCCCCCCCCCCCCCACCCCACCCAAAAAAAAAAAAAATTAAATGTGTCTGTATCTATCAGCATACTGTTTGAATTTGCGTGGAAATAATTATTAATTCATGACTACTCATTTCCTTTTCAGGCAGGCAACAACTCTCTGGTATGATATTCAGGATGAAGATGATGTTGCCTCTGTTGTGACTACCTGGATGATTACACTAGAGCATCATGGTTGTAACATCATGGTGCAGTCAGGTAATTGAACTCTCTTTTTTAGCTCACCTGAGTAAAGCTCAAGGGGAGCTTTAGTGATCACTTTCTATCTGTCGTCCATCCATTTGTTCAAATCAAGTTCCTGAGTTCATATTTGGGTTCCCCATGGATGCCTAAATTTTAACTTAATGCAATATGGGGAAATCCCTTTAAAAATCTTCTTCAGATCCTCCCGTCAGTATATTCTGATATTTGATATGCGGCAACCTTAGGAGGAACAGATTCTAATTTGTTCAAATCAAGTCCCTTTGGTCATATTTGGGCTTCCAAATTTCAACTAAATGCAATATCAGGACTATTCTTTATAAAATCTTCTTCACATCCACGAGTCAGATTTTGACGGAGCTGATAGTGGTAAACTTTTGTTAGATGTAAATGTGAGTACATAAGATTAACATTTGCTCAAATGGAGCCCACCAGACCACTTGATGCCCCATAGAAAAGTGGAGTGGAGGGTCAGATGGTCCATCAGCCAAAATTATATTTTTTTGCTTGTGAAGAAAATTTGGAGTGTTTTGAGTGATTTTATAAAAAATGAACTTTTCCTCTGTTTTGGGAGGCGGGAGGTGGGGGCCAATAGGAAGAGGTTGTGGACTAGAAATTTTTTCTCTTTTCTTCAAAATGTGTTTTTGAAAAAAAAAAATTTGCCTCACAGAACCTAGCTAAAATAGACTAAAGTAACATGTAGGTGCCAAATGCAACCTTAATGCCTTGTTTAAGAAATTTTATCAGGTGAGTGACTAAGGCCCCTTGGGTCCTCTTGTTTTACTGTTTCAGATTGCAACTAGGAATTTATCCAATTCTGATAAATGAATTCTCAATGAGCTCTTTAAACAAGACAGAGTTGATTAAATTCCCAGTTGCAAGAGGGAGGAATTGTATTGCTTGGAATTTTGACATCAAAGTACCTAAAACATAAAGAAACGGCTCGGAAAGAATGTTGGTAGATATGTATGGACTGGACTTTGAATGCATCTTAACCGAGAAAGTATGCCATACATTTCAACCCATCACCAAACCCAGATATCAGACTACACTGAAAAACTGAATAACTAAATATTGTCATTCTTGTGTCTCAAAAAACATAACTCAGTAGGCCTCTTCCAATGAGGGGTCATAAGCTAGGATTTTGGGACAAAAAATGAGAAAGCAATAAAGTTTAAATGTTGATTGTGATAAAATGGCGCTGGCCGATTTTGTCATTTTTGGGGTGAAAGGCTAAGCGACTGAATGAGAAAATAAAATATACCCCCCCAAAAAATAAAAATAATTATCACCGGCCAACTCTGTTTTTCTACTGCATGTAATCTGAACTGAACTATTTATTTCTTTCACCTAAGGGAGAAATAATGTAAGGGTAATTTTTATTTACTGCAGTGTAGTAGGGCTGTAACGATATGTTTCCCTCACGATACGATATGTATCGCAATTCAGCCTCCACAATATGATACATATTGTGATTCATATTATGTGTCATGGCATGTAGCTACAACCATCAAATACGTTGGATTACATGTATTCATTTTGAGTACCTTTCAGTTTCACAAAGTAGATCATCTGTTTCTCAGGCCATTTTTTGTACAGTTGCATGTGGGCGGGCGTTTTTTATTTTTTTATTTTTTATTTTTTATTTCTGTAATTGTTTCTTTGCCATCAAAATTGGTTTTATGTTTTGGACCTCATAATGGGTGGTAGTGTATTTCGTCCTTTGATTGCAAGAAGGCTTTGCAATGCTAAAGCATTGCAAAGCCTTGTTGCACTCAAGAGACAAACTTATCAGTTTTATTGACTTGGGAAAAATATCAGACATAAACCATTTAATTTTTATTTTTTTTAGCTGCGACGAACAGCTCTATATGTGGCAATGTCGGTCTGTCTGTCGGTCGGTTTGTCTGTCACCAACGAGTTTAAAAAACACGATAACTCCTAAAATACTTGATGGAATGACACCATACTTGGTATGCAAGTGTATCTTCATGATGTCTACACTCTCTCAATAGTGCATGTCATTCGGATAATTTCTGTCACATTTATGGACTTATCACCAACAAGTTTTTTTTGTCACCGAGTTTTAAAACATCATTGGCATTGCACGAATCGTCGCAGCTTTGGCACTGTGACAGCGCATCTTGTTTAAGTTTGCATTGGTTATAAAAAGAGCATGTGGCAGGAGGGCCAGAGAAACAGATTCTTAACTTTCTTAGGCCTAATACAAATTTTTTAATGCACAGTTTAAACACTCTCTAACTTCTCAGTGTGATAACTAATGGTATTCAGGAATTTAACAGCTTTTATTATATTACCCATTTTTTAGTGCTTTTCTCCATTCAGAAAATATGTTCTAACCATTTAATCCCTTTATATCTTATTTTACAGAGCTCAGTGAGCTCTATCAAACAAAATATAAAGAATTAAGCAAATTAAATATTTAACAAAATAGAGGAAATTTAACAAATTTTATACTGAATAATCCTCTGTGTATCACTGTCGGAGTTTCCATTCAAATAACAACTTTCACTGCACCAGACTTCAAAATTCAAGAAGTTATGTTGCCTGATACTACCGTATTTACTCTATGTATTGGGACAGTTAAAAATAAATATTTTCACAGATGTCCCACATCTTAGAAAATGGGGAAAAACACAACCTGGTCTTGTTTTGATGCTGAATCAAGTTGTGTGTGATTCGTTTTCCATCACTATATACGAAAATCGCCATCAAATTTTTTTTTAGATTTTCCTTTCTTATCAAGCTACTCACAATTGTTTACTTCAAGCTTGCACTACAGTGGAAGTCCCTAACTCGGATAAAATACTCTCTATTTTTGTCTTAACCAAGCAATTTGGGAATGAAAAGTGGTGCAAAAGCACCAAGAAAAAATAAGCCAAAACTGGGTCGAGTGCAACCGGCGCAGACCCAGTACGGGACGCTCTCTCCCAAGTACAACTCCACGACTTCCGTTGCCAGTGCGCATATACCGTCTCTAAAGACTCATTCTTTTTATCATCCGCTTCGTGTCGAGATGTTTTTGCACGCTTATCAGTGTTTATCCAGCTCGTTGTTTGATGATTCCTGATTCATAGTGCATCAGTGTATCCTTTGTATTCTCAGGAACAGTGTTTTTTATATTCTCTTCAATATTATATATCCATAATGTATATTTAATTATTCTCTCTCGAGTCGCGCACGAATTTCGTGTGTCATGCGGTTCGGACTTATTATTTTTCACAATTATTGTTAATGCTTTATTTGCTAAATTTTCTAATTGTGTTAGAGTAAGGTGTCAGCGGGGTACCACAGTTTTTCTTCTTTCTTTTGAGAGTAGTCATCCTGTTGTGTGGTTCCCAGTCGACCGTCTGGGGGCTTTGTTTCTGTCACCTTTCTCTCTTCTTTGGGGGTGTTCTTCTGTTTTCTGATTTCACCTTCCCTGCTCCTCTCACCTCTATCATGCCCAGGACAAGTCCTTGTGGGCAATGTCTGCTGCCAAAGCATGTGGACGATTTACATTCGTCTTGTTCCTCCTGTAATGGGTGTTCGGCTGAGCGGCCATGTGGTGTCTGTGGATCATGGTTATCCACTTTTTGGGCGTCAGCTAACCGTGTCGTTCGTTCTCGTGCCCGTGCCCGTGCCTCCCGCTCCCGCGGGAAAGGAGAACGTGGTCGTTCGAGGCCTCCCGAGCCGACCTTGTCTGGTGAGAGTTATTCCTCCTCCGTGGGGGATGTGCAGTCTTTTCCTGTGGTGGATACTGCGGGAGCAGTTGAGTGTTCTGGTGAAGAGGTGCCTGGTTCCGGGACTACGGTCCCCCTCCAGTCGACATCTGAGGCTGTCACTAGGGTTGTGACTCCTCCTTCGGAGCCGAGCAGGTGTGCTCTCTCCACTATTTCACCAGCCTCAACCACTCCCGACGTATCTACTACTACTGCTGGTCCGTCTGCTTCGTCGTCAGTTTCAGCCGGTCTCGGCTTTTCGCTGCAGGGGACTGCAGGAATGTCCGGTACTGTTAGCCGTGGGATATCGGCCTCAGCCTTCCCTGACTTCAACTCGGCGAAGTCGGAAGGGGCTGCCGGCCGAACCCATCTCTGTGGTCTATTTGCCGTTGAGCACCACAGTTGTGTCTTTGGATTCGGATGTTCTTAGTGGAGACACTATGAACTCCGTGGCGTTTCCGTCCACTCATTCTGGCCTCACGACCAGTTTTGGGGGACCAACGCCTTTTGTGCAGCCTGGACCTTCTGCCCCACAGAGGTCCACGGTGACTCTCATGAGTTCTCGGCATATTGATCCTCGGGGTGCCTCGTACCCCATACACATCTGCCTTCAGATGTTTCGGCTGCTGCCCATCGTCCCGCGTCAGGTGTTTTGGAGGATCGTGACCCTTCGCTGGTTAAGAGGGTCAGAGGTGAAGCCACTTTGCCGGTTCGCTCCCCTGTCGAACCAGCCGGTACGGGCAGTGAGCTTTGGGAGGCCCTCTCCTTACTCACTCAGGTTCTATCTAAGAGCCTTCCTGTTGCTTCCAGCAAGGCAATGAGTGGTTTCCAGGCGCCTCCTATGGCGCCGCCTCCCGGGATTGGAAACAGGCCTGTTTCTGATTCTCCTGGTGTCCCGACACCATGGGAGGCGTCGGCTGGTTTGCCCACGATGGGCTATGTGTCTTCCGACTCTGGGGAGGAGTCCGACATGCTTGATGTCGAGGGCCAGCAGTTTTCGGACTTGGGGGCAGCTCTTGACTTTGTGTTTGGGTTTCTGCCTGATCTCAAAACTACTAACCAGCTGACAGTGTCAGCCTGGCCGCGATCATTGGTCGCGCGCCTACAGCCTATGGAGCAACCTGCTTCTGGGCGCCTTCGACCATGCCAGTCGGTACAGGTGGTTGAAGCTTTTTCAGCATTGGACTCCAAGCTGAAATCCAAGGCTCTGAAGACTTCGTTCTTCACCAGGGTTGACACCTCTTTGCCTCCTGTGCGTTATCGTTCCTACAATTCCGCCAATCCGTCGGTCTGCCAGACTTTGACGGTCCTGGATCAGGACTCCACTTCCCTCGGGCTTTCCAAGCCCAAGTCTGCCATCATTCCAATGACGACTCTGGAGTCCACGTTGGGCTTATTTAGAGAGATGCTGGGCATGCTTTCTCTCTCAGATCACGTCGTCTCAGCTTTGGCTGCTTATCTGCCTCCAGATAAGTTTGACGAGGTACAGGCTCCTTTGCGTGTGCTGTCCAAGGCGCTTATGCATCTTACTCACACGCATGCTTACTCACACGGCTAATCTGGAATTAGTTCGAAGGGACACTGTGCTGGACACAGGACGATCCCTTCCCGAGGAGCAGCGTGCTGCTCTTCAATCTGCTTCTTTGGCAGGTCCGCAACTTTTCCATGGTTCCATGTCGATGGTCTGGGATGACGTCCTACGTCATTCCAAAGATCAGCTGCTCGTTTCGTCAGCTTGATCAGCCTTCTAGGGGAGGCAAGGGCCGTTCCAAGCCTAACAAGTACCCTTCTGCTTCCTCTGTGAAGCAAAAGGCTGGTCCTTCTGCCGCCGCCTCTACTTCTTACTCAAAGGGTAAGGGTAAAGGTCGGCAGAATCGAGGGAAGTCTCAGGATTCTTCATTTAGTAGAGGAGGTGGTTTCTCCTCTCGCGGGCCTCGTCGGGGCTCGAAATGAAGGTCCTCACCTCGACTTGTCCCAGGTTGGAGGAAGGATAGCAGAGTTCGCAGACCATTGGACCATCACATCCGATCCGTGGGTGTTAGATGTTGTTCGGTCCAGGCTGCGAATATCCTTCCGACGGCACCCCACTCTGTCAAGGGTGCCTCTTCCAACCACAGTTCCTTCAGACGTTTTACGTCGGGAACTTTTGTCCACGGAGATTGGCAATCTCCTGGCAAAGGGGGCGATCGAGGTCATCAAGAACATTCAGTCGGTGGGTTTCTATTCCCGCCTGTTCTTCGTGCCGAAGAAGGACGGCCGACTCCGACCGGTTATCGATCTGAGTATCCTGAACCAGTCTATCATTGCTCCCAAGTTCAGCATGGAGACTTTCAGGTCGGTCCGCCAATCAATTCACCAGGTAGATTTCGCTGCCAGCATCGACCTGCGAGACGCTTACTTCCACGTTCCGATGCATCGGGCGTCACGGAAGTATCTCAGGTTCGCTTTTCTGGGGCGAGTTTACCAGTTCAAGGCCATGCCTTTCGGCCTCAACCTGGCTCCTTGGGCCTTCACCAGACTGATGTCGCATGTGATAGCGTTCCATCGCACACAGTCCAGGGTGACTGCTTCGGCATATCTGGGCGATATCCTCCAGAGGCATTCCAGTGCTGCCTTACTGGAGTCGGATGTCGCCACTCTGTTGAGCTTGCTCACGTCGCTAGGATTGAGAGTCAACGAGGAGAAGTCGGACCTGGTCCCTTCTCAGTCGTTTTGTCATCTGGGGATGTCTTTCCAAACCCAATTCAATTTGGTAGCGGTTCCCCAGGCCAAGGCTGTGATTCTCTCAGCTTTTGCTCTGACTCTGTCCCAGTCCACGTCCGCGACCGCTCGGAGTTTTCTCCGGCTGAACGGTCTCTGCGGTTCGGTGATGGATCTCATTCCTCTAGGTCGGCTGCGTGTCAGACCTCTCCAACACTTTCTGCTCAGTTGTTGGAGGCCGAATGTAGATTCTCTGGATTAGGTGCTTCCGTTTCCGGAATCTCTGTATCCTCACCTTCTTCCCTGGACAGATGTTCAGTGGATTACGCAGGGTGTTCCATTGGACTTACTTACCCACGTCCGATCGCGTTCTGACGGCAGATGCCAGCGATCTCGGATGGGGTGCGACGTTGGATCCTCTCGGTCTTTCCCTACACGGGATGTGGGACCAGGATCAAGCAGCTCTACACATCAACCAGAAGGAGCTTCTTGCTCTTCTTCTGAGTTTTAGGCAGTGGATCCCTCACCTGTCGAATCGCCAGCTCCTTCTGCTATCCGACAATTCGACAGTGGTTGCTTACATTCAGAACCAGGGCGGCACGCACTCGGTTCCGATGTACGAATTAGCTCGGGATCTTCTACTGCTCGCTCAGGATGTTCACGCCGGAGTGGTTGTTCGTCACATTCCCGGTCGTCTGAACGTCCTAGCTGACTCCCTGTCCTGACAGGGCAGGGTTATTTCCACCGAGTGGATGCTCCACAGGGCAGTGTTCCAGTCGCTTTGCGATCTCTGGGGACGTCCCCACATCGACCTCTTTGCGACTCGTTGGAACCATCAGGTGGACACTTTCGTGTCCCCGTGTCCAGATCCTCTGGCTTTTGTCGTTGACGCTCTGTCACTCGATTGGAACGGTCTAGTCGGCTACGCCTTCCCGCCGGTTCCGATTCTTCCTCAGGTTCTAGCCAAAATTCGAACCTGCAGTTGTCGAATCATTCTGATCGCTCCCCTGTCGTCTCAGCGGGTGTGGATCAATCAGCTCCGCTCGCTGATGGCGGCGGTTCCGGCACGTCTCCTGCTACGTCGCGACCTTCTTTGTCAAGGTCGCCCGAGGAGGTTTCACATCGACCCGACTTCATTGTGCCTTCACGCATATCTTTTGTCAGGTTCTGTCTCCTCCGTAGAGGTTTTTCGAGACGAGCAGTGGAGTGCATTTCTTCTTCAAGGAGGCACTCCACTGGTTTAGCTTATGCAGCTAAATGGAAGGTCTTCTATCGATGGTGTGCTGATCACTCTGTTGATTATGCCAATCCTTCGATTTCACAGATTGCGGAGTTTCTGGTATATCTATTTGATTCCCGGGGTCTCCAGCCTGTTACCATCAAGGGTTACAGGTCCATGCTTTCAGAGACTTTTTCTTATGTGGGGAAGTGTCGTGTCGGCACTAATCCTTACCTCTCCAAGCTTGTTCGGCACTTTTCTTTGAAAAGGCCTCGGACTTTGCAGCTTACTCCACGATGGAATCTTTCGTGGGTGCTGCTTTGCTTGGGGGGGGGGGGGGGGGGGGGGGGGGGGCATTCGAACCTTTATCCCAGGTGGATATGCATTTTCTCACATATAAGACGGCTTTTCTGGTGGCATTTGCTTCGAACAGATGGGTTAGTGAGCTTCACGCCCTCTCGGTTGACCCGGCCTTTTTTAGGAGCTCTCCCAACAGTGTTACTTTTACCACTGATTGCTCTTTTTTGGCCAAGAATCAGTTACCAGATACTACTCCTCCTCCTGTCTGTATCAGGGCTCTTCCTTCTGTTGAGGGTAATCGCCCTTTGCTCTGTCCGGTCCGTGCTATTCGCATTTATCTTGATCGGACACGTTTCATACGGATAGGCAGGAAACGTTTTTTTCTGTCTCTTATTCCAGGTCGACAGAAGATCTCTCCTCAATCCATTTCTCGATGGATTTGTCTTGCTATTCGTACGGCTTATGGTCGTTTAGCAGCTGGCGATTGTATTACCAATCGTATTTCTGCCCACGAGGTGCGGGCACTATCCACCTCTTGGGCTTATTCTAACTCCGTCAAGTTGTCGGATGTTATGCAGGCAGCCTACTGGAGAAATGCTTCTACTTTCTCCACCTTTTATCTGCGCCAGTTGCAGGAGCAGTCGGAGGACCTTTTTGCCCTGGGTCCTCTTTCTTCTGCTCAGGCTGTTGTCTGCCATAGCCATTAGGCTTCTTGAAGGTCAGTTTCAGCCTTGTGCTGTTACTGCCCTTTTTCTGTCTGTGTGTCACACAGGCCCATATGTCTCCTTTCATTGTCCTTTACCAATGATTGCGACGTTATGGTTGATAAGCCTCGGGACCTCTTCCTTCTGCTTCACGGTTCCAGTGCACTGGGGTTATGTGTGGGTTGGTTATGCGATTCCCTCCAGCCTTTTGTCTATTCAGCCTGAAGTAAACAATTGTGAGTAGGTTGATAAGAAATCTAAATTTTATAGTAAATTTCCTTTCTTATTATACCTACCACAATTGTTTACATGGAGGCCCTCCCGTCTTCTTTACGGGTAAAGAATCTTTCCTCCCCGCTGATCACATAACTCTAATGGTGACAGATTAAAAAAAAATGAGTCTTTAGAGACGGTATATGCGCACTGGCAACGGAAGTCGTGGAGTTGTACTTGGGAGAGAGCATCCCGTACTGGGTCTGCGCCGGTTGCACTCAGCCCAGTTTTGGCTTATTTTTTCTTGGTGCTTTTGCACCACTTTTCTTTCCCAAATTGCTTGGGAAAGACAAAAATAGAGAGTATTTTATCCGAGTTAAGGTCTTCCACTGTAGTGCAAGCCTGAAGTAAACAATTGTGGTAGGTATAATAAGAAAGAAAATTTACTATAAAATTTAGATTTTTTGCTTCCAAAACATAGCTTATGCCCCTCATTGGAATGAGCACATTGTGCTCGTTCTAATGAGGGGGTCATAAGCTATGTTTTCGTGTCATCTGCCACTAGCATCAGTAAAGGCTTGAAGACTGTCACAATGTAATATTAAATAGTCTTCCTCATGTCTGTCCGGACTGTAAATAATAAAACTTAGGAACAGATTTAAATAAAAACAACACAAATCAGTGTGTATTATCAATTTTTTATTGTTTAAAAAGGAAAATTAAACACAAACTTAGCTTTAATATTGAGCATTCTGCACCGTTTTCAGGTGACTGGGCCAAATGGAAACAAGTCTCCTGAGTGTCCCAAACATTGGAGCATAAAAAAAAAATAATATTTTTCTGGAAAAAATGTGTGTCCCAAATTATAAGAGTGTCCCAATATATAGAGTAAATACGGTATTTATATTCATTGTATCGTGATAATATCCACAGTTCGATTACTGCCAGGGGTAACTATGTTGTGTCCTTGGGCAGGGCACTTAATCATGATTGCCCATGTGGGGGTATGGTGCAGCTGTGTACTAAGACATACAGCATGTCAATGGGGACTCTGACAGTTGCTCGCCATTGCTAGGTGATTGTCTCGGGGTACTCCGGTTTCCTCCACCTATTAAACAGTCTGACACGTCGTGACCCTGGCTGCCAAAAGTGTTGTTAAGCCCCAATAAATAAATAAGTCGTGATATGCAGTGCATTACCCAGTTAATTGCAAATAACTTGCAAACACCAAACCATTTACCACATCTTTAACCCTTTGAGCCTTTAATTATTCTGTCGTTCAGTCGTCACTGGGAATTCAGTTTCTTCAACGTTTTTCAAAATGCAACGTCAAACATCGGAAAGTACAAATAACAAGATATTTTTCACATTAGTGATTATCTGGTTGAGGGCTGGATTATTTTTGGTGGTCTGAATTTGAAATTCAAAACTTGTTTTATTGCAAATTATTGGAGAGTGCCCACTATATTGGTATTTTAAGCTGTGATAACATTTGGCTCAACGGTTTTCACTGATCACTATTTGGGAGAAAATAGAAATTGAGGTTAAAACTTTAAAAAATCGAAAAATAATAACAAAACAAATAACCACAAAGTATCAGAGTGCTGTTTGATTTCATACGTCATAAGACGTACAAAAGTATCAACACGCTGTTTGATTTCGTACTTCATAAGACGTACACAAGTATCAACGTCCTGTTTGATTTCGTACGTCATAAGACGTACAAAAGTATCAAAGGGTTAATACAAATTTGACCAGTTAATTAGAAATAAGCTATAGAGTAAATTACTCGAAAGAATAACTCTGATGATAACCTCTCCATGTTTATAAACCCTTTTAACCACAATAAATTCACTATAAACAGGTTATTTAATTTCATAGTTTATCTCTTCAATCCCCCTTGAAAATCCCCAGAAGTGAAGCAGTGCTTGTTTACATTGATAAACAAGACCTGTTTTACTGGTAAAATACGATCTGGTAACCAATGCTTGGCGTAGATGTCCTCTAAAATGGGTATAAATGATTGACTACACTTGACTTTATCTCCATGTTGCTGCCATGATTAGCCATGGTGCAGAAATATGTGGCCTTAACAAGATTTCCCTTGCTATTGAAGGACAAGGTTTCCCTTGCTATTGAAATCAGAATAATTTGGGCATATTTTTTCAAATTTGTCTCTTGTAAAGTGAATCTTCACCAATTATTCCTTGAATTAAATTTAGATGATTTTTTCATAAAATCTAGTCATGGCTGCTTCACAGCAGCCATGACTGGATTTAATAGAAAATATCTTGAAAATACCTAGCAAGTTAAGAGTTAAACAAAAACTAATAACAAATAATCTCTTGGATGCAGGAAAATGCTCCTAATTTCTGTTAATTGAATGACCCTGTAAACTGATAAGAGTGCTAAATTTTTCAAAGCTGGTGATATGGTCAAGTTACGAGAAAATATGTATAGGTTATTACCACCATGTTGGTTTCCGAGATGCTGTACTGAAGCCGAGACATTGTCTCTGGGTCATATATTGACGAGCCCGTTAGGACGACTCAATATATGACTCAGAGGTGAGGTCAAGACTTCAATACACCATCTCGGAAACCTATTTGTAGTAATAATTAATTTATCTTATAATATTCCTCTCTTTCTTGACTTGTTCTCATACATTTTTACAACCCTTCAGCATCTATGAATTGAATTTTTATACGCCTGTTTTGAAAAAATGGTTGTGTTATGGTATACCGCTACCCATCTGTCAGTCTGTCCATCCATCCGTCCACACGTACAATAACTCAAAAACGCTTCGCGCAATTTTTGTGATTTTTTGGTGGATAGTATATGTTGATGGAAGGAAGCTCCCTTTCGATTTGTGTCTCTGTCCGATTTGTCATTCTTATGGGTCTTGATTCGTCAAAATATAAGCAATTTTCCACATGTCGGACAATAACTTGAAAATGCTTGGAGCAATTTTCATGATTTTTTGGTGGCAAGTATATGTTGATGGAAGGACTTTCCCTTTCTATTTGTGTTGTTGTCCGATATGTCATTCGGAGTTATGGGACTTTCTTCGTCAAAATATAAGCAATTTTCCATATGACAAACAATAACTTGAAAATTCTTAGAGCAATTTTCATGATTTTTGGGTTGCAAGTATATGTTGATGGAAGGAATCTCCCTTTCGATTTGTGTCACTGTCCGATTTGCCATTCCAGAGTTATGGGACTTTATTTGTCAAGATATAAGCAATTTTTCACATGTCAGACAATAACTTGAAAATGCATGGAGCAATTTTCATGATTTTTTGGTGGCAAGTATATGTTGATAGAAGGACTCTCCCTTTCTATTTGTGCCACTGTCCGATATGTCATTTAGAGTTATGGGACTTGATTCATCAAAATATAAGCAATTTTCCACATGTCGAACAATAACTTGAAAATGCTTAGTACACATGTGTACTCATATTGTGTGCTTCCCTCTTGTAATTAGTGTTGTACGGTTAACCGGTTTTATAAGTCGGTTTCGGTTTTGCTTGAAAACCGAAACCGAAACCGTGTAACTGGTAAATGAGTACGGTTTCGGTTTTTTCCTAAAATGTCGGGAAGAGATGTTTTCTTTATTCAGTTTGCACTAACAATGTCTGAAATGTCAAGCTTTGTCAGGAAATAACAGTGTCGTCAACGTACGCCACATTCTGGGTGCAAAGAGGCCACTGTGCAGCATGTCCAGATCACTCGAGAATTATGTATGACAAGTTGTCAATCACAAATCGTTGACGTAAAAATGGGTTGTGTTTTCTGTGAGAATGACAAAACAGACAGCCAACACGCCTACATTTCACTGATTACAGGAAATACCTTGCACAATTGGCTTCGTTTTTGAACAGGTTTATATGACATAGTCAATCAGTTTAATTAAAATTACTTATCAACAATCTGTTGGACAGGGAATAATATCATATCAGAAAAAGGTCTTGGTATTTCATTGTCGTATTCAAAAATAACATTTGTCATGGATTGCCCCACCACGTGCATCGGATGTTGTCTGTTGCCTCCCTTGATGTGCTTATCTGGGAAGAGGTTTTACTGCAATTCAGTTTTGGGACGTTCCGACCCGAGACGATTTGTCCTGAAGGCTTCGGCCCACTAAAACGCGAAACCGCAAGTTCTTATTCTGTTTAGTTCAATATATGAAGGCCAAAACGTCTTGAACCGAAACGTCCTGAGGCCGAAACGTCCCAAGACCGAATCGTCCATATCCACAGGATAAAGCTGCGTTCCGTAATATCGCTGTCAGCGTGCCACGGTTGCATTCCCACACAACTTACTTTAAGGGGGCCAACCAAAGGAACAAATCAGCGGTAGAAATAAAAATTGGAATGGCAAGAGGCAAACGCAAAAAAGTTACAATATATAACAGTACACCAGTGAATTTGTGAAATCAATTCCATTGAGCTAAAACATTGCGTGCGCGAGGTGGGGGAGGGGGGGGGGGACAATAGGTATTTGGTAATGTGGTTCGTTTTGAAGCCCACCCAGCTACAAGCAATATGACTTTCCCATTCCAGGCTGACATGAAATGATTGCTGATTATTTTAGTTCATTGTCAGGTATGTTAGGATGGGTGTCTTGGTGACCCACTTGGCAACGCTTGCTGTTATTTGCAATGCCTGGTAGGGTCATTTTGTTAGGCTGCCCAGGGCCCACCTAGGAGTGAGCACTGAACAGAGCGCTGGGAAATTGTGAATTAGCTCTTTTCACACCCATGTGTTAATATCAATTCATCATAGACTCTCTATGCCTGAACTTAAAGACCAGAGGTGGGGGGGGGGGGGGGGGGGCATGTGCCTAGAATTGGTGAGTGGTGATATTCTACGAACACTGTTACATTTTATTTTCTTTTATATTATTTTGTTTTGATAATGCCTGCCATTTATACACTTAGCACAAATGCTAATCAATGCCAATTAAACCATCATTGAAAATATGACAGTATGGGCATTATATCGACACTACATAGTTTCTGTTGGAAACTGCAGATGTCTTACTATAAAAAACCGAAAACCGACCTATAAACCGAGTTTTTTTTAAATAACCGAACCGAAACAAGAAAAATAAAACTGCACAACACTACTTGTAATTAATAACGGGCGTATCATGGTGGCGGGGCTGTTTATTAAGAATGAAGAGCATGATGATGTCATGGTGTAACATATGTGAGATGTGCATGACGTAATCCCCGTTCATTATTCCGCTTGTGCTATAATTTTTTTTGAAGATGTCCTGTAAACATCAAGGGAGCCTTGGCTCATCAAGATTTTGTTCTTAAATGTTGGCACTCTCCAATAAATTGAAACAAAACATTTTCCTCTAAATTTCCTGCTGAATAAGATAATGCACACAGTTTAAAGCCATTAAAGTTGCTTTAGCACTTTTCAGTGGGGCTATGATAGTGGCTTCCAGCACTCTGTCAGTTAATTGAATAATTTTTCTGGCAAAGTGGCTATGCTCCCTTGTACAGTGGAACCCAGTTAATTGAATAGTCTTTATGCAGTGAAAATTATTCAATTAACAGGAGTATTCAATTAACAGGCATGTGGACACTTAGCTGTATTCTTGGGTTAACCTGAGCATTGAGTCTATCATATCTTGTTTGACAGAGCTCATGGAGCTCTGTCAAACAAGATATTATAAGTTATGGGGCTTTCATTGGGTGGATATGGTGTGATATAAAGCAAAGTGAGATCAATATTACACCATATCAGCCCACTGAAAGCCCCATAACGTATTTATTATGCCAGTCCTTTGAAAGAGATGCAACCATAAGTGTACCCAGATTCCTAGCGCAAATGTTCTGTTATCACTATCAGGGAATTTCCCATTTTTTCGTCATGTGAAGGTCACGCTAGTAGCAGGTGCTAAAACAATGGAGTTTTCTCAATAAATAGGGATTTATATTAACAATTCACAACTTTAATTCAGTGTTAAGTAGTGGAAAAATAAAACAACTGGAGCAAATGGATTAACAATTCTTTCAAGAAGGTAAGTGGGAGCAGTTTCATTCATTATTTGTTTCTATACATGTCGTTTTAGTGGTTTATTTATGGCATTTATTTACATTTGTTTATTAAAATTTCTCAAAGACTAGAAGAAACGTATTATAGTTGTACGTTGCTCAACAGACACACACGCAAAATTATTCGTTGTTCGTTGAACTCGCGAAATTAGGAAAAACATCAAAGCGAGCATTGGATGTCAAAAACAAAATGTCGGAACTGACCGTATATTATAAATTACAGGACGTTCAGGTGGCAGATACGGTATCATATGAGGCGAGGTGAAAACAATATTGGACGAGGCGGTACGCCGAGTCCAATATTGTTTTTGCCGAGCCTCATATGATACCGTATCCGCCACCTGAACGTCCTGTAACGTATTTATTATGCCAACGAAAACAAAATAACAATCAAATTTAAACGCCGGCACATTTTCAAAACTGGTGCAAAACGCTATGTAAGTTGTAACAAACGTGCACAGTTGTCTCCCTGTTTGTGTATAATTTCCTTGACAACACAGACAACAGCGATAGATGCTTTTCTTCGTAATGTCACTTTGTCTTGAGTGTGCAGAAAATGTCCGAAACGCCAGATTTTATAGAATTCGAACAAAATAAATGTATCTCACATCTTTTCGTTCATAGCTGTGATTCATTTCTTACAATTTCATTATAGTGCAGTCACTATTTATATTTTATCCATTTTCAAAGCGACGTTATCCATTTACCACAACAGAGACTACAGAATGAGCTCAACGAGAAAAAATGAAATTAATCTATTCCCGGGATAAGACAAAATATATTTGACTAGATAAATTTTTGTCATGATGATATTTTTATATAGACCTACCATGCATTTAACCTGAAAAATAAATATAAAGAAACACACAGCTGAAACACTACTACAAACTTTGGCGGTTATAGTACAAGTGGAACAGTGAATGGGAATTACATCATGCACAGCTCATGAACATAATGCTATGATGTCATCATGCTCTTCATTCATAAAAAATCAATGCATCTTCATTCATAAAAAATCAATGCATAGCTGAAGGGTTGTCAAAATTAAAGTGAATAAGTCAAGAAAGAGAGGAATATTGTGAAATAAATTGATTATTACCACAAGTGCATTTCCAAGATGGTGTATTGAAGTTTCAACCTCACCTCTGATTTATATATTTATTTATTTATTTATTGGTGTTTAAGGTCACATACTTGTGCACAATGGCTAATCATGACCATGACAGTTTTATGGGTGGAGGAAGCCGGAGAGAACCACCGAGCAACGGCGAGCAACTGGCAGCTTCCCAACATACTAACTCCACACAAGCAGGGTTAGCATTGGTTGAAGACAAGTGCACCATCGATGTACAGTATGCCTTAGTACACAGTGCCACCGTGCCCCCACGTGGGCAATGGGGGTGAAGTGTCTTGCCCAAGACCACAATGCGGTTGCTGCAGGTGGGATTCGAACTGAGGACCTCTCAGCTTGCAGCCTGCACCTCTACCTACTGAGCCACCGTGCCCCTGATTTATATATATATATATATATATAACCCAGAGACGAGGTCTCGGCTTCAGTAAACCATCTCAGAAACCCACATGGTGGTAATAACATATATATATTTTCTCGTAACCTGTGCAATATCACATAATGTTCCAATAAGACTAAAATCCTCCTCCTCTGATTGGACAAGAGCTCGCTTAGTATATTCTATGTTTACGGCTCAAGTGGCAAATGTTACAGTCTGACGTCACAACGCGAAATATTTGTAGTGACGTTGTCCATTTCGTAACTGCTTCATCAACGGAGTGACTAGTGAGTCGCTTCATTTTTCTGGATGTTTCACGTGTGCAGCACAGTGTTTGTTTAAATTACAAACTGATTTACGATTTGAACTAAGATGGAATGAGTTTATCTGGTTTATTGATTATTTATCCTGTGCCATCGTGGATACACGAGAGGTTTATTTACTAAACCTGTGATCGTTAAAAGTTGCCTTGAACAAGGCAACTTTTAACGATCACAAGTAGAGTAAATAAGCCTCTCGTGGAGGTTTTGGGCTATGGGTAGTGTCTATTGGAACATATATAAGCCTCTCGTGTTTCACGATGGAGGTTTTGGGCTATGGGTAGTGTCTATTGGAACATATACGTTATTGTGATGAATTGACGGTAACATAGTCTAAGGTTTGCGGCTCATAGCGTATGTAAACTCCGAGCCGCAAACCTCAGACCATGTTAACGTCAATTCATCACAGTAACTTATAATGTTTTTCTTCTGTATCTGCTTGCTAAGGTCAGATTTTTAGAATATCACTGAAGAATAATTATAGTAAAATGAAAATACGTGTTTTAGTGAATACCAGATTTATCTCATTTAAAGGTATAAGGAGAAACAAATTTTCTCTCCCACAAAACTGCGGGTGAAAATGTTTAGTTGCTCATCTTCACTTGTGAGATAATTCTGTTCTTCAATCAAAAACTGTAAAAACCCCCTTTAAGTCCGTTGCACTTCAGTACTGTGTAATAATGTGATGGGAGCGTGGTAGCTCAGTGGTAGACTGTTGGACTTCTGTGCTAGAAGTCCTGAGTTCGATCCCCATCTGGGATGACCCGCATTGTGTCCTTGGGCAAGACACTTTGTCCTGGTTGCTTTCATTGGGGCATTATGATGCTGTGTACAAAGGCATACAGCACGTTAATGGTGCACATGTCTTCAACCGCTATAACCCTGCTTGAGCAGAGCTTGAACAGAGTTACAAAATGTTGAGGAGGTAACAGTTGCTTGTCGATGCTCAGTGGTTCTCTCCAAGTACTCCGGCTTCCTCCACCTGTAATACGGTCACTGTCATGATTAGCCATTGTGCATAAGTATTTTACCTTAAACACCAATAAATAATAAATAAATAATAATACAACAGTAAAATGTTTAGTACCTTTCATAATACCATGGGTTGTGCAGAGTGTACAGTGGTTAGAGCATTGGACTTTAAATCGAAAAAGACGGTGTTTCCATCCTGACCTGTGGTTACTGCATTGTGTCCTTAGGCAAAACACTTAATCTTGATTGCCCATGTGGGGGGCTCAGTGGCTCTGCGTTCTAAGGCTTATTGTAAGTCGATGGTGAACATGGTTTCAACTGCAGCTAACACTGCTTGTGCAGAGTTAGTAAGTTGAGTAGTCTGACAGTTGCTTTCCATTGCTGAGTGGTTCCCTCAGAGTACCACTGCTTCTCCCCATGTAAAACTGTCAGACATAATATGACCCTGGCTGTAGAAAATGTTATTAAACCCCAATAAACAAACAAGCAGATCACTGGTGGTAAAAAATAGGTATAGTGCCAATGTACATATCACCAAAGGCTTATTCCTTTACCTTACAATGCTTTACGTTTTTGTCTCAAAGTGACTGTTCTACATGGAGTCCTATTAAAAGTAAATAGAAGAATAAGTACTGTCGAATTGGAAGTCATCAGTTGAATACAATTCAGACCAGAATGAACAGAAATTGGGGCTTCTTGGCCCTCTACCCATCTTCCGTCAGATTCCTTTGACTGACACTAAACAAGCTTCACTCTGAAGGTTGTCTGTGCACTTGAAACAATATCCTTTCCTCTTGCACTTGAAAAAGGCTTCCAAGACAGGTGAAAGATTGTGTTAAACACATTTAACCCTTTACCCAACAAATTGGCCATATCTGTCCCAAATTGTGCAGATATAAAAAAAAAAAAAATTTCAAAAATTATCAACAAACTCATTTCATGTGACCCCTCACTGGAACAAGCATGTTCTGCTCATTCAAATGAGGGCTATGAGTTTGTTTAAATTTCTTGCAAAAATAATTAAAATAACCATCATGTGTACTGGGTAAAGGGAAATAGGTCTGTAAAGATAGTACCATTCAATTCCTACTGTCTTCTAACACATCTAGAAGACAACTCTTGTAAAATTTGTTCATAACTCACTATTGGTTGAGTTTTTCCGAAAACTTGACCAAAAGTTTGATGAAGTTGGTGCGTGTGGGCAACCATCATCTTTCTTGTTAGCACAATAACTTCAACAAATAAATATACCAATGGATTTGGTCAATATTTGGTATTTGAGACTTTGTTAACAATTTCTTGAAAAACAGTGTGGTTTGGCCATCCTAAGAGGAGTTAAGGTCCTTAATTAATTAATTCTTGCCTGTTTTCAGTTCGTCTGTGCAATAACTTGAACAAATATCAATGGATTTGATCAATATTTGGCTGTCATTAGTTAATTTTTGCATGTTTTCAGCTGCTTTATATCAACAATGTCTTGGACAAGTTTGATGGGAATTCTGGGAGTTATTGCCCTTTGTTTGTTGAATTTTGCCTGAATTTTCATTGTTTATGCATTAACTTGAACACTAGACCTCAAAATTTATACTTGGTTTACACCAGGGAGAAAACATTATGCTTGTATAAGCATTTAATATTATTTTTTCAGGTGCTGAAGGAGTCCTTCAAGCAGTGTTGCTCAGTTTGGGATCCTTGAAGTTTACTAATGAACATCTTGAATTCAAAATGCCTCCAAAGGATTTACATAGAGACTTTTTATTCCATCGTTTAAATTATGGGAATAATACTCATTTGAACATATCTGTGATAGTTGGAGATGATAACAGAGCTAATCTTTATGTAGCATTGGATAGAAATGATAGACCATATTATGCCTGTGATGCTGGGTGCCTTGATACTCCAAAGCATTTAAGGTAAGGCTATTAAAAAAAAAATTTTGTTTCTTTGGTACCTATCCCATCATTGAAAGTCTCCTCATCATTTATTTTTTACCTGGAAATCGTTTCAATGATAATATTTTGCACTTGTCGGGCCAAATATTTAACCAACTGTATCGCTGAGCTCTGTCAAACAAGATATAGTTGGTTAAATTTGCATCTGCATTATGGGAAAGTTTCATTGCTGCGAACATCGGTATTTCGACATAATAGTGTGAGGAGTTGAATTTCTGAATCTAGGATAAAGCCCTCTCAAGACAAAACCCCTCGGAAAAAAACCTGATAAAACTCCCTCATTACAAAACCCCCTCGCCTTAATTTACTTCTTGGACAGAACTCCCTCACGTAGCAAAAATGTATGACAATGAACACGATTTGAATTTATTTTTTTATTTTATTTATTTTTTTTGTTTACTCACTTTTTCATAAAAAATATATTTCACAAATATAATAAATGCATATGTTAACAAATAAACACCTTTTGATATGAAAACTTTGTTTTGTCTTCATAATACTTCTGGAAAGCACTCTATATTTATGCACTTCATTTTCATTCTGTCACATGCAGTTTGAACCACATAAAATAAGATAACAAGAAAATTACTGGCGAGCTGGGACTAGGACCAAGAGCTCTTTTTAAACCCCATTAAACCAACATATGCTGCAATCTCCATGAAGGTCTTTACAAATTTATTGAATACACATATACACATATTTCTCTTGAAAGTATGAGCTAAATGTAAACTCGCCAACCTAATATTTGATGATCTTTTTACTTATTTCAGCAATGATCCCCTTTCAAAAATATATAAAATCAAACAAGTTGTATTGGTTCTAAAAGTTTATGCAGTGGCTATTTTATACTTTTCTCAGAGGGGATGATTAAGGGTAACCAGTCGAGGGTGGATAGTACAGTGTTGTTTGGTGAGAACAAGAGACTTATAGACGATCTTTGACTGCCGTATGTACAGTACGTGGAGAGTGTATTATCACTAAATCACCCGCAGAGTGGAGATTCCACCCAAGCAATAATTGCAAATTTGTTGCAAAGCATAACCAGCACAACCAAAGTTTCAGCCAATGGACCTCCGGGTTAAACCCGGAGGTCCATTGGCTGAAACATTGCTTGTGTTTTTTGTCGATATGTACACAATTTGAAAGTTATAGCTTGGGGGACAACTCCACTTCGCGGGTGATTTAGTTACAATCCACTCTCCACGTACTGTATGCAGTCTGGAAAATAAATATGAATAAATTCTCACAAAAACTAGAATATTCTTATTTTATTTTATGCAATAGCTTATTGGTACTGGTCATAGCATAACTCATGATGCTTTGGGTGCACACATGTGATATTTTAATAACTGAACGTTCAAAGGTGATATACCAAACTACTGGGTATCACTTCTCAATTTCAGCATTTAGATGAACTGGGTCTTCCTATTATGTAACTGGGGGAGTGCTAAATTATATATTTATACAACAACCAATGGCCCAGACTAGCTGGTGCTAACTCAAAAATTAATCCAGGGCCAAACACAAATTTTGCCCCCCAATCCTCAAAATTTGCATGCAAAACCGAAAAATTGATGTTCTATCTGTTTCTCCATACCTTTTGGATCTGCGCATGCGCAGTATCCAGGAAGACACCAAAATTGGCACCAACCATCATTCTTTGTTTGGCCCTAAAGTCAGCAACAATGAACTGACATCTGGGCTTTTAAATCTCATTTTTAGCTTAACTTGACAAAGTCAAGATAAGCTGTTGCAATCACGTGTGCAGAAGTCTGTGAGTCTGTTCACATTTTCCTTTAGCACAGGCTACACCCCGTAGTTCTTGTCCAATCATCACAAAATTTCATATGCAGGTTTGGAGTCATGTTTAGATGAGAACGTCCCCTTTTGGTCGCGATTGGGCAACCTTGATGGCTGGCCGAGCCCAAAACCTGAAAACCATTAGCACAGTCTACAGGTTGTATTTATGAAGGGATTTCATTGTAAATTGGTAGGATGCCTCTGTTTAATATCTGGATGAGAACGTCCCCTTTTGGTCATGATCTGTCAACCGTGACTGCTACCCAAGCCCGAAACCCTAAAACTTTTAGCACAGTCTGCAGGTCATATTTAATATGGTGGGATTTCATTGTAACTTGGTAGGATGACTCTGTATGATGTCTAGATGAGAACATCCCCATTTGGTCGTGATCTGTCAACCATGACGACTGCCCGAGCCTCAAACCCGAAAACCTTTAGCACAGTCTACAGGTCATATTTATGGAGGGATTTCATTGTAACTAGGTAGGTTGACTTCATATAATGTCTAGATGAGAACGTCCCCTTTTGGTCGCGATTGGTCAACAGTGGCGGTTACAGGGGCCCAAGGCCCGAAAACCTTTAGCACAGTCTACAGGTCATATTTATGAAGGGATTTCATTGTAACTTGGTAGGATGACTCCAGATAATGCCTAGATGAGAACGTCTCCTCTCCGTTTGGTCGCAATCATTCAACCAAAACCCGAAAAACTTTAGCACAGACTACAGGTTGTATTTAAAATGGGATTTTATTGTAACTTGGTAGGATGACTTAGTATAATGTTTAGATGAGGACATCCCCTTTTAGTTGTGATTGGTCAACCGTGATGGCTACACAGGCCCGAAGCCCGAAAACCTTTAGCACAGTCTACAGGCCGTATTTATGAAGGGATTTCATTGTAACTTGATAGGATGACTCGTTTTGGAATAATTTCACTGTAACTTGGTAACTTTCGTTGACATACATTAACTGTGAGAGCCACATACATTAACTGTGAGGGCCACATTAACCCACCTCTCAATTCTTTAGTAGAGTCTACACCTCATATTATTTTTTTGTGAAAACATAGCATACAGGGAACAGAAATTAACATATTCCCAATTATCACAATTCTTGTCTTATTTCATAATCCTTTCATAAACATTGAACATTATCCTTTTCATCAAACACAACACACTGAGAAGTCAAGCTACATTGTCTTTGACACTTTCATTTGAGGATGCCAGACACAAATCAATGGTAAAATTGGTGGATCCAAGGACATAATTGGATGATGGAAGTGAACAACGGTGGTTAGAAATGTTCAGGGCTGTAACTTTATAATTTTTATCAAAATTATTTCATGTTTCCCAATTTTGGGACATGTGACTGACGTCATCATTCTTGCTAATGATTTTTCCACTGCTTGTCAAGTGTTCCTTCCCTATCCTTCCTTGAAGCCCTCCTGTTATACTACCAAGCTTTTTGGCTTATTTTTATTGAAATTTTTTATTGAATTTCTTGGGAGTTTAACGTGTATTACAGAATGTTTATTCTGTATATCCCCATGGTTATGTCCTCACCCTAGGGGTATTTGGTCGTTTGGGTCATGCTTCTTCTATCCGATGTATCATTTTTTCTTCATCTGAAGATCTTGCTTTACATCTGGTAGCTTTAAAATCTGTTACTGACTTTGGCCCTTTTTTATTCAGTGCCTGAGGTCTTGTTTCCGGTTTTTTCATTGAAGTTGTTTCCATTGGCAACATCCTTTAAATATATGTAGTTTCTACTTATTATTACTGTAGGATTGTTGTAAGATACATGTTTTAATATTCCGGTAGTGTAGCAATAATTTTGGGATTTTGTCCAGACTTAGGCTCTATTGGGATACCCTTGGGCTCATCATGTTCCCTTTGGGAACTTGGGCTATTGTCAAAAAATTTTCAAAAGATTTTTTGAAATTAATTTTTCGATTTGTTTTTTGATTATTGATTATTATGTAACTGTCCAGAGTTCGATCCCCGTCCGGGACCACCTGCGTTGCGTCCTTGGGCAAGGCACTTTATCCCGGTTGCCTACATGGGGGCATGATGACGCCGTGTACTAAGGTGTACTGCACGTCGATGGTGCACATGTCTTCAACCGCTGTAACCCTGCTTGAGCGGAGCTTGAACAGAGTTAGAATGTTGAGGAGCTGACAGTTGCTCGTCGTTGCTTGGTTGTTCTCTCCGTGTACTCCGGCTTCCTCCACCCGTAAAACTGTCACAGTCATGATTAGCCATTGTGGATAAGTATGTGACCTTAAACCCCAATACATAAATAAATAATTATGTAACTTAATCATATATTTATTATGGAGTTGGTGGGAGTTCAAGCGACTTTGATTAATTATGAAAGCTTATTGCTCAAAATGCAAGGTGAGGAAGTCTTCCTCAGATTTACATGCTTGTTGCCTTGCTTGTAGTCGATGTACTCCCGTGAATTCTTGTCCCACATGTGTTGATAGGGTTGACAAACGTTGGACACGAGTGTCGCGATATGTTGTTAGCGGTGAGAGGCCAATGCCGGTCCTCTCGCCGCAGAGTCCTTCAAGTTGCTCAGTTTCTTTTTCAGAGGAACAAGAACATGGTGATGGTTATGTGACACCTACCAAAAGTGCACTACCGTCATCACGCTCTAATGAGCAAACAGAGCTAGCTGCTAAGGTGCTCCTTAATATTAGGCAGGGGATAAAGCCACTGGCAGGTGGTTTTAATCCTTTGCCAGCAGCTAGCTCGACCGGTGAAGCGGTTACTCCATCCGTGGAAGCCGTGATGCCAGGTATGTCCGTTGCAGTCGAAGGAAGTGTAGTGGGTAGAGCGAGCACCTTAAAATCTAAACATGCTCACCCAGCGACGACGGAACTAGGGAAGAAGCCAGCAAGTGTTTTGGGAAGCTTGGCGAGATCTGAAAGGGCCGCGAGCTGGAGAGGTCCCTCTCTATTCCAACAACATCTGGGGCCAGATGTTGTGGTGAAGAACTTGCACGGACCGGAGCATATGTCCACACCTGCCGTTCAGGATACTCCGTATAGACTGCAGCCGGCCTCGGCTACAGTCAGGGCTTCTTCTGCTTCGGATATAAAGAACACACGACCGCATCCTAGCTACCCGACTTCAGATATCCAGCCTGCTGCGCGAAGAAGGGACCGCTCTTCGCCCGTGAAGTCGGACCATCCGGAAGCTGGGGAGACGAGGCCTCTATCATCGGGATGTTCGGAGAAGAGATCCATCTTTGACACACTGTCCCAGGAGCAGCAAGCGTCTAAGAAACAGAAGACTGCTACTCCTCAGGCCTCGATGCCGGACCTGCTGTCACAGATTGTGCAGCTGATCGCAGCATCCCAGCAAGTGTGGTGCAGCCTCCCTCATACTCAGAACCTGAGCTGTCGGACAGTGCTGGGTCAGTGCAGTCGACTGTTCACGCAGATGCAATGGAACAAGATTCGCAACTGATTCTATCAGATGGTGAAAGGGATAAGGAAGACGATTGCCCTTCCCTTTCGGAACTGCACATGGATGCGATGGATTTCATTCATCAATACTATCCTGAGTTTGTTCCGACGGATCAGAATGCTGCGACAACAAGAGAGAAATCGCCTCTGTTGTTATACGCAGACTTTATACGGACAAAGGAATAAGTTCTTTCTTTTCCGGTTCAGTCTAGGCAGGTGTTGCAGTCCTTTGGCCATGTAGATGATCTCTCGAGTGCGAGGAAAAAAGGCGGTTTCTTAACTACATCTTCCATAAACATTTCTTGGACCACGTTCATTTAAAACACTCGTTCAGAGAGCTTTGCTGTGTTTGGATGAGTAGGCCGGGGATTTAGATGTATCCTTACCTGCATCATTCACTATTCGCTCAGACACAATTGAAATGGCAATTTCATCAAGTAGAGAGAATTTAGATGCAATGTCTTATGCAGATCACCTTACCAGAGCTATGGTGCAACGTCTCAACGGGAAGGAATTTGAGGATGTGTTCGTACCTCTCTTAGAGTTCTTTCCAGGGCTATTATGTATACCATGTATAACTCCGCCCTAACAGTGGCTAATTTGGAGTTAATCAGATGTGATGCTGCCCTTGCATCGTCATCACTTATAGATGACAAGGTGAAAAGCTTTCTCCGGGTCTCTCCAGTCTCCGGACATACTATTTTTGACGACAAGCTTTCGTTAGTTTATGAACAGGCTACTAAGAAAGCGTCAAGTGCTCTGCTATTGAAGTCGGTGTCTCAACAACCCGCTTCAGCACACAAGAGAAAGGAGGACATTGCAGATTTAAAACGTTTAAAGGAAACTCCTCACGAGGGTACAAGAAACCCTCTTATAACTCTGGAGGTCGTCAATATGGCGACTTGGGAAAGGTGCGTAGGTCTGATTGGGACTATCGGTCAGATGATGCCCCTAGGCCAACTGGATGAGGTTCTTCGTGAGGAGGACGTAGTTTCTCCTCTCGTAGGTGATACAGGTGATGTTCAAGACCTCCATTGCTTGCCAGTTGGCTTAAGGTTATCAAACTTCGCGAGAAACTAAATAGCAGTCACGGAAGATCAGTGGGTGAGAAGTGTAGTCTCGGACGGCCTACAGCTATCATTCCGAGCGAAACCCCCACCAACAAGATGTCTGCATTGGACAAATCTTCCGTCGGATCCTTTCAAAAGACAATCTCTCCTAACAGGGGTACAGGCTCTCTTATTAAAGGAAGCAATAGAGGTCGTCGAGAATCAAGATTCCCAGGGTTTTTACAGTCACCTGTTCCTCATATCGAAGCCAGACGACTCGTTCCGACTTGTAATAGACTTGAGCTGGATAAACAAGCTTATCGTGGCTCCAAAGTTCTATATGGAGACCATTCGGTTCAGTAAGAGTGAGCATTCGAGTGAACGACTATGCGGCAAATGATCTAAAGGATGCATACTTTTATGTCCTGGTACATCCGACATTCAGAAAGAACCTACGGTTCACCGTACAAGGGAAGGTTTATCAGTTCAGAGCAATGTGCTTTGGTCTGAACCTGACTCCCTGGGCATTCACTCGAATAATGAACTCGGTAATGTCATACTTCCGAGCTCATTCGTCTGCGGTAAGATTGACTTACTTGGACAACATTATGCAGAGATACAGCAACAGAATTATTCTTCAGAACGATGTTCAGAGTCTGCTTCAATTACTCCTACGTCTCAGGTTCATCGTAAACGAGAAAAAGTCAGATCCAGCTCTGTCCAAGTTATTCACTCACTTGGGGATGAGCTTCGAGACTCACAACAATCTGGTTCATCTGCCATTACCAAGAGTGAAATTAGTCAGTTGTTATGCTCGCTTTTATCTACTCCCAGATGCATTAACGGTGATGGAATTCATGAGACTGATGGGGTTGTGCGGAGCGGCTGCAGATCTTATTCCGATGGGCCGTCTACGTACACACCCCCACCAGATATTCTTTACTCAGAACTGGAGTGTGAAGACGCATTCCCTCGAAACCAGTATTGTTTTGACGGACCTAGTAAAACAAAGGGTTCAGATTTGGGCAGATCTTCAGTTGTTAACTCAGAGAGTTCTGCTGCAACTGCCAGTTCCGGCTTTCACGATTATGAGGGATGCGAGTCAGACGCGTTGGGGCATAACCCTAAGTCCCGCAGACTTGAAGTGTCAGGGTCTTTGGAACCCTTGGTTCCAAGAGAAGCACAACCATCAAAGAGATCATGTCAATATGGCTAGCTCTTCAACATTGGATTCACATAATAGCGAACGTCCATGTTCAGATTTTGTCGGACAATTCAACAGTAGTAGCCAACATCAGGAACCAAGGTGGCACTCATTCAGTTCCATTATGCGAATTAACGGAGAAGATTCTCCTGTACATCATGAATCATGTTCATCTTTCTGTCCATCATATACTGAGTCATCTGAATGTACTAGCAGACTCGCTCTCTCGGAAAGGTCACCTGTTGCCATCGGAGTGGACTCTCAACAAGTGAATATTCAGGCATATTTGCTACCAGTGGGATCGTCCCATGATAGATCTGTTTGCGACACACCTGAACAATCAGTTACCGACGTTTGTGTCGCCATGCCCAGATCATCGAGCGTACACCATAGACGCTCTTTCGATCTCATGGGTCGGAATGATAGGATATGCGTATCCTCCAACTCTGTTGATTCAGCAGATTCTGTTAAAGATCAAACACTCTCGTTGCAAGATCCTGCTAGTAGCACCTCTGTCATCACAGAAACCTTGGATCAATCTTATCAGGTGTCTGTTATGGGACGTTCCCCGGAAGCTTCCTCCACGAGAGGATCTTCATTATCAGGGGAAGTCACTCATACTGCATCACAACCCGGAAGGTCTCAACCTTCACATATTTCTATTGTGCGGTCCTTCTTGCACGGAAAACAGTTTACAGGACATGCAGTGGACGCAATTTCTAACTGCAGGAGGTCCTCCTCTTCGTTGAACTACACAGCAAAGTGGAGGGTTTTCTTCCATTGGTGTCAGGATCAGTCGATAGACGTTTATGATCCATCTATACCAAATATTGCCAATTTCCTCATCTACTTGTTTGACAATCTCAAACTGCAGCCTGTCACTATTAAGGGCTATAGGTCTATGTTATCAGACACTTACGTTCGTCATGATAACTTGGCTTTTGGATCAAATACTTCATTGTCCAAGCTGGTTAGAAATTTCTTTATTAATAGACCTAGAACCTTCAGATTAATTCCTAAGTGGAATTTGGCTTGGGTTCTGTTGAAGCTCAAAGAAATGCCGTTGGATGTTGTAAAGTCCAAATTCTTGACCTATAAAACGGCATTTCTCTAAGCCTTTGCATCTGCTAGAAGAGTCAGTGAACTTCATGCTTTATCTGTTGATGAATCTCACTACCGTAGTGTGGGTATTACCATTACCTTTACTACGGAAGTTGGCTTTCTGGCTAAGAATCATATTCCACGCTAGCGGCCTGAGCCTATTATCATTAAGGCTCTGCCATCCTCGGATAACCATAGACCTTTGCTGTGTCCAGTCAGTCTATGCGCATTTATAAACGTCGATCAGATTTTATTAGAAAAGGAAGAAAACGTTTCTTTCATTGATTCCTAAAAGAAAAGATATTTCTGTTCATTCAGCCGCTAGATGGATTCAGTTGGCAATACGCCTATGAAAATCTATCTTCGGATCGACGTTCGGTTAATAAGATATCAGCGCACGAGGTTAGAGCACTGTCCACTTCTTGGGCTTATGCTAACAGTAGAGCCATTACTGATCTCATGAAGACTGCATACTGGACACAGCCCTCTTCATTTACCAAGTTTTACATGAGAAATTCAGAGTCCATATCCGGTGTCCTTAGATCTTTAGGTCCTCTTTCTGTTGCTCAGAATGTCGCCCATTAATGGTTACATCTATAGTTATTTAGGCAGCCTGTTCCAGTATTGACACTGTTCCGCTGCCCTCTTCAGTATGAGGACATGTACCTCAGAACAAGGAGACGGGGTGGGGGACGGTGTTTTCCCTTATGATCATTTGACTTTTTAGTGAAAAGCAAGGGAAGACCTCCTCCAGTGTCAGTAGTCCTGAGTCGGTGCTGGGATGGTTTTAATGTGTAGCTTGGAGTGAAGCAATAACTATGTCTCATTTATGTACTGTTTTTAAAGTGAAGCTCACTGAGACGCATTTGTATAAGTCGCGTGTCAAACAGGCGTTAATATACAATCCTCAGACACTTTTAAATGAGTATAAAGAGTCTCATTTTCTGGACTATCTTTATATATTGGCTTCCCTTCACCGAATTAGCATAATGGGTTATGCTGGCATTAAATGGAGAATTATATATTATGTAATACTCAATTACATTGTGGATGTTATGCCTTTCTCTTTTCTCGTAAAGGAGAAAGACATATATAATTCCAATCGTCTCCTGTTCTCCTGTAGGAGATATCCTTTACTGAAGTAATTGAGAGATTGGATTTTCCTCTATGTCCTAGGCCCTCCGGCCCTTTTACAATTCAGCTAGTCTGGGCCATTGGTTGTCGTATAAAAATATTATAAATTTTAAGTAATTTGTATATTTTTTATACTTACTAATGGCCCAGACGGGTATGGCCCTCCCATGAGTGGGCACTCGTACCTCCCCGCTGTTTATAACATTTAACAGGCAATCTGTAGAAAGAATGATGGTTGGCACCAATTTCGGTGTCTTCCTGGATACTGCACATGCACAGATCTGAAAAGTATGGAGGACCAGATGGGACATCAATTTTTCTGTTTTGCCTGCAAATTTGGGGGTTTTGGGGGCAAAATTTGTGTTTGGACCTGGATTAATTTTTGAGTTAGCACCAGCTAGTCTGGGCCATTGGTAAGTATAAAAAAATATACAAATTACTTAAAATTTATAACTCAAGCTAAGAGGTTCTTTGCTAATACAGTTAACTATGCCTAACTACAATATACAAACTGGTTGGAATATTCTTAACTAATATCAGTGACAATCATCCTTCACTTCACTTGAAATGCACGCCCTTGGGAACAAATTTCATACTTTGTTTCAGGTGTTCTGCATGCCTGGTTTTGTGGCCGGGCAATACAGGGTGATCACAGTTACGATGTATCATTCCTATTATGTGGGACTATTGCAGTCATATAAATTGTTAATGATCGTTTGTACATTGGCGATATCCATTGTCACTTGATGGTGTTTGTTTGTTTGTTTAAGTTTTGTGGAAGTCGGGTGGCAGTGTTTTGAACTCTTCTCTTGCCATTCCAACCTGATTTTGCATCAGAGACAATGCAATAATACCAGTGGTTGAAATTAATGAATATCTGGTTGAAATCCAGTTATGCCTGATGGTTAGCCAGTTACAAAAATGGGTCAATCATTTCAGCACTACACTGCACACTCCCATGGGGTTGATTATTGATGGCAAGATGATGTATATTAACATTGGTTCCAACATGATGTGATCCTGGTCATTGAAAGTGTCCTTAAACCCCAAACAACATCAACAACAATAACATGAGTATGTTATTATATTTGCAGCAAGGAATGGACACAGTTTCCTGTGAAGTTAACAGAACCATTAACAGCGATTTTATACATTACTGCTGATTATAAACATATAGATGATTTAAAGCACTCAATACATGTCAAAGAAATAAATGAAGGTAATACCCATTAAAAAAATTCTTGTCTTTCAAACAAGTTTGTTGAGGGAGGGAGGCAGGCTTTTTTTTTTACTTAACCATTTACCCAACATGAAAAGCAGACGACACTTGCCAAAAGAATTCTTGAATAACTAACTTTTTTTTTTCATTTTTTGTCTCAAAAACAAAGGTTATGACCCCTCATTGGAACGACCTCGACGAGCATGTTCCAATGAGGGGTCATAAGCTATGTTTTTGAGACAAAAATAATGAAAATTAATTGGCATATTTTGAGAATAGCGCTGGCCAGTTTTGGCTGTTACGATGGGTAAAGGGTTAATTATTATTCCGTAAAACAAGGCAGTAGAACCTATCTTGACAGATTGCCTCTTCTGCCAGAGAGAAGTGTTCTCTCATTATAGGTTTGATTAAGATTTATGTGAGTCTTGAGACCAAACAAGATAGGGCTATTTGTGATGTCTAGTGTTGGAATTAGGGCTAAGAAAGTTAAGAATCTGTTTCTCGGGCCCTTCTGCATGGTCATTTTGGCTGCTGCCTGTCCTCTTTTTATAACCAATGCAAACTTATAAGAATAAAAATTAAATGGTTTATGTCTGATATTTCACCCAAGTTAATAAAATTGATAAATTTGTCCCTTGAGTGCATTGCAAAATCTTCTTGCACTCATGGGACAAAATACACCACCACCCATACTATTCTGTAGATTATAGGCCTAATACATAAAACAAACCAAGAACATGAACTTTTGATGCGAACAAAAATTTACAAAAATAAAAATTAAAAAAAATGCCCTCCCTCATCCAAAAATGCACTGAGAAACAAGATCTGCTTTGTGGGACCTTAGCTAGAAATGATATATAATAATGAAGTACCTCATAGTAGCAGTAAAGCCCCTCAAAGTAGATCTTCTGTTTCTCAAGCCATTATTTGTAAAATTGCATGTCAGCGGGCAGTTTTTTTTTCATTTTTTAGCTCAACTTTGACATAGTCAAATTTGAGGTTTTGTCATGGCCCGTCACCATCTGTCTGTCCGTCAACAATTCAATACAGCATGGGCTAGAGGCCGTATTTATGAACCGATCTTTACAAAACTTCTTGGGTATCTTTGTTATCACCGTGGGACGAGAACGAGTGTTTTTGGATGCGGTCCGAAATTCAATATGGCCGCTGGCAGCCATTTTGTACCGAAATTAGTGCAGTCAGTTTTTTGTACAGAACTTCTGTATAAAAGTTCTAATTCGAATAAATTTTTGTATGAATGTTTAGTAACATGGAATACATCACATATAATACGTTTTTTTTTCTCGTGCAGAAATTATGCAAATTAGATGAACTTTGATTTATTCAGTGCAACTTATACACACAGTAAGTACACATGTCAATACATCTTTGGCTAGGGGCTGTATTTATGAACCGATCTTCACAAAACTTCTTGGGTACTTTTGTTTTCACTTTGGACCAAGAACGAGTGTTTTTGGGTGCGGTCCAAAATTCAAGATGGCTGTTTTCATTTGAATAAATTTTTGTATGAGTGTTTAGTAACATGGATTACATCACATATAATTCTGTTTTTTTGTCTCGTGCATAGATTATGCAAATTAGATGAACTTTGATTTATTCAATGCTACTTATACACAGCTAGTACACATGTCAATATGACTCGGGCTAGAGGCTGTATTTATGAACTGATCTTCACGAAACTTCTTGGGTTCCTTTGTTATCAACTTGGAACGAGAACGCATGCTTTTGGGTGCGGTCCAAAATTTCAAGATGGCCACCGGCGGCCAATTAGACAAACTTTGATTTATTCAGTGCTACTTATACACAGTAAGTACACATTTCAATACAGCTCTGGCTAGAGGCATCTAACTGTCACCCACCTTTACAATACTATATCTGTACATTTGTTACAGGTTACGGTCAGTATTTATGTACAGACTTTTACAATACTTTACATGTCCCTTTGTTATCAGGTCATTACCTAGATGTGTGTCCTTGCTGTGTCACATACTATACATGTACATGTCTTACACAAGTTGAGCTACAGTGTCATTGACACTTTTATTTGTAAAATTGCATGTGGGTAAGTGTTTTTGTATTTTATTTTTTAGCTCACTTGAGTGATCACTTTCTGTCCGTCAGCCATCCATCGTCCGTCCTACATGAACTCTACATTATCGACTTCTTCTCATAAACCACTGTGCTCAACTGAATCAAATTTGATGTGCATGTACCTTATCATCAGATGAAGTTGTCATGCTCACAGGGGGCACCACAAGGTGCATGACTCTGAGAGCACCCATAAATCGTTTTCCAAAATTAAAAAATCTTGGTAAATAACACCTCTAAGGGAGGGTGGGGTGGGGGGGGGGGGGGAGGTGGGTTAGTGCAACACGAGCAGTGTTGGCCATATGAAAAATCGAGGATGGCGACAAAACGCTCTCCTGAAACCATTCCAGGCGTGCGAATCGCTCGCCTAAATGTATTTTTAGCAAACTGAATGTAGAAGCATTAAAATAATGCAGTGTCGTGCATTACCGGTACGGTACGGTACGGTGTTACGTGCACACCGACACTGACCAAACTTGGATGACAGGTCTTTAAGTTTAAAGGTGACATGATTAGGATGATTAGGTCTACAATTTAATTTCGGGAATTTCTACGGACTGATCCATAAAACAAACCAGTCAAGAAAATACTATTTGTGGCCTCCACGTTGTTTGAGCTGCAGTCTACTGCCATTCAGATTCAAACTTTGCAAACTTGCCGAGCACTTATTAACAGGAAAGTCTAGTCTAAAATCTAATCACGTGAATCGGTGACACAAACAGAGAATTGTGAAAAATAAAGTAAAAGATAAAATCGCCATTTACATTACCGTAACCACTGACTTTAGACTTCGCCACTTCGCTCAGAAATTTCAAGAATGTGACTTTTGATATCAAGTTATGTCACGCATGCTGGTAACAGACAGAAATTCCAATCCAATAAGAAAATCCGTGAAAATTTTGTGTGAAACAACAAAGATGAATTCTATTTTCATCAACGAATTGTCTTCAAAGCACGTGTGATATTTTATTGAATGGATGTTTATTTAAAATTTTGCATCATGGGACACATGTGATGTAATTTTAATGAGGGTCTTGGTGGGAGGTTCACCTGAATAATGAATCGATGGAGGATTGGAGCAGGGGGGCTGGGGCTGTTTAAAAACAAAGAAATTCTTCATGTTTTTTAAGCAGTCCCCTCATAATTTTTGTACGGGAAGAGGACCTTCCATTAATTTACAGTTCAGTGTGCAAGCCAAAGCTGTTTCATTTTTGTCAACGATGAAAATCGAACAGCCTGCATTTTGTTTTGTTTATTGAAAACAGTCCAACAAATAGAATTCATTTAAAAACGTGGCCGTAATGAGGCAGTGGTAGATACAGTTCAAGACAGAATTAGAAAATTTGAAATATGCTCTTCAGAACCGTTACCGTTCACTATAATATCGCATTTTGGACACAATGTTAAATTAATTGTTTACAGTCATAACCGACTTGCGGAGAAAATATTCCCGTGGCAGGTCCCCCGGATCCCTACCAACAGGAGGGGAGGACTCCGCTTCTGTTACCTCCCCCAAACCTTTAACCCTCGGGATATGCGTTCTACATATCGCTTAGTGCCCCCCCCCCCCTCAATTCATGTATTGCCAGCCCCCCCCCCCCTCCCCAATGAAAATCCTTTCTACACCCCTCCATGCTAGACAAACACGAGCTATTAGCTCGTGTTTGTCTAGCATGGAGGGGCGTAGACAGGATTTTCATTTAAATGTTAGAGTCTAAATTGAATCTTCCTGTGGCAAAAAGCATCAAACCTCTTGATCATGGGCCGATTAATTTCCGCCATTCGAACGTAGGGACTGGCTGTGGTAAGTTAACCCGATCATACATTCTGACAACAGAACCACACGGGCCTCAAAATGATCCGGCTTTGTATTTAATTAATTTTACTGCGAAACACAATTTGTCTTGGTGGAAAACTTGGGGTAAATTAGTTCTGTTATTTGAAGGTAAGGACTGGCTGTATGTGGTGAGCTAAACCCCTTACATTCTGATAACAGAACTACACGGGCCTACAAAAATCTGGATGATTCTGGGACTTTTTTTGTATTTATATGCGAAATACGATTTTTCTTGGTGGTAAACTGTTAAAATAAAACTCAATTGAATCGGAGTGGACTGTGGACAGAGATTTCATAACTTGGGTGAGGGGGCCGGGCATGGGGGGGGGGGGGGCGACAGCATTAATACGGGAACAAAATGCTAACACCTTTTAGGCAAACCTCGGGAAACGCTCACAATGGTCAACCTAACCATGTTGTGAAGACAAATAAATTTCAAAGTTCAAACTCTGTCATAAAATGTGTGTGTGTGTGCAACGAGGGGCGGGAGGGGGGAAGCCAGTCGGGAATTGCACTACTGACTAGTATCCTGGAAATAGTCGCTTTGTTGAGATTTGTGCCATAAAGATGATAAAATGAGTGAAAATTTACAGCACAATTTGTGGCATGAATTTCAACAAACACTACAGTGCATAGTAAGAAAGACACTGTAAAAGTTTTAGGCGGAACCCATTTATTATAAAATTAACGGGAATATCAAGTTGAATTCTTTAATGGTTTTGAAAAGAAAAAGTTCAACAGAATAGTAACGTATTCACAGCCATCGATCAGTTCTGTTTTTCCTTCTATCATTCCACCCGTATTCCATTTTCTAAAAGTTGAAGACTAACACGCGAACCCTTTATATTAGATGCCATACTGATAACAAATTTAACCGTACTGATTTGGGCTCTCAAACTTGACTCCCAAAGTATGTTTGATAGCAAACCACGTGACAGCGGCAACAGTCAGTCAAACGATAGAGTTGTCGATTTCAATGTAATACAGTATACTGCGGACGTGCGACTGTGTAGTGTGAAATCGGCGTGTGACGGTGTCTGTGAACTAAAGTTAAACTCTGCAGGTGCAGGTTGTTGCAGAGTATCATTTTTATGGGATTCGAAAATAATAATTTTACCCTTTTAAAAGGGCAACAACTATTAAACTGCCGGCTTTACAAGAGATTGCTTGAGCGAGACGACGGCATACAGACTGTGTGTGAGACAGAAGCAAGGCGCGCGAAAAACCGCGTCCGCGGAATGAGAATCAGGCACGTGGTAGGCGCGCGATAAAATCGCGCGCGTAATATTTCCAAGACTGCACGAGGAAATTTCTTTAAAAATCTTATTCAGATTCACCATGCAGAATGCTTTCATATTTGGTATACAGCATCTCTAGGGGGATAAGATTCAAGTTTGTTCAAATTGAGTCCCTGAATATTTTGGCTCTCTATTGGAGCACAAAGTTTAACTTAGTGCCATATGAGGAAATTTCTTTAAAAATCTTTTTCAGATCTGCCAGTCAGAATCATTTCATATTTGGTGAGCAATATCTCTAGAGGGCTCAGATTGAAGTTTGTTTCATATTTGGTGTACAACATCTCTAGGGGTGGGGGTGGGTGTCTTGGGGTGTGTCAGATTCAAGTTTGTTCAAACTGGGTCCCTGGGTTAATATTTGAGCTCTCTATGGGGGGGGGGGGGGAGAGGTGCAGAGAATAGCAACCCTTGGAAGTTTGGCAGTGCTTGTCTACAGCTGATAGAATTGGATGCAGTCAGGAACACCCAGGATAATAATCATCTGATATGGATACCAAAGTAAAAAACAATTTCCTGACTTCATTCCTCTTCAGTGTTGATGAACCATGACTAACTGAATGTGACCCCAAGTACTTCTTTGAACCACTTTGTCAGCCCCTTGGAGCCTCTTGTTAGCTCACCTGATTGAAATCCAGGATGAGCTATGATCACTCGCCGTCCAGCGTCTGTCGTCCATTGTCCATGAACATGGTGTTTGCACCTGCCCCTCCTAAACCACAGAACCAGTTTTAGTTAAATTTGAGGTGATTGTTTGTTCTGACAAAGCATTTTGTTTTGTTTTTTCAGATCAACTTGCCCAGCCTCATATGCGGGCGGTGTTGAAAAATGCTAAAAAATTCTTTAAAAAAAATATTCTTCTCATGAACCGCTGGGTACAATGACTTGATATTTGGTATGGAGCTTCCTTTTGAGTTGTAGAATCACGTTTGTTCAAACAAAGTTCGTGGATCAATATTTGCATTTGTAATGGGAGGGGCAAGATTTTTGGCCCTGCCTGAAATTTCTATTTTCTGAATGGATGATCCGATTTGAACCAAATTTGATATGTGGTATTATTGAGTCATAAGTACTTGATTCATGCAAAAAAATTGGTCCTGGGTCCCCGTAGGAACCCCAGAATCTAAAAATAGAAATATTTTCAAATGCCCATATTTCCCAAACCACAAGGAACAGAGAACTGTTATTTGGTATGAAACATCCTTAGGACAAGTAGAATTGAATGGTAAAAAAAGATTGCTATCGTTTGTGTCCGGGTGTTCTTTTTTGTGGGGGATGCTGAGTCAGCATATTTGCAAAAATCTTTTAAAATTTTTTTCTCCACAACCACTTATCATATTCTTTTGATATCTGTTTTACAACATCCATGGGGGTGTGGGGTCAGATACAAGTGTGTTAAAATGAAACTCCTTGATATTCATATGTGGGCTCAATATGGGAGCCCAAATTTTTATCTTAGGGCTATATGGGGATCTTTGGGGGGGGGGGGGGGGTGTCAGATTCAAGTTTGTTCAACTTGAGTGCCTGGGTTAATATTTGTGCACCCCCCTCCCCCTCAATCTCCCCCCCCCCCCCTCAATCCCCTCCCCCCACCCCCTTGGGAGCCCGAATTTTAACTTGGTACAACATGGGGGAATTTCTTTAAAAATCTTCTTCTTCAGACCTACCAGTCAGAATACTTTCTTATTTGGTATACAACATCTCTATGGGGGTGAGATTCCAGTTTGTTCAAATTGGGTCCCTAGGTTAATATTTGGGCTCCTTAGGGTAGCCCAAATTTTAACTTTGTGCAATATGAGGATGTTTCTTTAAAAATCTTATTCTTCAGATCCACATGTCAGAATCTTTTCATATTTGGTCTATAACATCTCTAGGAGTATCAGATTCACGTTAGTTCAATTTGAGTCCCTGGCATATTAGTTGGGCCCTCTATGGGGAAGCAGGTGGGGATGTTAGGTTTGAGGTTGTTCAAATTCATTCCTTAATGTTTTACCATAAAATTTGCCTTTCAAACTGCAATGACATAACAACCCTTGGAAATTAGACAGTGCTTGTCTACAGCTTATAGAATTGGAAGCAGTCAGGAAGACCTATGATAATCATCTGACATGGAAACTAGAGTTATGAATAAATTCATTACTTAATTCCTCTGTGGCGTTGATGAACCATTACTAACTGAATGTGACCCCAAATACTTCTTTGAACCACTTTGTCAGGTGAGCGATCGACTAAGGCCTATTGTTTCAAGTTTGCATTGATTATAAAACAGAGAACATGCGGCAGACAAAAGTACCATGTTGAAGGGCCTGAGAAACAAATTTTTAACTTTTTTAGGCCTTATGAACATTGCCAGAGATCGGCATTTTCATTCTTGAACTTTGAAAGAATGAAACAGAATTCCCGAATAATCTCTTTACCCTTTACCCAATGCAGATGATATCAAAGTTTATTATTTTAAATATCATATTTTTATACTGTACCAATGACCCAGACATAGCTGGTGCTAACTCTTAAAATATAGGGCCAAACACAAATTTTGCCCCCCAATCCCCAAAATTTGCATGTAAAACTAAAGAAAACATGTCCTGAAAGGCCCTCCACACTTCGCCCCTACTGCGCATGCGCAGTGTCAAGGACGTTCCAAAATTGGCGCCATTTATCATTCTAAGTTTGGCCCTTCATCAGTTAACATCTGACTGATCTTTGTGCTTTTAAATCTCAGTTTAAATGATGCCAGACACATAAATATTAGTGAAATGGTGATTCTAAGGAGGATAGAAAAGGAGGAGAGGAAAAGAATGTGTGACAGAATATTATCAGGGCTGTAACTTAAAATTTTTTAATGAAATTATGTTAAGTTACCTATTTTCAAGGCAGCAGCCATTTTGTTGTCATTCTGATTATTTAGTTACACTGTTTTTTCAAGTGTTTTTCCTCTCTCCCTGTCCTTTAAGTTCCCCCTTGCTATTCTCCCATGCTTTGGCATAGTTTCTGTAATTATTATTACTAAAATTTCTTGGGAGTTTTAGCTGAATAACAGAATGAATTCTGTTCTTTCCCCATGTTTACGTCTTCACCTACGGGTGGTTAGGCGTTGTGTTCTGCATCTACCATCTGATGTTCTGCAGTTTCTTCCCTGGAAGTCTCTGTTTTGCATCAGATGGTGTATTTTTGGTAACTGATTTCGGGCCTGGGTGCCTGGAGTCTTATTTTAGTGTTTTTACACTCATTGTTTACATTTACAACAGCCCTCTGTGTGAGGGGGGGATTTCTAAATAATAATATCTTTATGTTATTTTAATCATAACTAGATACATTATTATTGTTCGTAAGTGTTGAATAAATTGTTTAAAATATTTTTTAAATTTTTGTCCACTTAGGCTTGGGATCCATTGGGGCTCAACGTTACTTTTCAGAAACTTGGGCTGTTCTGAAAAAATATTTTTTCAAAATATTTTGATTTCAATTATTTTTTCTATATTAATGGATCATATTATTATTATGTATTTTGATTGCCAGGGGTTAGTGCGAGTACCAGGACTTGTTTTCTTTTCACATTGAAAGGATATTGATCAATTGTTGTAAGAGGAAGTCTTCCTCTGACCTTATTATCATTCTATATGTGGTCAGTGTACTCGCATTAGCTCCTGTTCTGTATCGTATGATTTCGATGACAATATGGGAAGCGTATGTCACGGTATGTTGTTGGGGATTTGGACACTCCGGTCCTTTCCCCGCAGGGTCACTCTACTTTATCAATTTCTATTTCAGACGATCAAGATTAGGGTGATGTATCTGTGATGTCTTCCAACAGTGTGCCTCCGTCGTCACAATTAATGAAGGGCTAGCGGAAAAGTGCTCATGTAATACGCCAATTGCCTAAGAGGACCCTAGTAGGTTCGACGGCCTTTGACGTCCGCTAGCTCGCTCGGTGTAGCGTCCATTCACCGAATGGTTCGGCAGCCGGGTTCGTCCGTTGCGGTCTAGAAGGAATTTTGGGGTGATGCGAGCACTATAAAATTAACTTAATGCACACCCAGTGACGGCGGATCGGAGGGAGAACGGAGGAAGCCTTTTAGTCCGGTTCATAGCTCGTTCCGGTCCATCCGGACGGCAAGCGAGAGAGGCCCCTCTCTCGTTCAACAACATCTGGCGCCAGATGTTGTGGTACAAATGTGTCGTTAGCGGAGCATACGTCCGTTGCTCGGGACGCTCCGTTGTATAGGCAGTCCGCTGAGACTGCTAAGGCTTCCTTTTCTCGTCAGCGCACACAACCGCACCTTGGCTGCGTGACCGACGATATATTACCAGCTTCGCCGATCAAGGATTCTTCGGCGACCAGGTCACACCATCTGGCAGCCAGGGATTCGAGACCGATGGACTCCGGACGTTCGCATAGGAAAAGTATGCGGGAGCCATCTGATGCGGAGCTGCCCTCGGCGAAGCAGCGATAGACTGCGCCTCCGCAGGTCTCGACGCCGGACATTCTTGTGCACATAGCACAGCTTATCGCAGCATCCCAGCAGCCGACAGAAACGGTGTCGGATCGAGAATTATCCGACAGCGCTGGGTCGGTAGCCGGGGACTCGAGGCCTGCAGACTCCGGACGTTCGCATAGGAAGTGTGCGGGAGTCAACGTACACGGAGCTTCCAGCGGCAATGCATCGTAAGTCCGCTACTGCACAGGCCTCGGGAACGGATGTGCTTTCCTTAATAGCACAGTTTATCGCAGCATCCCAGCATCAACTGAATCTGTCGCATATATTTTATCCGACGATGCTGGGTCGGGACGCTCCGCGGAAGCGGGTACGGACGTCCGAAAGTTTCATCCGGTCCGACGGGATACCGAAAGGGATTCGGTGGATTTCAAGCTTTCCCTTTCGGAACAACATATGCTCTATGCCGGATAAGAAACTGATAGCGTCGGTGGACTTAGAAATTTTTTGGTTCGGTTCAGGGACATCGTCCCTCAGTTCCGACATAGTCCAATAATGTCACACAAACTTTCGAATTATTGAACGACGCTATATATATTATTATTTTATGCTTGCTATCCAAGCATTTCTGGTTTCTTGTTCGAAGAGTTATGGAGATGTCTTTCAAAAGTGTGCCTCTGTCGTCATAGTTAATGAGGAGTTAGCGGCAATAAGTGCTCATGGAATATGTCTATCGCTTACGGAGTGACATTCGCTAGCTCACCCGGTGTAGCGTACATTCATCGAATGGTTCGGCTGCCGGGTTCGTCCGTTGCGGTCTAGGAAGGAGATTTGGGTGATGCGAGCACTTTAATTACTTTAGTACTCACCCAGTGACGGCAGATTGAGGACAGATCGGAGGAAGCCAACAACATAGGGGACCTCATGTTGTGGTTCAGATATTTTACATTCGGAGCATATGTCCGTTGGTCGGGACGCTCCGTTATATTGACAGTCCGAGAGACTGTCTTTAATGCTTCCTCATCCTCACAGCAGGGCACACGACCGCACATTGGCTACGTGACCTCGAGTATCCGACATTCAGTGATTCCACAGCGAATAGGTCGCGCCATCCGGTAGCCAAGGGACACGAGGCCTATACACTCCGTTCGCTCGCATATTGGAAGTATGCACGGGGTAACGATCTCGGAGCTTCCTGCGGCAATGCATCGTAAGACCGCTGCTCCTCAGGCCTCAGTGACGGACGTGCTATCCGAGTTAGCACAGTTGTTTCGCAGCATCCCAGCAATTGACGGTTTCTCGGTCGAATCAGGAATTATCCTACGGCGCTGGGTCGGTGCGGTCCGCGGTTGCATCAAGCTACGGACGACCGAACGCTTTATAGGGTCCGACAGGATGGCGAAAGGGATTCGAAAGATTTCGAGTTTTCCCTTTAGTAGTATCGGAAGATGCCTTTCATATCTTTTGGCATTTCTTCCAGTGATTATTTTTCGGACTTCATTGCTGCGATCTTGGATAAGAGACTTATAGCGTCATTGGACTCGGATTTTTCGATCGGTACAGGGACTTTGTCCCTGACTTACCGAAGCAGTCTAATATTGTCATTACAACATGTGTTTTATTTTTCGACGCTATATATTTATATATATATACAAGCCTGCTACTAAGCATGATAGTTTAGTTTCTTGTCCGCGTGGCTCATTTCTGCCATTTTATCTTTTTTACATATAGTTTATTTTGGCAGAGCAGGGCATACCGAGAGTTCATATGCGTCTAGACGGTGTGATTAAAGACTGCATATATTCTTTTTCGCCGTTTATGTCTTTTCCAATTTCAGTGTTGGGAACGACATTATGTATAGTAGACTTAACTTAGACGCTTTATTATACGTAATCCGCCTTACTGAGGCGTTATCATTACGTCTTCAAGAAAAGATTTACGGGATATTATTCTCAATGTAATTTCTTTTGAGGGCAGTAGTTTGTTCACGTATAACTCTGCCCTTCAGTGGCTGATTGGAGTTGGTTAGACGTGATGCAGCCCTAGCTACATCCACGCGTGGATAGTAGGTTAAGAACTCTCTCAGAGTCGCTTCGTTCTCAGAGGAGCTTCTCTTCGACGGCAACTTTCCGGCAATCCATGAATTGCTTGATTTATACATTCTCTTGTCTATCTAGTGTTACAAGAGATTCAGACTGGGGCAAACATTCGGTGGTTGACTCAGAGAGTGCCGCCGCAGTTGCCGGACCCGAGTGTGGCTGTTATGACGGTTGCCAGTCAAACAGATTGGGATATATACTGATCCCTACGGATTCGAAGTGCCAGGGTCTTTGGGTTCCGCAGTCTTTTAGCTATCAGTTTAACTTCCGCGGAATAATGTTTTTTAGGCTTGCTTTATGTCATTGCATGAACATTATTCAGAAACGCACGCCCAAATTCCTGTCCTTTAATTCGACAGTAGTGGCGTATCTCCGGAACCAGGGAGGCACTCTTTCGTTTCCGTTATTCAATTTAATGGAAAGAATCCGTCTGTTGGTTATAGTACACCAAGTTCAGTTTTGATCCGTCATATTCTGGGTCGTCTGATTGTTTTATCGCACTCCCGTTCTCTTACGGGTCGCTTGTTGCTGTCAGAATGGACTCTCAACAAACAAGTATTCAATCAGATTTGCTATCTATGGGAGCGCCCAATGATGTTTTATTTATGACACAGCTTGCTAATCATTTGCAGACGTATGTGTTGGCTTGTCCAGATCTCTGAGCTAATACTGTTAACGCTCTATTGATCTATAGGACGTAATGATAGGATACGCGTATCCTCCGGCGCTGTTGTTTTAGCAGGTATTGCTAAGATAAACAACCACAATACATTTCTGTTGATAGCATCTCTATCTTCACAGAGATCATGAGTAATTTACTCTCTTGTCTACTGTGGATCTTAACGTGAAATCTTCCTCTATGTGAGGATCTTTTTTCACTGGGTAAATCGTGTCATCTTTATCACAACCAGCAAGGTCGCAACCTTCATGTATTCCGTTGTGTGGTCCGTATTGCATTGTAAGCACTGTACTGGACGAGCTTTGGACGCGATTTCTTACTATAGGAGATCCTCTTCTTCGCTATTCTATGCGACTAAAGTGGAGGCTCTTCCGTCGTGGTGTAGGGATCATTATGTTCATATGGTTGATCCCTCCATACTACTCATTGCTATTTTTTAGTATACTTGTTTCACAAGATCTACTGCAGCCTGTTGTTATTTAGGTTATAGGTTTATGTTACCTCATACCTATGCACTCTACGATAGTTTACAATTGAGTCTTTTGTCTCTTTATCTAAGTCAGTTAGTAACTTTTTGATAAATAGACTTAGAATCTTTAGATTAAATTCCTATACGGATTTTAACTTCAGGTTCTTATTTAGCTAAGTAATCATTTGAGCCTCTGGAAACAGTAGTTTTCAAATTCTGACCTTTTAGACAGTAATTCTGTTGATTTCTCTTTTACTGTAGAGGCAGTGAGTTTCATGCACTATCGATGGATGATTTTCACTTTCATAGTTTCGGAATCAATACTTCCGTTACTATTTAGGTTGGATTGTTGCATAAGAGTTAGGCTCCTATTATCCGGAACCTATTATTTTAAGGTCCTTCCGTCTTCGTATGGGCTTAGGCCTTTACTCTTTCCGGGTACAGTTTATGTATTTATAAACAGATATCTGTTTATTACAAGGGCGTAAGCTTCTTCTGTCTTTGATGTCTAGTAGAAGGACGTTACGCTCCATTTTATTGTTAATGGATTCTATTAACTAGCGTACTGCTTATGGTATATCATTGGCTTAGCAGTTGTGCTTAAGATTTCGGCTCATGAAGTAAGAGTTCTTCTACTTCTTGGGCTTACATTAATAGTGTTGCTATTATAGATTTTTGAAGGCTGCTCATTGCGCTCAGCCATCCATTCATGAATTTTATCTCAGAAATATCGAGTCCATTTCTGGAGGCCTCTATTGTTAGGTCTATTATCTACTGCTCAGAATGTCATTCACTTAACAGTTGCTACTATAGCTAGGTAGGCTGTCTGTTTCGGCAGTGTCTCCGTTCGGCTGCCCTCTTCGCTCTGGGCTATTTGACCCAGGGCAAGAAAAAGGGGGGGGGGGGGGAGGGTGTTCCCTTGGGTCACCTGTTTTTACTATGAAACAAGGGGATACCTCCTCCGGAGTTAGTAATTCTGAGCTGTTATTGGGATGGTTGTTTAGTGAGAAGTTTAAGTTATAAAATTCATTCAAGTCTTAGTTTTTAAAGTATAGCTTTTGAATATTGCATATGTCAACGGACATGATTATGCAATTCTCACACACTTTTAGGAGTATAAGAGTCTCTATTCTCTAGACTTACTTTATTATTGGCTTACTTTAAAAATTATTAGTATAAGGATTATTGGATATTAATAGAGTACATGGATGTATGAAGCTCAATTTTTGGAAGGTGTTGTATCTTTCTAATTTATCATAAATAAGAAAGATACATGTAAGGCCTATTACTTCTTTTCCCTACAGGGGATGACTCTATTTTATTTTATTGAGCGTATTCCATTTTGCTCTATGTCCTTGGCCCTCCAGCCTTTTTACTATTCAGCTATGTCTGGGTCATTGGTACAGTATAAAAATGTTAAAAAATTTATAGTAATTTATATATTTTTTATACTTACCAATGACCCAGACGGGGATGGCCCTCCCAGGAGTTGGGAACTCTTGCCTCCCCGCTGAGTACATAGCGCTTACCAGGCACTGGTTATTAGAATGATAAATGGCGCCAATTTCGGAACGTCCTTGACACTGCGCATGCGCAGTAGGGGCGAAGTGTGGAGGGCCTTTCAGGACATGTTTTCTTTAGTTTTACATGCAAATTTTGGGGATTGGGGGGCAAAATTTGTGTTTGGCCCTATATTTTAAGAGTTAGCACCAGCTATGTCTGGGTCATTGGTAAGTATAAAAAATATATAAATTACTATAAATTTTTTAACTTTTTGAAATTTTAAAAAAATTTCAACAAAGCCATATCATGTGACACCTCATTGGAATGAGCTCGATGAACATGTTCCAAAGAGGGGTCACATGATATGGTTTTGTTGAAATGTTTTGAAAAATATTTTTTCAGCTGCTGAATTTGCATATTACGTGGGCGGATGTGGCCGATTCGTTGGATAATGTGTTAACCAGGCATGTTGTGTTCCTTCATTTATACATGCTAGAAGAACTTTTTACATAGTGTATTTTGCATGGGAATTGTGCATGGCTATATTTTTATACTGTACCAATGACCCAGACATAGCTGGTGCTAACTCTTAAAATATAGGGCCAAACACAAATTTTGCCCCCAATCCCCAAAATTTGCATCTAAAACCAAAGAAAACATGTCCTGAATGGCCCTCCACACTTCACCTCTACTGCGCATGCGCAGTGTCAAGGACGTTCTGAAGTTGGCGCCATTATTCATTCTTAGTTTGGCCCTTCATCAGTTAACATCTGACTGATCTTTGTGCTTGTAAATCTCAGTTTAAATGATGCCAGACACATAAATATTAGTGAAATGGTGATTCTAAGGAGGATATAGAAGGAGGAGAGGAAAAATGTGTGACAGAATATTATCGGGGCTGTAACTTAAAATTTTTTAATGAAATTATGTTAAGTTACCTATTTTCGAGGCAGCAGCCATTTTGTTGTCATTCTTGTTATTTAGTTACACTGATTTTTCAGTGTTTTCCTCTCTCCCTTTCCTTTAAGTCCCCTCTTGCTATTCTCCCATGCTTTTGGCATAGTTTTTGTAATTATTATTACTAAATTTTCTTGGGAGTTTTAGCTGAATAACAGAATGAATTCTGTTCTTTTCCCCATGTTTACGTCTTCACCTACGGGTGGTTAGGCATTGTGTTCTGCATCTACCATCTGATGTTCTGCAGTTTCTTCCCTGGAAGTCTCTGTTTTGCATCAGATAGTGTATTTTTGGTAACTGATTCCGGGCCTGGGTGCCTGGAGTCTTATTTTAGTGTTTTTACATTCATTGTTTACATTTACAACAGCCCTCTGTGTGAGGGGGGATTTCTTGAAAATAATATCTTGATGTTATTTTAATCATAACTAGATACATTATTATTGTTCGTAAGTGTTGAATAAATTGTTTAAAATATTTTTAAAATTTTTGTCCACACTTAGGCTTGGGATCCATTGGGGTTCAACGTTACTTTTCAGAAACTTGGGCTGTTCTGAAAAAATATTTTTTCAAAATATTTTGATTTCAATTATTTTTTCTATATTAATGGATCATATTATTATTATGTATTTTGATTGCCAGGGGTTAGTGCGAGTACCAGGACTTGTTTTCTTTTCACATTGAAAGGATTTTGATCAAATGTAATAAGAGGAAGTCTTCATCTGACTTTTATAATCATTCTATATGTGGTCAGTGTACTCGCATTAACTCCTGTTCTGTATCATATGATTTCGATGACAACATGGGAAGCGTATGTCACGGTATGTTAGTGGGGAATTGGACACTCCGGTCCTTTCCCTGCAGGGTCACTCTACTTTATCAATTTCTATTCCAGACGATCAAGATTAGGGTGATGTATCTGTGATGTCTTCCAACAGTGTGCCTCCGTCGTCACAATTAATGAAGGGCTAGCGAAAAAGTGCTCATGTAAATACGCCAATTGCCTAAGAGGACCCTAGTAGGTTCGACGGCCTTTGACGTCCGCTAGCCCGCCCGGTGTAGCGTCCATTCATCGAATGGTTCGGCAGCCGGGTTCGTCCGTTGCGGTCTAGAAGGAGTTTTGGGGTGATGCGAGCACTATAAATCAACCAAATGCACACCCAGTGACGGCGGATTAGAGGGAGAACGGAGGAAGCCTTTTAGTCCGGTTCATAGCTCGTTCTGGTCCATCCGGACGGCGAGCGAGAGAGGCCCCTCTCTCGTACAACAACATCTGGCCCCAGATGTTGTGCTACAAAATGTTTCGCATTCGGAGCATACGTCCGTCGCTCGGGACGCTCCGACATATAGTCAGTCCGGAGTAGACTGTCAATAAGGCTTCCTCATTCTCATGGTAGCGCACACGACCGCTCTTGGCTACGTGACCTCGGATATCCAGTCAGCTTCGCCAGTCAGAGAATCATAGGCGACCAGGTCACACCATCCGGTAGCCAGGGACACGAGGCCTGCAGATTCCGGACGTTCGCATAGGAAGTGTGCAGGAGTCAACGTACACGGAGCTTCCGGCGGCAATGCATCATAAGACCGCTACTGCACAGGCCTCGGGAACGGACGTGCTTTCCTAAATAGCACAGTTTATCGCAGCATCCCAGCATCAACTGAATCTCTCGCATATTTTTTATCCGACGATGCTGGGTCGGGACGCTCCGCGGAAGCGGGTACGGACGTCCGAAAATTTCATCCGGTCCGACGGGATACCGAAAGGGATTTGGAGGATTTCGAGCTTTCCCTTTCGGAACAACATATGCTGTTGTGTATGTCATCTGACTTGATCTTCTACAGCTTCTTTCGTCGGACCAGAATGCTGCGATGCCGGATAAGAAACTGATAGCGTCGGTGGACTTACAAATTTTTGGTTCGGTTCAGGGACATCGTCCCTCAGTTCCGACATAGTCCAATAATGTCACGCAAACTTTCGAATTATTGAACGATGCTATATATATTATTATTATATGCTTGCTATAACCAAGCATTTCTGGTTTCTTGTTCGCAAAGTTACGGAGATGTCTTTCAGAAGTGTGCCTCTGTCGTCATAGTTAATGAAGAGCTAGCGGCAATAAGTGCTCATGGAATATGTCTATCGCCTAAGAGATCCCTTGTAGGATCAACGGAGTGACATTCGCTAGCTCACCCGGTGTAGCGTGCATTCATCGAATGGTTCGGCTGCCGGGTTCGTCCATTGCGGTCTAGGAAGGAGATTTGGGTGATGCGAGCACTATAATTACTTTAGTACTCACCCAGTGATGGCAGATTGAGGACAGATCGGAGAAAGCCTGTTAGTCCGGTTCCTGGCTTGTCCAGGTCCGTCCGGGCTGTGAGCGAGAGAGGTCCCTCTCTCGTCCAACAACATAGGGGACCGCATGTTGTGGTTCAGATATTTTACATTCGGAGCATATGTCGGTCGGTCGGGACGCTCCGTTATATTGACAGTCCGAGAGACTGTCCATAATGCTTCCTCATCCTCACAGCAGGGCACACGACCGCACATTGGCTACGTGACCTCGAGTATCCGATCAGTTTCGTCATTCAGTGATTCCACGGCGAATAGGTCACGCCATCCGGTAGCCAGGGGACACGAGGCCTATACACTCCGTTCGCTCGCATATTGGTAGTATGCACGGGGTAATGATCACGGAGCTTCCAGCGGCAATGCATTGTAGGACTGCTTCTCCTCAGGCCTCAGTGACGGACGTGCTATCCGAGTTAGCACAGTTGTTTCGCAGCATCCCAGCAATTGACAGTTTCTTACTCGAATCACGAATTATCTGACGGCGCTGGGTCGGTGCGGTCCGCGGTTGCATCAGGTACGGACGACCGAACGCTTTATAGGGTCCGACAGGATGGCGAAAGGGATTCGAAAGATTTCGAGTTTTCCCTTTCGTAGCATCGGAAGCTGCCATTCATATCTTCTGGCATTATCTTCCAGTGATTGTTATTTCGGACTACATTGCTGCGATGTTGGATAAGAGACTTATAGCGTCATTGGACACGGAATTTTGGATCGGTTCAGGGACGTTGTCCCTGACTTACTGACGCAGTCCAATAATGTCATTACAACATGTGTTTTATTTTTCGACGCTATATATGCATACAAGCCTGCTACCAAGCATGATAGTTTAGTTTCTTGTCCGCGTTGCTCATTTCTGCCGTTTTATCATTTATACGAATAATTTATTTTGGCAGAGCAGGGCATACCGAGAGTTCATATGCGTCTAGACGGCGTGGTTAAAGACTGGAAATATTCTTTTTCGCCGTCTATGTCTTTTCCAACCACAATGTTGGAAACGACAATGATGTCTAGTAGACTTTACTTAGACGCTTTATCATACGTAATCCACCTTACTAAGGCGTTATCATTACGTCTTCAAGAAAAGATTTACGGGATATTATTCTCAATGTGATTTCTTTTGAGGGCAGTAGTTTGTTCACGTATAACTCCGCCCTTCAGTGGCTGATTGGAGTTGGTTAGATGTGACGCAGTCCTAGCTACATCCACGCGCGTGGATAGTAAGGTAAAGAACTCTCTCAGAGTCGCTTCGTTGTCGGAGAAGCCTCTCTTGGACAGCAACTTTTCAGCATTCCATGAATTGCTCGATTTACACGTTCTCTTGTCTATCTAGTGTTACAAGAGATTCAGACTGGGGCAAACATTCGGTGGTTGACTCAGAGAGTGCCACTGCAGTTGCCGGATCCGAGTGTTATAGTTATGACGGTTGCCAGTCAAACAGATTGGGATATAATATTGATCCCAACGGATTCGAAGTGCCAGGGTCGTTGGGTTCCGCAGTCTCTAAGCAACCAATTATCTTCCGCGGAATAATGTTTTTTAGGCTTGCTTTATGTCATTGCATGAACATTATTCAGAAACGCATGTCCAAATCCTGTGCGTTAATTCGACAGTAGTGGCGTATCTCCGGAACCAGGGAGGCACTCATTCGTTTCCGTTATTCAATTTAATGGAAAGAATCCGTCTGTTGGTTATAGTACACCAAGTTCTGTTTTGGTCCGTCATATTCTGGGTCGTCTGATTGTTTTACCGGACTCCCGTTCACTTAGGGGTCGCTTGTTGCCGTCAGAATGGACTCTCAACAAACAAGTATTCAATCAGATTTGCTATCTATGGGAGCGCCCAATGATGATTTATTTACGACACAGCTTGCTAATCAATTGCAGACGTATGTGTTGGCTTGTCCGGATCTCTGAGCTAAGTTGTTAACGCTCTATTGATCTAATAGGACGGAATGATAGGATACACGTATCCTCCGGCGCTGTTGTTTCAGCAGGTATTGCTAAGATAAACAACCACAATACATTTCTGTTGATAGCATCTCTATCTTCACAGAGACCGTGGGTAATTTACTCTGATGTCTACTGTGGGACTTAACGCGAAATCTTCCTCAATGAGAGGATCTTTTTTCGCTGGGTAAATCGTGTCATCTTTATCACAACCCGCAAGGTCGCAACCTTCACGTATTCCGTTGTGTGGTCCGTATTGCATTGTAAGCATTGTACTGGACGAGCTTTGGACGCGATTTCTTACTATAGGAGATCCTCTTCTTCGCTATTCTATGCGGCTAAAGTGGAGGCTCATCCGTCGTTGGTGTAGGGATCACTATGTTCATATTGTTGATCCCTCCATACTACTCATTGCAACTTTTTAGTATACTTGTTTGACAAGATCTACTGCAGCCTGTTATTATTAAGGTTATAGGTTTATGTTACCTCATACCTATGCACTCTATGATAGTTTACAATTGAGTCTTATGTCTCTTTATCTAAGTCAGTTAGTAACTTTTTAATAAATAGACTTAGAATCTTTAGATTAAATTCCTATATGGAATTTAACTTCGGTTCTTATTTAGCTAAGTAATCATTTGAGCCTCTGGAAACAGTAGTTTTCAAATTCTGACCTTTTAGACAGTAATTCTGTTGGCTTCTCTTTTACTGAAGAGTCAGTGAGTTTCATGCACTATCGATGGATGATTTTCACTTTCGTAGTTTCGGAATCACTACTTCCTTTACTATTTAGGTTGGATTTTTGCATAAGAGTTAGGCTCCTAATATCCGGAACCTATTGTTATTAAGGTCCTTCCGTCTTCATACGGGCATAGGCCTTTACTCTGTCCGGTTAGAGTTTATGTATTTATAAACAGATATCTGTTTATTACTACGGGCGTAAGCTTCTTCTGTCTTTGATGTCTAATAGAAGGACGTTACGCTCCATTCTATTGCTAATGGATTCAATTAACTATCGGTACTGCTTATGGTATATCATTGACTCAGCAGTTGTGCTTAAGATTTCGGCTCATGAAGTAAGAGTTCTTCTACATCTGGGGCTTACATTAATAGTGTCGCTATTATAGATTTTTGAAGGCTGCTCATTGCGCTCAGCCATCCACATTCATGAATTTTTATCTCAGAAATATCGAGTCCATTTCTGGAGGCCTCTATTGTTAGGTCTATTATCTACTGCTCAGAATGTCATTCACTTAACAGTTGCTACTATAGCTAGGTAGGCTGTCTGTTTCGGCAGTGACTCCGTTCTGCTGCCCTCTTCGCTCTGGGCTATTTGACCCAGGGCAAGAAAAAGGGGGGGGGGGGAGGGTGTTCCCTTGGGTCACCTGTTTTACTATGAAAACAAGGGGATACCTCCTCCGGAGTTAGTAATTCTGAGCTGTTATTGGGATGGTTGTTTAGTGAGAAGTTTATGTTTTAATAATTCATTCAAGTCTTAGTTTTTAAAGTATAGCTTTTGAATATAGCACGTGTCAACGGACATGATTATGCAATCCTGATACTTTTAAGGAGTATAAGAGTCTCTATTCTCTAGACTTACTTTATTTATTGGCTTACTTTAAAAATTATTAGTATAAAGATTATATTGGATATTAATAGAGTACATGGATGTATGATGCTCAATTTTGGAAGGTGTTGTATCTTTCTAATTTATCATAAATAAGAGAGATACATGTAAGGCCTATTACTTCTTTTTCCCTAGAGGGGATGACTCTATTTTATATTATTGAGCGTATTCCATCTTGCTCTATGTCCTTGGCCCTCCAGCCTTTTTACTATTCAGCTATGTCTGGGTCATTGGTACAGTATAAAAATGTTAAAAAATTTATAGTAATTTCTATATTTTTTATACTTACCAATGACCCAGACGGGTATGGCCCTCCCAGGAGTTGGGAACTCTTGCCTCCCAGCTAAGTACATAGCGCTTACCAGGCACTGGTTATTAGAATGATTAATGGCGCCAATTTCGGAACGTCCTTGACACTGCGCATGCGCAGTAGAGGTGAAGTGTGGAGGGCCATTCAGGACATGTTTTCTTTGGTTTTAGATGCAAATTTTGGGGATTGGGGGGCAAAATTTGTGTTTGGCCCTATATTTTAAGAGTTAGCACCAGCTATGTCTGGGTCATAGGTAAGTATAAAAAATATAGAAATTACTATAAATTTTTTAACTTTTGGTAACTGATTTCGGGCCTGGGTGCCTGGAGTCTTATTTTAGTGTTTTTACACTCATTGTTTACATTTACAACAGCCCTCTGTGTGAGGGGGGGGATTTCTTGAAAATAATATCTTGATGTTAATTTAATAATAACTAGATATATTATTATTGTTCGTAAGTGTTGCATAAATTGTTTAAAATATTTTTAAATTTTTTGTCCACACTTAGGCTTGGGATCCATTGGGGCTCAACGTTACTTTTCAGAAACTTGGGCTGTTCTGAAAAAATATTTTTTCAAAATATTTTGATTTCAATTATTTTTTCTATGTTAATGGATCATATTATTATTATGTATTTTGATTGTCAGGGGTTGGTGCGAGTACCAGGACTTTGTTTTCTTTTCACATTGAAAGGATTTTGATCAATTGTAATAAGAGGAAGTCTTCCTCTGACTTTTATAATCATTCTATATGTAGTCAGTGTACTCGCATTAACTCCTGTTCTGTATCTGATGATTTCGATGACAACATGGGAAGTGTATGTCACGGTATGTTAGTGGGGAATTGGACATTCCGGTCCTTTCCCCGCAGGGTCACTCTACTTTATCTATTTCTATTTCAGACGATCAAGATTAGGGTGATGTATCTGTGATGTCTTCCAACAGTGTGCCTCCGTCGTCACAATTAATGAAGGGCTAGCGGAAAAGTGCTCATGTAAATACGCCAATTGCCTAAGAGGACCCTAGTAGGTTTGACGGCCTTTGACGTCCGCTAGCTCGCCCGGTGTAGCGTCCATTCATCGAATGGTTCGGCAGCCGGGTTCGTCCGTTGCGGTCTAGAAGGAGTTTTGGGGTGATGCGAGCACTATAAATCAACCAAATGCACACCCAGTGACGGCGGATTAGAGGGAGAACGGAGGAAGCCTTTTAGTCCGGTTCATAGCTCGTTCTGGTCCATCCGGACGGCGAGCGAGAGAGGCCCCTCTCTCGTACAACAACATCTGGCCCCAGATGTTGTGGTACAAAATGTTTCGCATTCGGAGCATACGTCCGCCGCTCGGGACGCTCCGACATATAGTCAGTCCGGAGAGACTGTCAATAAGGCTTCCTCACTCTCATGGTAGCGCACACGACCGCTCTTGGCTACGTGACCTCGGATATCCAGTCAGCTTCGCCAGTCAGAGAATCATCGGCGACCAGGTCACACCATCCGGTAGCCAGGGACACAAGGCCTGCAGACTCCGGACGTTCGCATAGGAAAGTGTGCGGGAGTCAACGTACACGGAGCTTCCGGCGGCAATGCATCGTAAGACCGCTACTGCACAGGCCTCGGGGACGGATGTGCTATCCTAAATAGCACAGCTTATCGCAGCATCCCAGCAACAACTGAATCTGTCGCATAATGTTTTATCCGACGATGCTGGGTCGGGACGCTCCGCAGAAGCGGGTACGGACGTCCGAAAATTTCATCCGGTCCGACGGGATACCGAAAGGGATTCGGAGGATTTCGAGCTTTCCATATGCTGTTGTGTATGTCATCTGACTTGATCTTCTACAGGTTCTTTTTCGTCGGACCAGAATGCTGCGATGCCAGATAAGAAACTGATAGCGTCGGTGGACTTAGAAATTTTTGGTTCGGTTCAGGGACATCGTCCCTCAGTTCCGACATAGTCCAATAATGTCACACAAACTTTCGAATTATTGAATGACGCTATATATTTATTATTATATGCTTGCTATTACCAAGCATTTCTGGTTTCTTGTTCGCAAAGTTACGGAGATGTCTTTCAAAAGTGTGCCTCTGTCGTCATAGTTAATGAAGAGCTAGCGGCAATAAGTGCTCATGGAATATGTCTATCGCCTAAGAGGTCCCTTGTAGGATCGACGGAGTGACATTCGCTAGCTCACCCGGTGTAGCGTACATTCATCGAATGGTTCGGCTGCCGGGTTCATCCGTTGCGGTCTAGGAAGGAGATTTGGGTGATGTGAGCACTATAATTACTTTAGTACTCACCCAGTGATGGCGGATTGAGGACAGATCGGAGGAAGCCTGTTAGTCCAGTTCCTGGCTTGTCCAGGTCCGTCCGGGCTGTGAGCGAGAGAGGTCCCTCTCTCGTCCAACAACATAGGGGACCGCATGTTGTAGTTCAGATATTTTACATTCGGAGCATATGTCCGTCGCTCGGGACGCTCCGTTATATTGACAGTCCGAGAGACTGTCGATAATGCTTCCTCATCCTCACAGCAGTGCACACGACCGCACATTGGCTACGTGACCTCCAGTATCCGATCAGTTTTCGTCATTCAGTGATTCCACGGCGAACAGGTCACGCCATCCGGTAGCCAAGGGACACGAGGCCTATACACTCCGTTCGCTCGCATATTAGTAGTATGCACGGGGTAACGATCACGGAGCTTCCAGCGGCAATGTATCGTAGGACCGCTTCTCCACAGGCCTCAGTGACGGACGTACTATCCGAGTTAGCACAGTTTTTTCGCAGCATCCCAGCAATCGACAGTTTCTTGGTCGAATCAGGAATTATCCGACGGCGCTGGGTCGGTGCGGTCCGCGGTTGCATCAGGTACGGACGACCGAACGCTTTATAGGGTCCGACAGGATGGCGAAAGGGATTCGAAAGATTTCGAGTTTTCCCTTTTCCTAGCATCGGAAGCTGCCATACATATCTTCCGGCATTATCTTCCAGTGATTGTTATTTCGGACTGCATTGCTGCGATGTTGGATAAGAGACTTATAGCGTCATTGGACACGGAATTTTGGATCGGTTCAGGTACATTGTCCTTGACTTACCGACACAGTCCAATAATGTCATTAGAACATGTGTATTATTTATCGACGCTATATATATATATAAGCCTGCTACCAAGCATGATAGTTTAGTTTCTTGTCCGCAATGCTCATTTCTGCCTTTTATCATTTATACGAATAATTTATTTTGGCAGAACTTGGCATACCGAGAGTTCATATGCGTCTAGACGGCGTGGTTAAAGACTGGAAATAATCTTTTTCGCCGTCTATGTCTTTTCCAACCACAATGTTGGAAACGACAATGATGTCTAATAGACTTAACTTAGACGCTTTATCATACGTAATCCACCTTACTGAGGCGTTATCATTACGTCTTCAAGAGAAAGAATTCCGGGATATGATCCTCAATGTGATTTCTTTTGAGGGCAGTAGTTTGTTCACGTATAAGTCCGCCCTTCAGTGGCTGCTTGGAGTTGGTTAGACGTGACGCAACCCTAGCTACATCCACGCGCGAGGATAGTAAGGTGAAGAACTCTCTCAGAGTCGCTTCGTTCTCGGAGAAGCTTCTCTTCGACGGCAACTTTTCAGCAATCCATGAATTGCTCGATTTACACGTTCTCTTGTCTATCTAGTGTAGCAAGAGATTCAGACTGGGGCAAACATTCGGTGGTTGACTCAGAGAGTGCCACTGCAGTTGCCGGATCCGAGTTTTATAATTATGACGGTTGCCAGTCAAACAGGTTGGGATATAATATTGATCCCAACGGATTCGAAGTGCCAGGGTCTTTGGGTTCCGCAGTCTCTAAGCAAGTACTTATCTTCCACGGAATAATGTTTTTTTAGGCTTGCTTTATGTCATTGGATGAACATTATTCAGAAACGCATGTCCAAATCCTGTCCGTTAATTCGACAGTGGTGGCGTATCTCCGGAACCAGGGAGGCACTCATTCGTTTCCGTTATTCAATTTAATGGAAAGAATCCTTCTGTTTGTTATAGTACACCAAGTTCTGCTTCGGTCCGTCATATTCCAGGTCGTCTGATTGTATTACCAGACTCCCGTTCACTTATGGGTCGCTTGTTGCCGTCAGAATGGACTCTCAACAAACAAGTATTCAATCAGATTTGCTATCTATGGGAGCGCCCAATGATAATTTATTTACGACACAACTTGCTAATCAGTTGCAGACGTATGTGTTTGCTTGTCCGGATCTCTGAGCTTATGTTGTTAACGCTCTATTGATCTAATAGGACGGAATGATAGGATATGCGTATCCTCCGGCGCTGTTGTTTCAGCAAGTATTGCTAAGATAAACAACCACAATACATTTCTGTTGATAGCATCTCTGTCTTCACAGAGACCGTGGGTTAATTTACTCTGAGGTCTACTGTGGGACTTAACGCGAAATCTTCCTCCATGAGAGGATCTTTTTTCGCTGGGTAAAATCGTGTCATCTTTATCACAACCCGCAAGGTCTCAACCTTCACGTATTCCGTTGTGTGGTCCTTATTGCATTGTAAGCATTGTACTGGACGAGCTTTGGACGCGATTTCTTACTATAGGAGAACCTCTTCTTCGCTATACTATGCGGCTAAAGTGGAGGTTCTTCCGTCGTTGGTGTAGGGATCACTATTTTGATATTGTTGATTCCTCCATACTAGTCATTGCAACTTTTTAGTATACTTGTTTGACAAGATCTACTGCAGCCTGTTATTATTAAGGTTATAGGTTTATGTTACCCCATACCTATGCACTCTATGATAGTTTACAATTGAGTCTTATGTCTCTTTATCTAAGTCAGTTAGTAACTTTTCGATAAATAGACTTAGAATCATTAGATTAAATTCCTATACGGAATTTAACTTCGGTTCTTATTTAGCTAAGTAATCATTTGAGCCTCTGGAAACAGTAGTTTTCAAATTCTGACCTTTTAGACAGTAATTCTGTTGGCTTCTCTTTTACTGAAGAGTCAGTGAGTTTCATGCACTATCGGTGGATGATTTTCACTTTCGTAGTTTCGGAATCACTACTTCCTTTACTATTTAGGTTGGATTTTTGCATAAGAGTCAGGCTCCTAATTAATATCCGGAACCTATTGTTATTAAGGTCCTTCTATCTTCGTACGGGCATAGGCCTTTACTCTGTCCGGTTAGAGTTTATGTATTTATAAACAGATATCTGTTTATTACTACGGGCGTAAGCTTCTTCTGTCTTTGATGCCTAATAGAAGGACGTTACGCTCCATTCTATTGCTAATGGATTCAATTAACTATCGATACTGCTTATGGTATATCATTGACTCAGCAGTTGTGTTTGAGATTTCGGCTCATGAAGTAAGAGTTCTTCTACATCTTGGGCTTACATTAATAGTGTCGCTATTATAGATTTTTGAAGGCTGCTCATTGCGCTCAGCCATCCACATTCATGAATTTTTATCTCAGAAATATCGAGTCCATTTCTGGAGGCCTCTATTGTTAGGTCTATTATCTACTGCTCAGAATGTCATTTACTTAACAGTTGCTACTATAGCTAGGTAGGCTGTCTGTTTCGGCAGTGACTCCGTTCTGCTGCCCTCTTCGCTCTGGGCTATTTGACCCAGGGCAAGAAAAAGGGGGGGGGGGGGAGGGTGTTCCCTTGGTTCACCTGTTTTACTATGAAAACAAGGGGATACCTCCTCCGGAGTTAGTAATTCTGAGCTGTTATTGGGATGGTTGTTTAGTGAGAAGTTTATGTTTTAAAAATTCATTTAGGTCTTAGTTTTTAAAGTATAGCTTTTGAATATAGCACGTGTCAACGGACATTATTATACAATCCTCAGACACTTTTAAGGAGTATTAAGAGTCTCTATTCTCTAGACTTACTTTATTTATTGGCTTACTTTAAAAATTATTAGTATAAGGATTATACTAGATATTAATAGAGTACATGGATGTATGATGCTCAATTTTGGAAGGTGTTGTATCTTTCTAATTTATCATAAATAAGAATGATACATGTAAGGCCTAATACTTCTTTTTCCCTAGAGGGGATGACTCTATTTTATATAATTGAGCGTATTCCATCTTGCTCTATGTCCTTGGCCCTCCAGCCTTTTTACTATTCAGCTATGTCTGGGTCATTGGTACAGTATAAAAATGTTAAAAAATTTATAGTAATTTCTATATTTTTTATACTTACCAATGACCCAGACGGGGATGGCCCTCCCAGGAGTTGGGAACTCTTACCTCCCCGCTGAGTACATAGCGCTTACCCGGCACTGGTTATAAGAATGAATAATGGCGCCAATTTCGGAACGTCCTTGACACTGCGCATGCGCAGTAGAGGTGAAGTGTGGAGGGCCATTCAGGACATGTTTTCTTTGGTTTTAGATGCAAATTTTGGGGATTGGTGGGCAAAATTTGTGTTTGGCCCTATATTTTAAGAGTTAGCACCAGCTATGTCTGGGTTATTGGTAAGTATAAAAAATATATAAATTACTATAAATTTTTTAACTTTTAGAACTATTGATAGGTAAAACTATTGGAAATGATAGAGTAGATATCGGCCACTCAGGGGGAGGGAGGGAAAGGCACACAAGGTATAATATGTATATATGTACAGGGATTTTTTTGCCCTCTTTGGGAAAGGGTTCGGGGCCCGTGTGGTTGGGACAATCCAAATCATGATAGCTCCAATTATGAATTTATTTGGGAGAAGAAACACACAAAGAATAAGAAATGGTACCTTCATTTTGAACTCAGAACTTTAATGTAACAATAACATGAGTTTGGAGGGCGTTATGGTTTATTAACGATTCGAGAGGAATGAATAACAGCCTGAGGGTTTTTTAATGTCTGAGACAAAGTCAAGGGCTATTAATAAGCTAAATAATAAATGATAAATAAATAAACCGTGACACCCAACAAAATCATGTTATTACTATTATTACCATGACTGGAAGAGGGCGGCAGGCTGTAATGAATTTTGTTTTCATTAATGCTGCTCACTTCCGATTGCATGACGTCATGAATTACTGAATTTTACCATCCTGCTAAACACCATTAATATACTAGAGAATACCTGCTTAAGTGGTAATAATAAAGTATAGTACATGTAGTAAGTTTAATGACAAACAGTTACATGAAATAATGATCAGTCGCTGTAATCTCTATTAAATACATTTTTCTTATACTATAAAAAAATGGAAGTATTTATGCACTTTTTTACTCTTTAATAGTCGACATTCTGTAGCTTTGCAGTTGTGTCTAGGCAAGTCTTGGCTGCATATGTAGGCAGCTAAGACTTGCCTGGAAACAACTGACAAGGTTCTTGGGATGTAACTTGCAAATGTATCTTAAAACTACCTGTTGAGGCACCTGTTTTGTTGCAGTAAAAAGTAATGAAAGTCAAAATTAGGCCTTCAAGAGTTAAAGAAGGATTAAATTTTTATTTGAATGAGGACTGAAATTGGGAAATTTTTGGATTTGAATTGGGAAAAATTCTGCCCAAAATGCCATTGGGAATGGGTCCCATATTCACCCCCTGTAGACACCCAAAAGAATCCCTGATGTAATTGCCAAACTGTGTATCATTGCATGTGAAAAGAATAAGAATACATAAATCTTAGTAACTGTGGCATATTCTTCACATTATCGGAAGGAGGTACACAGAAGAGCATGTAAATAAGTTAACCTTGTTAACTGGTAGAGTACTGGAAGGCCATATTTGGGCTTTATTCTGAAGTACAGTTACTGCAACTTAAAGGCTTCAAATTCAGTGGCTGGGCTTCATATTCTCCTTGAAGTGATCTTATTTAGTCTGTTAAGATTTGCCCTGTTACAATTTATAGGAGAGTGCCTGTTGGCCCTCTCCTATAAATTGTAACAGGGCAAAGACATGTAAATAAATTTTGGTGGCCAAAAATAATCTAGCACTCTACCAGTTAATGTCCTACCAGGCGAACAAAAAGATTTTTAAATTGCCCCCTAAATTGCACTAAGTTTATAATACATGATCAAAGTTTATTGAAATTCATCCTGTGTTACTACTCCCTGGACAAAATCATCCCTGAGTGCCAGATGTGAGCTTAGTGTATCGTAAATTGTCAGATGAAGAGCCATCAAAGGCAGGCAGAGAGAGTGAGTGCGATGGAGAGAGAGCGAGAGATGAACTTGCATTTAGGCCTAAAAAAATTAAAAATCTGTTTCTCAGGCCCTCCCGCATGGTTCTTTTGGCTGCCGCATGCTCTCTTTTTATAACCAATGTAAACTTAAAAAAAATAAATATTAAATGGCCTTTGTCCGATATTTTACCCAAGTTAAAAAAATTGTCCCTTGGGTGCAACAAGGCTTTGCAATGCGTTAGCATTGCAAAGCCTTCTTGCTTTCAAGGGACGGAATACACCACCGCCCATGCTATTCCGTAGATTATGAGGCCTAAAACATAAACCAAGAACATGAACTTTTGATGGCAAAGAAACAATTACAGAAATAAAAAATAAAATGAAAAAAACGCTTACCCACCTGCATGCAATTTTACAAATAATGGCCTGAGAAACAAAAGATCTACTTTGTGTGGCCTTATATAATTATTAAATTAGATAAGAGAGTTTCCTTCACAATTTTCTAATTGTACCTTTTACTTGCATCATTTCTTGCAAAGCTCCCCTAGAGAGCCTTTCAAGATTAACCTGGGACCTACATCATCAGTGAAGATAATATGAGAGAGATAATTTTTGTTTTTGCATTGTCCTTTGATTTATATCAGACTGGTACTTGAGGTCCAGAGAGTTTTACAATGTTAGTAAAGGAAGTCATATGGTCATGTTGAAACTGCCATTTCAGAAAGATAGGGTGGGGGGTGCCAGCAGCATTTTTGACATGATTCGTAAATAAGGCTGTTGCAAAAAAACCCTAAAACTTGTTTCTTAGGCACATGCCCAAAAAACATCCCACATCATTAATGTTCTGTGAAAAAAAATTCTGTTTCATTTTTAATCAATCAAAATCCCTGCTGAGCAAAGTTAATTCTAAAGCGTTTAGGTTTAATACATAAATATGATGGGTAAACTCCCAAGTTACATTCTAAATTCTTTAGCAGTTGTTTCCAGACAAGTCTTGGCTGTCGATATTGCCTAGAAGCAACTGCTAAACCAGGGGACGTAGACTGTCAAAGTGTAGCAGAAAAGTATAAAAATTCCAAACGCTTAACCCTTTGTTTGTTGCTGGCAGATATTTCTGCCTTGCACATGAAATCTCTTGCCCTCGAAATAAGTATGATTTAGGTACGTTTTACAAATTTCCCCCTGTAAATTGAATGGACTTCTTGACCAATGATTTCTGGAGTTAAATTTAGATGAATTTTTTTCATCAAATCTAGTTATGACTGCTACTTCACAGCAGCCATAACTAGATTGATGAAAAATATTTTGGAAATACTCAGCGGATTAAGAGTTAAAGGTGGGGCGTGGTGGCTCAGTAGGTAGAGGTGCAGACTGCAAGACTGCAAGCCGAGAGGTCTTCGGTTCGAATCCCACCCGCGGCAACCACGTTGTGTCCTTGGGCAAGACACTTCACCCCCATTGCCCATGTGGGAGCACGGTGACGCTGTGCACTAAGGCGTACTGCACGTCGATGGTGCACGTGTCTTTAACCAATGCTAACCCTGTTTGCGTGGAGTTAGTATGTTGGGGAGCTGACAGTTGCTCGGTGGTTCTCTCCAGGTACTCCGGCTTCCTCCACCCGTAAAACTGTCGTGGTCATGATTAGCCATTGTGCAGAAATATGTGACCTTAAACACCAATAAATAAATAAATAATAAATAAGGGTGGTGGTGTATTTCGTCCCTTGAGAGCAAGAAGACTTTGTAATGCTAAAGCATTGCAAAGCCTTGTTGCACTCATGGGACAAATTTCTCAATTTTATTGACTTGGGTAAAATATCAGACATAAATCATTTAATTTTTATTTTTTCAAGTTTGCATTGGTTATAGAAAGAGAGCATGCCGCAGCCAAAAAGACCATGCAGGAGAGCCTGAGAAACATTTTTCAAGCTTTTTAGGCCAAGACAAGAAGTGTTTTTTAATAAAGTTTTGGGGGTTTTTTTCAAAACAATGCTCCAGTTCTCTTGTTGGTGTGTTCTTCAAAAACTCTTAATGTGAAGTCATAAGCTACATTTTATTAGAAAGAAAATTGGTTGTCTGATGTTTTGTTTTTTCCATAGCGGGTTTGGTTGGTTTCTTAAAGAATGATTACCCCAAAAATATGAAATGTAATCGAAATAAAGTTTTTTGCAGTGATAAAATTATAACGATATGTTTTTTTTCTCTTTTCAGCGCCTGCTCACCAGCATCACATCATAGCTCTCCATAAACATGGCCATCACTTTGGAGGACTGCCTACAATGTTCTGGGTGTCAATAGCATTCCTTATTATTGTTTTCCATTTGTTTTTATTTAAAATGATTTTTAACGAGTACTGTCAAGGTCAAGATAGATATTACTCAGGTTATAATAGAGGCAAGTTTAGTTTGTAGTTATATTACTGCACTTAACCCTTTACCCAACATAATGGCCAAAACCGGCCAGCGCTATTCTCAAAAATCGTTAATTCATTTTCATTATTTTTTCATTTTTTGTCTCAAAAACATAGGTTATGACCCCTCGTTGGAATGAGCTCGTTGAAACAAGGGGTCATAACTTATGTTTTTGAGACAAAAAATGAAAAAGATTAGTTATTCAAGAATTTTTTTTGCAAGTGTCGTCTGTTTTTCATGTTAGGTAAAGGGTTAACTGTTAACTCCTCAACTAACATAATGGCCATATAAACAAATTGTCATTCAAAGTTTTTCCTTCAAAGCATAACTTATGATACCCTCATTTAAATGAGCTCATTAAGCTGATTCCAATGATGCGGTTATAAGCTATATTTTTTAAACAGAAAATGAAATTTTCAAATTTTGATAGTCCAAGCCTATAAATTTTACAAGGTTAGTGAGCAAATTATACAACTTATATTAACGCCTAACCTTGGCCCAGTGGTGCAAGTATGTGGTACTGTGGAACACTGTTAATTGAATAGCGAGTTTGCCAATGAAAAGTATTCAATTAACAGAAGTATTCAATTAACAGGTTTATGGTCACTTTCTTGTATTGTCGAGATAAACTGAGTATTTATTCTAGTATATCTTGTTTGACCGAGCTCATGGAGCTCTGTCATACAAGTTATAATAGACTAAATGCCTATATTGGATCTAATGAGGTCAATTAGGTCTATAAACCTCTATAAACAGGGAATTAAGTAATTATCAGGGTAATTTCCTGACATATTGCAAGATCTTTTATTCATTTGAATTCCCAGTTGCATTATGAGAAAAATGGCTTCTTGAAATTTGGTTAATTTGACATCAGAGAGAAGGGGGTTAAACATACATTCAAGAAGACCAATGGAGAATAGCCACAATAACTTGGCAGTGGTTTCTAGTCAGGTCTTGGCTGCCTGTATAGGCAGCCAAGACTTGGCAAGAAATCACTGCTGCATGTAAGCTGGTGAACTTGTACAGTCTGTGGCAGTAGAAAGTCTGGGAAATTACCCACAGCTTTAGGAGTTAAAACTTTTAAACAGAGACTTTATTTCCATTTGATTTATTGTGTAAATTAAAAACAGGTTGTGGGAGTATGGTGGCTCAGTGGTTACAGCATTGGACTTCAAACCTAAAGGGTCCACAGTTTGATCCCTTCCTGGGGGGGGGGGGGGGGGGGGGGACGTGGGGGGGAGTAACTGCGTTGTATCTTTAGGCAAGGCAGTTAAACATGATTGCTCATGTGGAAGCAAGGTGACACTGTGTACTAAGGCATTCTGCATGTTGATGGTGCACTTATCTTAATTTAGTCTTGACAGTTGTTTACCATTGCTCAGTGGTTCTCCTCGTGTCCTCTGGCTTCCTCCACCCTTACAACTGTTTGACACGAGATAACCCCGACTGTCGATTGTGTCATTAAACACCAATAAATAAATAAATTCAATTAACAGGAGTTTACTCATTCACCATTATGCAATTAAGAGGTCAAATTTGTACCGAAGGTAACGGAAATGGTTTGTGTGTTTGGAAGTTATATTCAGTTAACAGGGAAAAAGAGTTGAGAGATATCCACTTAAGTGGGCTCAGTAGACTAGTGGCATCTTGTTTGCCTCTCACTTTCTCAAATATTACGAAGGGATCTTTCTCCTGTTCAGAGTGTGAGCCTCTCTGCACGAGGACAACCATTTTACATCCCTGCCTGCAAAATGAAATATTTTTTGTTTATCAAAAAAAAAAGAAAGAATTCAAACATTAGGCCAAAAAAATTAAAAATCTGTTTCTCAGACCCTCTTGCATGGTCCTTTTTGCTGCCGCATGCTCTCTTTTTATAACTAATGTTAACTTCAAAAAATTAAATGGGTTTATGTCTGATATTTTACCCAAGTTAAAAAAATTGATAAATTTGTCCCTTGAGTGCAAGAAGGCTTTGCAATGCTCTCATGGGATAAAATACACCACCACCCATGCTGTTTCATTGATTATGAGGCCTAAAACATAAACCAAGAACATGAATGTTTGATGGCAAAGAAATAATTACAGAAATGAAAAATAATCTATTCTTTGCATGAGGAAAATGGTCAACTGTTTCTGTGTTGATATTTTACTCCTTTGACTTTTTTTGCAAAGCGTATTTTACCCACTAAAACGGTTTCAAAAATGGGTTCTATATTCTTCAAAAAGTAGTTTCTCTGATACATTATTCTAACTTGTTAGATCAGCAGTTTTCCTTATGACAGTCAATTCTGATTACAAAAAGGATGTGTAATTTTAGAAAAAAACATAAAGCTTTAACTTGTTGATTGCTGCTAGTAGCCACCATAATGACTACTGAAAAGTTTGTTTGCATTAGGCAAGAAAGGAAAATTACTTTTGATTCTCCGAGACCACCGCATTGATTTTTTTTTTGTGCACAGCAGTGCACAGTACATTTTATTGGCATTTTTCAAATTTCACCATTTGTTGTGCCATGAAAATAAGAAAGATAAACGCCTAAAGTAACATATTCCTGGATCAATTTCAACGGGATCTAGAGCTAAAGAAGCATGTATCTGTATACCGGGGAGTCAGATTCAGTAATGGTTTATCTTGTAAAATAACCATGAACAAACAGCACATACAGTGGAATTGACTTTTGTTGAAAAGTTTGAGTAAAAAATTCCACAGTTACTGATAACACAAAGTTGTATTTGTGTGTACAATCCTCTGAGTGAAAATGTTACTGTTTGGGAAATATTATGTGTACAGATGAATGACATCCTTATTCAAGAGATTTTGTTGGTTAGGTCAACGTTTGTATGGTGTTATACATCTCCTCCGTCGCATTTTAATATCAAAAAAATAAAAGGCATATCAATACAATATTAGTTCAGTCACCTGAATGTAGCAGGTACCCCACTGTATGAGGTTGCCGTTATGTTCAGATTGCTGAACTATATATAACATATGATACTCAGTGGTGGATCACCATTGCTATGTTCCTCATAATTCAGAGTCCCGTTGGTAATAAAAAATTAAAATAAAATCCTCCCTCCTTCCCAATTTGAAATTTTTTTTTCAGAGAATCAAAACTATTTTTTGGGGGCATTCGCTTGTTTTTGTTTTCTCTGTAGTGGAAAAAAATGTTTGTATAAAATGGTTTTGTTACAATTTTTTGCTGAGTGCCAACAGACACTCTACAATCAATTATAACAAAATTATTTACTGACAAAATAATGACAAAATAATGTCAAACGAAGCCTCCCCTTGACAGTAGCATTGCATCTTTGAAAAAATACAAAATGTTTCAAATCACCTTTGAAAAATGATTGAGCACACTATGAGTTTATGCAGGCCTGGAAATAACCTGCAAACAAGTGTTTGGGTTACATGAGGGGATTACTTAATTGTAAAATATGGAAATGAACTACAGGTTATGATGAAATAATAATACATAAATTAAATTTCTGACAATCCTCTAGGGCTGTCTTAACTCTACGGGTGCCCATTGCTCCCACATATGAATAGAATGACATGGCATTTACATCTTAATAGACATTCTGCCAAAATAAATAGCAACAACTAATGAGTGATCTTGCCAAAGCGATAGATGTTGATATTTATTTATTATCTACATGCAGATGAGGGATATATCAAAGAGCTCAGTCTGTCCATCCATCTGTCCGTCCATCCATCCAAACTTTGTTTATAGTATAACTTGAACATTGTTAACAGACTTCAATTCTTTTTGGTATATATCTCTGTATAGCAACAATATCTACCTAAAGTTCAATGACCACTGATATCTCTTGGAAATGATGGGAGTTATGGCCCTTTGTTATAAAAATATCCTGTAAAACTTGTTTATGGCATAACTTGAATAATAGTTAACAGATTTCAATTCTTTTCGGAATATCTCTCTATAGTAACAGTGCCTATGACAAGTTCAGTGTCCACCAATATCTGATTAAAATTATGGGAGTTATTGCCCTTTATTTTAAAAATATCGCATATTGCTTGTTTATGAAATATATTTGTTTGTGGGATGGGAGGGGGTTTGGATTGCTTTCCGATGCTTTTCTTGTTTTGTCTGAAATTCTGTTATGATATAAACAGTATGGTATTTTAAAACCGGAAAACATCACAAGGCTTTTTTTCCTATAGGTTACGATCATGTTTTCATAGCATAGATCGCACGATAGTTGTTGGTATTTCATTTGCCTGAAATTCTGTTATGGTGTAAACAGTATGATTGGTATTGTAAAACAGAGAAGTACCACCACACTTTTTTCCTATAGTTAGCCACCAAATTTTATAGCACAACCTGTTAACGGTTACGATGTAATTTATTTATTTCCAGGTCTGCTAATGTATTTGACAGATTGAAGTGTGTTACTACGCGTCAGAATTTTAGCCAATGCATTTTTACAAGACATTGATACTTTTAACCCTTTACCCAATGAATCGGCCTCATCTGCCTGCATAATACGCAAATTCAGCAACTGAAAAAAAATTATATTTTTAAAAAAATTTCAACAAAACCAAATCATGTGACCCCTCATTGGAATGAGCTCATTCCAATGAGGGGGTCACGTGATATAGTTTTGTTGAAATTTTTTGAAAAATTATAAGAAATGATATTTAAAATAATATATAGAGGATATGGAATGAGTGTTTTTCTCATATAATATTTATGAAACGAGCCTAAGAACTTTCCGTTTGGGTGAGCCAGAGGCTCGCCCAAACGGAAAATTCTTAGGCTCGTTTCATAAATATTATATGAGAAAAACACTCATTTCATATTCTTTTTATCATATGACACACACATGCACAAATTAACCATTAAGTATGACTTTTTAACCCATAACCTAACTTGAGTTGCAGACGGCACTTGGAAAAAACATCCTCGTATAACTATAAAATTTCTTTTTTCGCTTCCAAAACATAGGTTATGACCCTTCATAGGAACGAGCGCAACACGCTAGTTCCAATGAGGGGTCATAACCTATATTTTGGAAGCAAAAAGTGAAAATATAAAAAAAAATGAATGGCGTTTTCTTGTATTGCGCGAGACGTTTTTTGCCGTTACGTTAGGTAAAAGATTAATACAATATAACCCACTCTAAATAGGACAGATAACGTAAATTCTCCCTACTGAAATTATGCAAATGTGACCCAGTTGTATTTTGTTTAGCCACTCAAATTGTTCAGTTTTGAAATTGACCAATGAAAGCTCCCAATTCTAATTATGCAAATTGTGAAAATGTGGCCCAGTTGTATTTTGTTCAGCCAATCAAATTGTCTAGTTTTAAATTGACCAATGAAATTGACAGAAGGCTTTATTTATCACCGATTAATTGGAAAACAAAATATCAAATGTTTTAAATTGAACAAAATGGACGAGTCATATGATAAATTTTGATATCTTCTGCATTGGGTAAGGGTTTACATTGCTATTCTCATCTTATCTGAAACTTGGAGAAAAATTTGTCATTGAAAAACTGACTTGAACAGGGTTCCGATTGCCTGGTGTGAGTGAATATTGGATTTGTTTTAGTGAGAGATACCTATCCAGTAGGCGAGTGACATTTCTCTGACAATTAATTGTGAGTTTATCACTTAACCCTTATCCAAATGAATCAGCTGCTTCCGCCTGTGTAATTTACTAATTAAACATTTCAAAAAAAATTTTTTTTAAAAATGTCAACAAAATTATATCATGTGACCACTCATTGGAATGAGGTCGTTCCAATGAGGGGTCACATGATATGTTTTTTTTTTTAATTTTTTCAAAATTTTGAAAAATCAATTATTATAATAATAAATTTTGATATAGTCTGCTTGGCTAAAGGGTCAAGAATGGAGACAGAGACCTGTGAATTTGAAATTTCCATTTGAAGTAGCACCGAATCCATTTTCCCAAATCAAAGTAGGCATAGCAAACTGGAGAACTTTTGCATCAACCACCTTTGTATCTGTAGTCTTTGGCATCAGGTATACATGTTCTCTCCCTGGTACTAGGTAAATGATTATAAAGTACAGGTCAAAATAAGTTGTAGGATAACCCCCTTAAACTATGTATCTTTCTCTTCCTACACTGATAAGACCAGGATCTGACAACATTTTCTGGAAAGCTCTCACAGAGAGCTTTCCAGAAGATGAGGTCAGTTTCTGATCTTATTAGTGCAGGAGCAGCAGTATACTTAGATTATTTTGGTTATCCTACAACTTATTTTGACTTCTACTGTACCTCCTATTATTACAACAAGCAGATATTTGTCTGCCCTTTACCAAACACAATGGTCATATTCAGCCACTCATTGGAATGAGAATATGAAGCCCTTTCCATTGTGCAATAATTATTGGCCCCCGACCCTTCGGGGGACTATTGTAATCAGCAGTGTCCGTCCGTCCATCAGTCCGTCCATCCATCTGTCCGTCCGTCCGTCTGTCTGTCACACCCTTGTCCAGATGATAACTTTAGTTTGGATGATTTTACTGAAACTAAATTTGGTATGTGTCTTACTTGGGTGGAAATGCAGGTCAAGTTCGAAAATGGGCATGCTCCACTGATTTCTACTGGATTTATTCCCCTTTTTCGACTTAAAAAATACAGTTTTTGTGTTGTCGGAATGATAACTTTAGTTAGGATCATTTGATTGAAACGAAATTTAGTATGCCGCTTATTTGGGTGGAAATGCAGGTCAAGTTCGAAAATGGGCACGCACCACTGATTTTTACTGGATTTATTCCCCTTTTTCGACTTAGAAAATACGGTTTTTGTGTTGTCCGGATGATAACTTTACTTTGGATCATTTGACTGAAACGAAATTAAGTATGTGGTTTAATTGGTTGGAAATACAGGTCAAGTTAAAAAATGGCCATGCTCTGCGAACAAATTGCATCCTAACAGCTCCCTTGAATTTGCCATCTTGGTCGGGGGACCGGGGGCGTTGCCCTTGTCTATGTTGGTATGTCAAAGAAAGAAAACTTTTATTTTTTTAAGAGAGTTTTTTTCAGAAGTCGTCTGCTGATATTGTAAGATGAACTTTGAAAAAATTCTTTTCGATGGTAACTTCTAGGCAGGGTGTGGCTTTTGGGTGTTTTTTCTGTTTTTGCATTCAAAAATTACTTTTGACCCCTCATTGGAATGAGGTGATCATGCTCATTGCAGTGAGAGTTTCACATGCTCTGATTTGGAGGCAATAAATTGAAATTTTAGTGACACAGGGAAATAAAAATTAAAAAAAGTAAAATACAATCTGGAACTCAGTGCTTGGGATTCAAGTTGTTTCGAGTGGGCAGCCTGGATATGAACAATTGGCAGCTTACCTTTACACTTTTAATGTTGTCTTGATATTGCCACAGATGATGAAAATGACCCTAAACACCAATAAATAAATAGTTCACCACATATGCTGAAAGTGACCTTCAAAGCCAAGAGAATCTTTACATTTAGTTCCTAAAATTGTTGGGTACAGTACCTCAAATATTGTTAACCAGTAAGGCCTGGAAAAGTTAAAACATCTGTTTCTCAGGCCCTTCCGATGGTCATTTTGTCTGCAGCATGCTCTATTTCTGAAAACCAATGCAAATATGAAAAAATAAAAATTAAATGGTTTAGGCCATACAAAGTTGATTGTCTGTTTCTCAGGCCATTTTTTTCAAAAAAAAGCAAGCGGGCGGGCGGGTTTTTTTTTTCTTTTTATTTTCCCGAGAGGTTGTTTGTGGTAATTTGACCCCACCCAAACGCCTGGTGGACCACTAAAAATTTCGCAAATATATTGGTTATTCACCGTAGGGGTGTTGGGTCATAAATGAAGTGGGGTTTGAATGTTTGTTTTTTTCAGTGAAACGTGAAAATTATAACACAGGACGAAATGCCTCGTGGGTGAAACGTCTCTGGTTGAAACGCCTCTGGGACAAGTCAAATGTCGAAGTGCCAACTTTCACAGATTTATTTTACCAAAAAGAAAAAAAATCCTTTCACAACCTGCCTAATAAAATCGTGAATCGCAATTTTTCCCCATTATATTCAAATTATCACAACCCATTTGAACGGGCAGTTCATCCATTAATATTTTTCGGAAATCTGAAAATGAAATACAAAACGAATGTTTGCATGTTTTTTTTAACCAATTCGACCGCACATACCTGCCTATATGCGATTTATTTTCAACTATGACTGTTACTTTTATATCAAGCAACGGTTACTATTAGTTATCCAATTATCCTGAATCTCAAATGCATTTATTTAAATTAACTGGGAAACTCGTAACGGTTTCAAATAACAGTACACAAATTCCCAATGACGGCCATTTACAATACAAATGTTACTAAAAATAAATGCCAGGAGACTGTGTTCCATTCAACATAGCACCTGACTTTGCAAACTTTCTGAGGGTTAGTGCGAATCAAACATGGTGCGAATCGACCATTCCCCTTTGTGACTGTTTGTTGTCAGACTGAAAGACACCTTCCTTCTTGCTGTCATTATGACTTATGACTTACCTTTTACAGAATAAAACACTTTCTGTCGTGAATATTGCTAAAACCCACCCACTTTATTAAAGTATGATGTAGAAAAAGCTTGAAATGTGTTAATTTAAAATTTTGCGAACGCATCAATATCGATTTACGAAATGAGCACAATATCTCCAATTTTTTTTGAAGATTTTTTATTCTCATAAAAAGGTTGCATGCGCACCAAAAATGACCATGCGCGCGGGCCTGAGAAACAGAGGTTCTTTTTTATGGCATTATGTCTTATATTTTACCCAATTAATAAAATTGATAAATTTGTCCCTTGAGTGCAACAATGATTTGCAATGCTTTAGCATTGCAAAGCCTTCTTGCACTCAAGGGACGAAATACACCACCACCCATTCTATTCAGTAGATTATGAGGCCTAAAAATAAAAACAAACCAAGATGCAAAGAAATATTGACAAAAATAAAATGAAAAACCGCCCTCCCTCATGTATTTTTACAAAAATGGTCTGAGAAACAGAAGCTCTACTTTGTGAGGCTTTATATGGTGGTCCATTATACTTTCAGCTGCTGATTTTAATTTTGTGATTTTAATTTTTTTTTCTATTTTCAGTTTAAATAAATAGTTGCATGTCAGAGTTTTATATTTTGCTACACACAAATAACAGAGCTACTGAAGACAGTATAGTATATTTTGTATCCTGTGACAAATGTAGTTAACATATTCTAAAAAAGTAAAAGAAATAAGAAAGAACTTCACAGGCTGAGGGATAAAACAAAAAAAAAAGTAGAACGGCTAATCCAGTGTTGAAAATAGTATAATTTCTTTCACATTCTAATTATTCCTGAAATTTCCTGCTTCATCTTTATCTGCCTTTTTAACTTCAAGTTGTCTTTCAGTATAATTTGTCTGTGTTGTAGTAAAATTCACGCTGATTAACGTTTTCGCAAACACGTAACATTCTGCATGCTGATGTCAAAATTCTGAAATTTCAAGTAGCAACTTCTTCCCACAATGCATTGAGAATTTAACCAATTTATTCTTGTTTGACAGAGCTCAATGAGCTCTGTCAAACAAGATTGAATTGGTTATTTGCCTATCTACATCACTGGAGATATTTGCGGCTTGGAATTTTGATATTTTGACATCAGATGGTAGAGAGTTAAAAATTGCACTTCAGTAAAACCCTGTTTATTGAATACCTACTTTTGGAAAATAATAAAATAATAAACTATTCAGCTTACGCCAAGTAGTCTAATGTCAGTTCTTCTCACATCCAGTGTTACATACTGGATGGTCGTAAAAGAAATGTTCAGGTAAATGCCTTTCAAAACATCTGCAATGTGTCCAGTGCAATTTTTGTAGGTTAGTCGCTGTACCACTTTACTATGTTGTTGAGATACATTCATTACAGTGTCACTTTCATTCCAAACACAAAGTTTTTTACACTAAAGCCTTCCATTCTTTCATTGTCTGTGGTACTGAGAAAGATTAGGCCAATACAATACCAAAGTCCTTGGGTAAGGCACTTTATCCTGGTTACCTACATGGGGACACGATGACACTGTGTACTAAGGCGCACTTGTCTTGAACTGCTGTAAACGTGCTTGTGCTGAGCTTGTACAGAGTTAGAATGTTGAGGAGCTTGCAGTTGTTCACCGATGCTCGATGGTTCTCCAGCTTCCTCCTCCCAAAAAACTGTCACGGTCACGATTAGCCACTGTGCATTAGTATGTGACCTTAAACACCAATAAATAAATAAATAAATATTAAGGCGTATTGAACGTTGATGGTGCACTTGTCTTCAACCAATGCCAACAATGCTTGTGTGGAGTTAGTATGTTGGGGAGTCTGACAGTTGCTTGCTGCTGCTCGGTGGTTTCTCTCCAGGCATTCCAGCTTCCTCCACCCATAAAACTGTCTGGCACAAGGTAACCCTGGCTGTTAAAAGTGTCGTTAAACCCTAATAAATAAATAAATACAGTGGTAATTTTTTTTTGTGCAGAGATTATGTTGCTGAAATTATCTTAATCTAATTTCTGTTACTAACTTCCAGTTGTCACAAACTTTTGAGAGTAATGTGATGTGATTTTATTTCAGTCATGTTGCTAACAATTGTATCATATTTGTCACACACAACAGTTTTTAACCCTTTGAATCCTGGTGGTATCTTCCAATGTCAGTTCAATGGCGGCAGTTAGAAGAGTTCATATTCATTATTTGATGGTGGACCAATTATTATTTTCAATGTGTAGCCTTTGGGCTACACATTGAAAATATTGATTGGTCTATTCCACACATTCACCTTGCAGCCATCCAATTGGCATATCATGTTCCTATCTCGAAAAACATGCTCACATTTCAAAGGTTAATGATAAAGAGAAAGAGACGTATTATATGAGAATTTGTGTCTTGTTGTATGTCATGTACCTGAATAGGCCGATGATTCTCGACAAGAAACAACTGGTAAATGTCTACATTGGAAGTACTGAGGCTTAGGCGTACTGTATAGTATAGCACATTTTTGTGAGTCCTCAATACATTTTCAAAGGATCTCATGCCTTATTCAGTTAAATAGGGTTTTACTGTGTAAGCAATAAACAACATGTTAGATTTGCACTAAACATATAAATGCTTTTAGGGTTTGTCAGTTATGTGCAGCTAACATAGTTAATCTATTAACCAGAATACAAGGTTCACAAGGGTTCTCACATGATCTCATAAATTTCCAAAGGATTGCATGCCTTATTCAGTTAACTAGTTGAGTGCTAGAAGACACTATCAGGGCTCTACTGAATTGTGCTGAAAGCCTCTTTAGTGGCTTTACATTGTTTGCACTAATTTGTTGTTTGCCCAGCAGAAGAGAAAAATATTAATATTAAATTTTGTTAAAATTTATTGGAGAGTGCCAAACTGGCACTCTCCAATAAATTGCACCAAAACAAGTATTTATCAGCGACCTCTTGCTAAACTAAGGCTAATTTTGCTGGTAGTATGATATCTGGAAAAAAAACCCTCAAAATTACAAATGACCATTGTAAAATAAATCAGTACTCTAGCAGTTAAAGATTTTCTGTGTAATCAATACACAATTAATACTTTAGATTTGTACTAACTGTAAATGCTTCAGAGATTTTACACTTGTATGCCACTAATATAATTAATCTATTAACCAGAATACAGGTTTTGCATGGGTTCTTGAAAGTGCTTGAATTTTACTGAAATACAAGTTTTCTGGTATATCAGATTTTTTTTTTTATAGATTCAGAAAATTTCCTGTTCTCTGAACTAAGCAGCTTTATTGCATTACAGTTAAAACTAAAAGTCCTGTCCTGAATTGCGCACAAATAGCACGTTGATATGCGCGTTAATCTACGCGATATGACCATAGTAAGGCTATCCAATTCTGTAAATATGGCCTGTGCACAAGCAATGTTTCAGCCAATGGACCTCCGGGTAACCCGGAGGTCCATTGGCAGAAACATTGCCCGTGTTTACTATAAGTAACCAGGAGAACCTGCCGTGCTTTGGATGCCATTCGATATGGCAATTGCGCGCAATTCATACGCGCAATTAAGCCTAGATAAGCGCACAGTTCGTGACAGGACTCCTAGTTTTAACTGTACCTTCATGTTTATTCCGAATTTCATTATACCAAAATAACAGAAGTGCCTTAATTTCTTATGATTACTCCTATGGAAATGAGCAGATTTCAAAAGATCTCTAAAAGATAAAACCCTCAGAGAGCAAGAAAGGTCAGAAAGACAAAAACAACAAACCGGTCTGTCCATGTCGCAATAAAATGTAGTACCCACATCCTGGTGTCCCAAAGCACCTGTTTGCACTGGTAACCATTCTCCAATTCCCACCAGACATGTGAAAACAATTCTTTTCACTTCCATCCACAATAGTGGGCTGATTTCTAAATTTAATTCCTCATTCTATCAAGAATATACAGTAAGGCTGCCATGGACTGGTCACTTTCCAGGGATGGACAATATTTCCATGGACGCAGATGGACACAGTAATTTTAGATTCCAAACACTAGTTATAGGAATGATCATCAAAAATTTAATTGATGAAGAACCGGGTACAACCAGTGCTTTATTAATTAAAATTTTACTGATGATAAATTTTATTACCTGGTAAACACATGTGTGGACATCACTGCCCACTCATGGATTAAGACCAGTCCACTGCGACTGTACTGCAGCCAATTGGCACTCTCCAATAAATTGTAACAAGAAAGTTATTTATGATTAAACTCATGCTGTACTAAGGATCCCCTTGCTGATAGCATAGTATCCTTGAACAAAATTTTAACGTTTAAAATCGCCTTTGAAAACAAATTCAGCACTCAACCAGTTAGGAAATGAAATTTGGTATGAAATTTTAATTTTCATGCATAGATTCCCAGGTTTCAATCATACTTAATTTTAATCAATGTTAGCTCAGTTCACAGAACAAATGTGTCGAACAAAAATTCAGTTAAAAATGAGAAATCAAGATGATTATCATTGAAATTATCAGGTTGAAAATGAGAAATCAAGATGATCATCATCATTCAGAGAGGTACTCATTGCAAAACCGTTGAAAAAACATCTAGATTTTGCGGGGTTCCCACTTACATGTCTGATTTTAAATCTCAGGCCTCTGAAGGTGCTTGGAAATGGGGCTTTTTCTTTATATTTGCTTTGCTTTTGTCGTAATATTTTTCTTGCTTTTTCACAGGGGATCAACAAAAAAAAGTCCAGACACCAAGGCCAGGGTGGATGGGTAGTGTCAGACTGGAAAAATATGTTTTTGTGGAGGGGTTTAGCAAATTTTTTAGTTTTTAGTTTAAACAATATTTATTTCCAATAATATCAGATAGTAATGTACAATAGTATGTGGATTGCATACGACAGTAATCCAAAGGCTTATTGTTTTCTTTTTCATACATAAAATGATATTATAAAAACAGCTAAGATGGGATTTGACAGATATCAAGTGTGTACTGATGATTATGTTTGTCAAAGAGCTGGAGCACTATGCATTTATTCAATTGTATAAAAAATATAGGTTTAACCCTCTGCATTTTGATGTCAAAATTGCAATGTTTTCAGCAGCAAATATTTCCCATAATGCAGTTTGATATTTAACCAAATATACAATGTTTGACAGAGCTCAACGGAAATATAGGTTTAACCCTTTGCATTCTGATGTCAAAATTGCAAAGTTTTCAGAAGCAAATATTTCCCATAATGCAGTTTGATATTTAACCAAATATACCTATTTTGACAGAGCTCAACGAAAATATAGGTTTAACCTTCTGCATTCTGATGTCAAAATTGCAGAGTTTTCAGCAGCAATTATTTCCCATAATGCAGTTTGATATTTAACCAAATATACCTTGTTTGACAGAGCTCAGCGAGCTCTGAAAAACAAGATATAATTGATTAAATTCACAGTTTAACAAGAGAAAAACAGAGTGATTGGAGAAAATTCTGTTGCACCACCAGAGTGCTAGGGTTTAAGCATATACTAAAGTATATAATAAAATATGATACTGGTAGCATGTATATGAACAAATGTGTTGTTCTCTTAAGTGTATTAAATATTATTTATTTATTTGTTGCCAGTCAAGGGAGATATGATATGGTGATTTTGCATGCAATACGTAGAAATATGGAGAACAACGCGTTTGAAGGATTCGGGTCAAGGAGTTGTTGGATGTGTGAATGCTGTATGCGAACCTGCCTCTGCCTCTGTTACCAGGGCGAGGTTGATATAAATTATAGAAGGCTCATAATTCTAAAGCTAAGAACAAATTTTGTACAAAATAACGTAGAATTTATCTTTACTTGTTGCCACCCAAGGAAGATATGATACAGTATCTTTGTGCATAATTTACACTTGAATACAGAGAACAACGTGAAACACGGAACATATCTTTACTTGCTGCCACCCAAGGAAGATATGAAATAGTGATTTTATAACTGGGTTCTTGATTAGGAGCTAGGCAGCCACTTGCCAGGCAATAAATCGACCTGTAAGACTTGCACCCATCTCAAACAATTTTTAATTCTCATTTAACAATTAGGATAAGCGTGACGCTAAATTTTACGTTCACTTGTCGCATTATAAATTGGTATAACACTTAACATAATGGAATATGAATTAGTCAAAAATGAAAGCTTCTTGGAAGGGAGTAATCTCCCGAATATGATGGCAATTTGACAAAATTATATTTTATATATAGACAGAACCGCACAACCGTTTGAATGGGTTAATGTTTATCGCACGAGTTTGGTTGGGCGCAATAATACCACGAGAGGCAAAGCCTCGAGTGGTATTCTGCGCCAAACCAAACGAGTGTAATAAATATATATATATCATCCCTTGAGTAGAGCAAGATGCCACCTGCAATGCCACTCAGGGTACAATATAAATCTTAGAAATCACCCCACTGATTGTATAGTTTCTTAAATGTTACAATATTTGAAATGTAACCAGAAAATTCGAAATGCAGTCAGTGATACAGTGTTGTCTAATTTATGCTTATTGAGAGAACAGGAAATGGATAAGGTTTAGAGTTTATCATTAAAACTTATTTGTGGATGAAAAGCCAAATATTGTACATACAGTGTTATGATTAACTTTGGGTGGTGAACGGTGTCCAAAATTCTGGAGGAAAAAAGTTTTAAAAATATGTATTTTGCACACAGGTTGGTGTCCAGAGGGCTGAAATTTTTTTTTTCATGCTTGTCTCTGCAGTTTATTTTCAAACCCCCTCCTCCTCCCAGCTCTTTGCTGCTATTGACTGTTGTGTAGAAAGTCTTTGTTATTTTTGCATCTGCAAAACTTTTTCGAATGTATTCAGCCTAACTGTTTGGACCTCTTTAGGATCACAAATGATATAGTTTTTCTTCAGTTATTTTTTAGACAATGTACAAAGATTAAATTGTTGTTAGAGTTTGTTTTTATAGCTGTTAAGGCCCTTTGAATATATGAGATTTAGGCTCTTGAAAAAAAAAATTCTAGTTTCTCAAGCACCTCCCTCGCCATTGAAGATCTGCATCAGTCCACTTTTTTATATGGAAAATCTTTTTGATAATACTACATTGCATTTCTTGGACTGAAAATTGAACCAATAATACCTTGCTTAAATTTGTAGTTAAAATTAAAATTGCATTATGGGAAAATTTCACTGCTAAAAATGGTTTATTGGTGTTTTCACATAACACTGTAAACTGTTAACCCCTGGCACTCTGGTACTGCAACATGATTTTCCCCATTCACTCTGTTTTTCTCTTGTTTAACTATGAATTTAACCAATTATATCTTGTTTGACAGAGCTCACTGAGCTCTGTCAAACAAGATATATTAGGTTATAAATCAATCTGCATTATGGGAAATATTTGCTGCTGAAAACTTTACCATTTTGACATCAGAATGCAGAGGGTTAAAATGGGGGTTAAGATTGTAGTTCATATTCAGGACTGTTTTGTTGACTAAAAGAACTCCAAACTTTGTTAAAATTGTGGAAAAATGGCAGAGAAACAAGACATTTTTTATAGACCTTCTCTTGCTGAAAGGTTGGCGGTTTGATTCTGACTAGTGGTAACTGAGTTGTGTCATTGGGCAAGACACTTCATCTCCATTCAGTTTTCACACAGGGGGCATAATGACGCTGTGTACTAAGGTGTGCACTGCATGTCAGTGGTGCATTTGCCTTCAACTGCTCCTTGCTCTGCTTCTGTGGAGTTAGTACGTTGAAGGTCTGACAGTTGCACATCACTGCTTGATGGTTCTCTTTGAGTTTATTCAGAAACAAATTTGTAACTAACTTGCTTATCTGCACTAACTCAGTCATCAATTGAATGTGTATCACATTTGAGTTTTGCTTTATCCTATGTGTATTGGTTAACCCTTTACCAACGTAACAGCCAAAACTGGCCAGCGCTATTCACAAAATTCACCATTCAATTTTTATTACTTTTTCATTTTTTGACACAAAAACGTAGCTTATGACCCCTCATTGGAACGAGCTCATCGAGCTCATTCCAATGAGGGGTGTTTTTGACGCATAGAATCAAAAAATTTAGTGCTTCAAGAATTTTATTTGCAAGTGTCATCTGCTTTTCGTGTTAGGTAAAGGGTTAACTAGTTGTCATATGATATGGTTTAAATGAAATGAATGACATAAAATGTGAGAATCAATTTTTGTGTATATCACCACTTTGATTTGGTTAAATTGTTCATTATTGGATTAACCCCTAAGGGTCTGGACATTTATACACATTTTTTTGCAGTGTCCATCTTGTGCCTTTTCAGTTGTTTCTAGGCAAGTCCTGGCTGCCTATATACCCTACTGCGCAAGCGATCGTTACATGAATATCCTAGGTCCGAGGTGAGACAAAAGTATTAAACCAACCCGATATTACTCGGACAATGAATGCAATAATTAAATTGGACAAGACACTTAGAGTGAAAGGGATTAACTCCAGAGAGCGTAATCTCGGCATTAATTGTGAAATAGATTAGACCAAATAAACTACTGCATGTTGATGTCACAGAATGTCAAAATGATAACCAGTCATCAATAATTTTCCGAATCAAATTTATGTACGTTTGTGTCGGAATGTTGCATTTGTCGGAATTAAAAAAAAAAATTCTAACTGAATAAAAACGTAAATATTTTATGAGTGTTGGTAATGGTAAGGCCAACGTCATTTCGTCGAGTTGCGATTGTTGAGTAAAACATGTATTTTGACCACAAAATTGTGAGAGTCGTGCAAAATACGACAATAAGTACATCCTTTTCGCGCAGATGCCCTAGAAATTAATTACAGCTATAATCTGTGACCGTGAATCACGACGATTTTAATATCGTGTCGGACATTGACTCGAGAAACAATCGCCAGTATTAGTCGGCGACTTCTCTTAGATCTTGAGTGAAGATATCGTGAACCTGGGACATTCATGTAATGGTCGCTTGCACAGTAGTGTTGGCAACCAAGACTTTCCTCAAAAAAATTGCTAAGTAGACTCCTGTGAATACCTTGTTTTAATCGAATCAAATTTCAAATTGAATATTTGCCCCAAATTTTTAATCGAATCAAATTTTCAACAATTTCAAGTCCATTGCATAGATGTTCTGACAAAATTTGTGCAGCTTAAATAAATGCCTTTTGCCATTTCTACTTTTTCTGATACTAACAACCATTGCAACCTCCCTGTTTTATAAGACATCTCGTCGCGCAGATGGAGTTTATATTCAATAAATCAGAATTTCAAATGGTCCAAAAGTATGATCACAATGGAATTTATGTTCTTGAACTTCTCAAGAGGCTATTTGGAGAAGGGATCAAAATTTGCACATTTATATAATAATAATTTTTATTGCGTAATTAAAGGAGTACTGCTGTTATATCCATCCAAACTTGAGGAGAAAACAATGCCGTTTGTTAATAAACACAACTTTGACACAGATTTTTTGTCATAATGTGTCTGATTTATGTTAACCCTTTACCCAACGTAACGGCCAAAACCGGCCAGCACGATTCTCAAAATCGTCAATTATTTTTCATTACTTTTTCATTTTTTGTCTCAAAACCATAGGTTATGACCCTTCGTTGGAACGAGCTTGTCAAGCTCGTTCCAATGAGGGGTCATAACCTATGTTTTTGAGACAAAAAATTAAAAAAATTAGTTATTCAAGAATTTTTTTTGGCAAGTGTTGTCTTCTTTTCATGTAAGGTAAAGGGTTAACAATGAAGTCAATAATTAAGAACCACAACTGAATAGAATAGTTTCGTTTTTTAGTAACCAATCATTTTCAAACTATTGCAATTATATATTTTGTTTGTAAATTTAGTAGAAGATTTTAACCAAAAGAGAAAAGAAAACTTGTTGTATTCGAGTTATTTTGCATATTTTTTTATGCTTTAACCCATTATCCAATGAATCGTCCGCATCCGCCCATGTAATATGCAAATTCAGCAGCAGAAAAAATATTGTTTTTCAAAAAATTTCAACAAAACCATATCATGTGACCCCTCTTTGGAACAAGCTCGACAAGCTCATTCCAAAGAGGGGTCACATGATATGGTTTTGATGAAATTTTCTGAAAAAATTTACAAAATGATATTTAAAATAATACATTTTGAAAATGTCTGCGTTGGATAAAGGGTTAATCCCTGAATTGCATTTTTATCAGTTGAATATGTCCATTAAACTGAACAAAATGGATAATTTTGCCAGAAAATCTCATTGATAACAACCTTAAATCCCGGTAACTATTCAAAACTATTAGCAGAGCCTCAAGCTCAAATCAAATTTGAATCGAATATCGGAGGTCTAAGTAATTGATAAACAAATATTAGAAATTAGCAGGGGCCTATTGCCAAGGTACCTAGAATATAACTTCCAAGTTTACATCAAGACTGCATGTTGGGGCACCCGTTTTGTTGTGGTAATGAAATAATCAATGTCAGAATTAGGCCCCTCATGGTTAAATTGTTCATTATTACATTAATAATTCCAAACGATCATTTTCACATTTGAATTAATTTTCATTGTATTTTAATACCATAATGTTTCCACATAACCGCAGATACCTGTTGTGTCATTTTGGATTGCTTGAATTTTTTTCTAAAATAGACGTGCATTTTTTTTGCCATTAGAAGTGTTTTTTATTTCTCGTTGAATATTTATTGTTGAACTTTTAACTCATTGCATGCTGCAGGTGGACAAGAGTGTAACCACACTAAATGAAGAGAGGAGGGACAAAATATTTTAATTTGGCTCAAAGAGTAAAATTTATTGACTGTAATAGTGAGATTGTGTTTAAAAATTATTATTTTCAGGCTGATTTAACAAAGCTTTATTTTGGAAAATAGTTAGTCTGCCTCCAAAATATTGAGACTTGACATGTTTGGCCATTGGGAGAAGAAAAATATTTTCCCCTGTTCATTTCCCTTTTTCACCTTATGGTGGGTTAACTGGTCGAGTACTGGAAGCCCATATTTGGGCTTTATTCTGAAGTGCAGGTACCACAGCTTGAAGGCTCACATTCAATGGATGTGCTTTGTATTATCTTTGAAGTGATATTATTAGCTCACCTGACTGAAAGTCAGGGTGAGCTTTTCTGATCACTTTTCGTCCGTCGTCCGGCGTCCGTCGTCCGGCGTGAAGGTGGTGTTTGGGTCTTTTTCTTCCAAACCACTGGCCGCATGTTAATGAAATTTCATGTGAGTAGGGGTTATATAGCGGCATTTTGATTTTTGGGCAAATTAGGTTTCGGCTCATATTGAGCAGAGGGGTGGGGCAAAAATGCTCCAATTCTTAAAAAATCTTCTTCTCAAGAACCAGCAATAGCAGAGACTTGATATTTGGTATGCAGCTTCCTTTTGAGGTGTAGACTCAAGTTTGTTCAAGAGAAGTTTGTAGGTCTATACTTGGCGATGTTATGGGAGGAGCAAAAATTTTGGCCCCACCCCAAATTTCTATTTTTTAAACCGAGAGGCCAATTTGAACCAAATTTTATGTGAGGGCTTATTGGGTCATAAGTACCTAATTTATGCAGAAATTTTTTTTCCTGTAGCCCCGTGGGAACCACAGGAGCTAAAAATAGAAAAAAATTAAAACGCCTATATCTCAAAAACTGCACGGCAGTGAGAATTTTTATTTGGTGTGAAGCTTTCTTGGGACCAACAGAAAGGATTGGTAAAAAAAAATTGCTATCGGTTTTATCATAGGGTACTTTTTCGGGACTCTGAAAAAGTGCTGAGTCAGTATTTTTTAACACAGTAGGCAATGGGAAAAAAATAAAGAATTGTTTTCTTCCAAACCACTGCTCTAAAAGCTTTCATATTTTACATATAACATCTTTGGAACATTGATTCACATATTTGTAGAAATCAAATTCCTCGGTCCATATTTGGGTTCCCTATGGGAACCCAAATGTTCAAATTAGTGCAATATGAGGGATATATTTTAAAAATCTTCTTCTTCGGATCCACAAATCAGAATCTTTTGATATTTGCTATGCATCATCCTTAGGGGGGTGAGATTGATGTTTGTTCAAGCCAAGTCCCTGAGTTCATATTTGGACTCCCTTTGGGAACCCAAATTGTAACTTAGTGCAATACGAGGTATATTCTTTTAAAATCTTCTTCTTCGCATCCACCGGTCAGAATCTTTTGATATTTGGTATACAGTATGCTTAGGGAGGTGAGATTCAAGTTTGTTCAAGTCAAGTCCTTCGGCTCATATTTGGTCTCCCTGTGGGAGCCCAAATTATAACTTAGTTCAATATGAGGAATATTCTTTAAAAAAATTTTTTTTTTCAGATCCACCAGTCAAAATGTTTTGATATTTGATGTACAGCATTCTTAGGGGCTGAGAGTGAAGTTTGGTAAAGCCAAGTACCTGGGTTCATATTTGGGCTCACTGTGGGAGCCCAAATTATACCAAAATTTTTATTTTCCAAACCAAAAAGTCGATTTGAACCAAATTTGATATGAGGGCTTATTGGGTCATAAGTACCTAATTTATGCCGAAAATTGTTTTCCTGTCCCCCACGGGAACTGCAGGAGCTAAAAAATTTTTTTCTTTTTAAATGCCCATATCTCCAGAACTACATGGCACTGAGAATTTTTATATGGTGTGAAGCTTCCTTAGGACCGGAAGAAAAAAATGGTAAAAATTTTATCATAAGGTTCTTTTCTAGGACTAAAAGTGCCGAGTCATCATTTTTTAACAGTGTAGCTAATGGGAATAACGTTGAAGAATCTTCTTCTCCCAAAACACTGCTTCAGAAGCTTTTATTTTTGGGCTCCCTATGGGAGCCCATGTATAACTTAGTTCAGTATGAGAAATATTCTTAAAAAATCTTTTTTTTCTGTTACTCCTGTCAGAATCTTTTGATATTTGATTTTTGATTTTCTTAGAAGTGGCAAATTGAAGTTTGTTCAAGTTCTGCTTTATTGATAAAATTGGGCCCAGTAGTAACCAATTCCTGCATTGAAAGCCCTGTAAAGTGGGCAGTGATAGGCATAAACGATTGACCAAACTTGATATTATAATTACGCCTCTGTAAGATGTAGCCTTAGATGCTGAAAGTGACCTTAAATGGGAATAACGTTGAATAATCTTCTTCTCCCAAACCACTGCTTCAGAAGCTTTTGTTTTTGGGTTCCCTATGGGAGCCCAATGTATAACTTAATTCAGTATGAGAAATATTCTTAAAAAATCTTTTTTTTCTGGTACTCCTCTCAGAATCTTTTGATATTTGATTTTTAGTTTTCTTAGAAGCGGCAAATTGAAATTTGTTCAAGTTCTGGTTTATTGATAAAATTGGGCCCAGTAACCAATTCCTGCGTTGAAAGCCCTGTAAAGTGGGCAGTAATAGGCATAAACGATTGACCAAACCTGATATTATAATTATGCCTCTGTAATGATGTAGCCTTAGAAAGTGACCTTAAATTCCAATAAATAAATAGATAAATTATTGAGTACCCAATATGGGGATCTAACATATGAACACTCTGGGTTACTAAGTAGAGAAAACACTTTTATGTTGAAAAACTGATAATAACCACAAGGCAGAATCCCTTGCTATTTTGGTGATATGACTCGGCCAGTATCAGGTGAGCGCCCTCAGGCCCCGTGGGGCCTCTTGTTTAGTCTGTAAGGGTTTGCTTTGTCACACTTTATGGGAGAGTGCCTATGGGCACCCTCCCATGAATTGTAACAAGGTAAAAACGTGTACAAAGCCACCCAAAATAAATTAATTGATTCTCAGGCAACTTTTGTTTCAAATTAGTGAGGGAGGGAGGTTTTTATTTGTAATTTTTATTTTTTTCTTGCGTATAATGAGCATGGCCTTCCACTATCTTCTCACAGAAGAGAATTTATAGAAAGTGTATAATTATCCAAATTAACTCATTTAATTTTAACCCTCAAGGGTCTAATTCCAACTTTGATCACTTTTTACAGAAACCGAATAGATGTTGTCTCCTGGGAAACTTACAAGTTACATTCTTACATTGTAAATGTGTTGACAGTTGGTTCTAAGCAAGTCTTGCCTAAGAACAACTGCAAAGCCACAGGATGTAGACTGTCTTTAGTTATGCTCGTAATATTTCGGTTACACACATAAATAAAAAAAAAAGGCAATAAAATGTCCAATGAGGGGGTTCAATTTCAGTGAGGGAAGCCTGAGAATCAAAACATTTTATTTTTTTCTGCCCAAGATTTGATGACCCAAAATAATTTAGCACTATACCAGTTAAGAGTGTGTGACACCCATAGGTGAAGGTCTAGGTTTTTTCTGGGGGGTGGAGGGTGGAAACTTTTCATGTCAATTGGAGAACCCTGAATGCTCTTTCATTAAGTCCCCAAAAAGTGAAGGCGAAACAGGAACAAAATGACAAAAGAAATATTAGGGTTTGAGTACATCAAGCAGTTTTAGGGATTTCGGGCACGAATGAATATAAGGTTGGCATTTATCAGGAAAATTTTGACTCCCCTCAACCCCCCCCCCCCCCCTCCCATGACAGTAATACTTCGTTAGACGTATGTTCTTGGCATTTGTAAACAATATAGTATGTACTCTTGTCAGCTGGTTTTTTGGCAACACACTCAACTTAATTTTAAATTTTTCATCATTTTAAGAAAACACTTCCCAGGCCAAGAGTTAAAAGCTTTGTGTTTTTTTCATTATCATTAGAGCTGGAAAGTTTGGATTTTTCAGATTCTTTTTCGGTTCTGAGTCAGGAAAAAACCCCCTCAGTTTCGGTTCAGTTTTTCTATGTGTTAAGAACGGGGGCGTGGTGGCTCAGTAGGTAGAGGTGCAGGCTGCAAGCCGAGAGGTCCTCGGTTCGAATCCCACCTGCGGCAACCGTGTTGTGTCCTTGGGCAAGACACTTCACCCCCATTGCCCACGTGGGGGCACGGTGGCGTTGTGTACTAAGGCGTACTGCACGTCTATGGTGCACCTGTCTTCAACCAATGCTAACCCTGCTTGTGTGGGGTTGGTATGTTGGGGAGCCGACAGTTGCTTTCTATTGCTCGGTGGTTCTCTCTGGGTACTAAATCTTCCTCCACCCATAAAACTATCATGGTCATGATTAGCCATTGTGCAGAAATATGTGACCATAAACACCAATAAATAAATAAATTTGTGTTAAGAACATACAGTAAATAATAGTTCAGGCTCCGTAACTTGGAATAAATTCACAACAGTTTGTATGACACGACTCACTACAAAAAGTCCTGTCTATAAGTATCTCTGTTAGGTTCAGCCTAACTTCCCTTTAATCATTCTTAGGGGTTCAAGGAGGCCTGTTGAGTCAATAAAAACATAAATTAGGGTAGCAAATAGATAAAGTTCATCTATTCTATCATGTGTCAGTGTTACATTTTCTCCCTTACTAACTCGTCCACTCCTGTCTATAAGTATCTCTGTTAGGTTCAGCCTAACTTCCCTTTAATCATTCTTAGGGGTTCAAGGAGGCCTGTTGAGTCAATAAAAACATAAATTAGGGTAGCAAATAGATAAAGTTCATCTATTCTCTCATGTGTTCTCAGTGTTACATTTTCTCCCTTATTGACTCGTCCAGTGGACGAGTCAATAAGGGAGAAAATGTGACAATGAGAACACAACGTATTCGCCCCTTTGCCAGATAGAGTAAGTGATGAGAGTCCATATGGTTTACTAGTCTAGTAGACACTGTAAAACCATTTAGTCAGTTTTGCTGGGTCTTGCCATTTGTTTTTTTTTAGCTCAACTTGACAAAGTCAAGCTGAGCTATTGCCATCACTTCTCGTCCGTCGGCGTACATACGTACGTACGTTAGTATGTTAGTACGTACGTCCACAATTTCCTTTGGCACACCTCACAGGTCACATTTATTATAAGATTACTTTGAAACTTGGCATGCTTGTTTGGGGTGACCTCTAGATGGGAGCTATCGATTTTCTTCAATTTCCGTCAAAAAATGTTGCCGCGGCCAACGTTCTTACAACTTAGTTTAGTCAAACCACAATATTTCCCTTTGGCACACCCTACAGGGCACATTTATGATTTGATTGCTTTGAAACCTGGTATGCTTATTTAGGGTGACCTCTAGATGGGAGCTATCGATTTTCTTCAATTTCCAGCAAAAAATGTTGCCACGGCCAACATTCGTAGAACTTAGTTTAGTCAGACCTCAATATTTCCCTTTGGCACACCCTACAAGGCACATTTATGATCAGATTGGTTTGAAACCTGGTATGCTTGTTTGGGGAGACCTCTAGATGGGAGCTATCGATTTTCTGCAATTTCTGTCCAAAAATGTTGCCGCGGCCAACGTTCTTAGAACTTAGTTTAGTCAGAAGACTCAATATTTACCTTTGGCACACCCTACAGGGTACATTTATGATCGGATTGCTTTGAAACCTTTCATGCTTGTTTGGAGTGACCTCTAGATGGGAGCTATCGATTTTCTTCAATTTCCATCAAAAAATATTGCCGCAGCCAACGTTTTTAGAACTCCGTTTAGTCAGACCACAATATTTCCCTTTGGCATACCCTACAGGCAGGGACCAGCCTAGGGGGGAATTTTAGGGAGACTTCAAGTCTCCCTCCAGAAAAAATAGGGAGACTGCAGAGTCATGTAGGGAGACTTCATAGGCAAGTGGGGAAAATTAAGAATATTCATGTACCACCCCCGCCGCCCCTTCATATTTTCAATTTATGGTCCTCCATTAACGTACAAATAATCCAGGTCCAGTTGTCTATGATGCATCTGTGCCAGGTTAAAAAATCACAATGTAATTATTGACTGAAAATCCCCCACTGCTACCTTCTCCTTCATGACCCCTCACCTCTTCTTCGTGCCAATCCCCCATCACCCTCCTGTGGTTGCCTTTCAACAAAGTCTACTAAAGTAATAATTTCCTAAGTCTGAAAGTGTGAACAGAACCAGATGTAAGAAGGTTGCTTGGGAGGTACTTTGTTAGTTAATAAACAAAATACATTCTGGGGTCGAGTATTTTGTAAAAGAAATGTCATTCCGCATCATTTTTATGGCATTCCGGTGTCATTCCGCTTCATTTCATGTCATTCCGATGTTTAGGAGGACCCTTTTTCAAGATCGTCCACATGCACACTTGTGTCCTGTACAAAGCTTTTCTTGACATCACTAAAGCTTTTTTTTCATGTGTTTCAATTCGATTCGTGTTTTTCTTGGAATAGACAGCCCAACAGTTAACAGTCGTCAGCAAATCGAAATGAAAATAATGTGTTATAAAATACGTCCGTTGTGTATACACTTTCGGCATCCTAAGCGACGTAACCTACTTTCAAACTGGGTTGTTTTGTTGAGTCGCGTAAGTCATCTATTTTCGTTTCGACACTTGAAGCTCCGACCACAGGGGTCTGGAAACGTTATTTTAGTGATTTAGGGTATATATGTTTAAAAAAGGAGACATATATACCCTAAATCACTAAAATAACGTTTCCAGACCCCTGTGGCTCCGACTGGAACGCAACAAAATAGAAATAAAAAAATCCGCCAAAAGCGACAATGGACAATTGCTTGTCGTGTGATTTCAAATAAATGGATGTTTATGTGACGAATTAAAATGCCCATTTATCACACTCGAGCACATTCGATTTTTGAAAATACTCGTTTTCATGTAAACCTCGCATCACTCAGTTCAGACTTTTCTCATTTTGGCCAATTTTTAGAGGGCGACTTGTAATCGCCCCGACTATTTTTCTAGGCGACTTTGGGCTTAGAAGGGCGACTTAATCGCCCTAGTCGCCCTCACGGCTGGTCCCTGCCTACAGGGCACATTTATGATTTGATTGCTTTGAAACCTGGTATGCTTGTTTGCGGAGACCTCTAGATGGGAGCTATCGATTTTCTTCAATTTCCGTCAAAAAATGTTGCCGCGGCCAACGTTCTTAGAACTTAGTTTAGTCAGAAGACTCAATATTTCCCTTTGGCACACCCTACAGGGCACATTTATGATCGGATTGCCTTGAAACCTTTCATGCTTGTTTGGAGTGACCTCTAGATGGGAGCTATCGATTTTCTTCAATTTCCATCAAAAAATGTTGCCGCAGCCAACATTCTTAGAACTTAGTTTAGTCAGACCACAATATTTCCCTTTGGCTCACCCTACAGGGCACATTTATGATTAGATTGCTTTGAAACCTGGTATACTTATTTACGGTGACCTCCAGATGGGAGCTATTGATTTTCTTCCATTTCCGTCAAAAAATGTTGCCACGGCCAACGTTCTTAGAATTTAGTCTAGTCAGACCACAATATTTCCCTTTTATACACCCTACAGGGCACATTTATAATCGGATTGCTTTGAAACTTGGCATGCTTGTTTGGGGAGGCCTCTAGATGGGAGCTATCAATTTTCTTCAGTTTCTGTCAAAAAATGTTGCCACTGGCAAAAAAAATGACATTGGTGCCAATGATCTTCAATTTTGCCATTTCATTTATAACTTACCAAGTTCAAGTTTGTCAAGTTGATTTTTATTTGCTGCAGAACCGAAACGGAAAAACTTCCAGCTCCAATTATCATTTGTTGGCACTATGTCGGTAATAATTTCATTATCATTTGTTGGCATCATGTCAGTAATATTTTCATTATCGTTGTTCACACCATGTCGGTAATATCGAGCATTTATTTGAATGTATTGATGTATTTTAAATAGGTATAATTTGAAGATATTCTCTTTTTTTTACTAATCTCATTCCATAAACACAAATTAACAAGCATGATCGTTCAAATCAACAGATACCACACAGGGCCAATAAACTTGTACCACTGATGCAGCTTGGTGTTGCAGTCGTTTCCTTCAGCAGAATGTTTTCAAATTTTACAACTGCACTTTAGACCATAGTGTTGAGATCAAGCTCGATTTTTAGAATTTTTGCACAAGTAGTTTCAGACTTAGGGTCCATGATTCTATAAAGCCTTTCTATTTTTTCTAACTTTACCTCCCCATTCTGGACCAATTTGAAATTTGAGAGGGAAGTCCAATATTTTTATTTTTTCTTGTGTAAATTTAAGTTACGTCCCAAAATTGTGCAAAAGCTGCATTATTTTTTGGATTCCTACATAACTTTACCTTCCATTACAGGATTGATTAGAAATTCAACAGTTATTTTTTATCATGAAATATAGATCAAGTTCAGTTTGAGATGTCTAAAGCACATATGACCTATTAACCTTTTAGCGAACATGAAAAGCAGATGACACTTGTAAACAGAATTCTTGAATAACTATTTTTTTTTTCATATTTTCCATCAGAAACATAGCTTATGACCCCCTCATTAGGATGAGCTCAGTGACCTCGTTCCAAGGAAGTGTCATAAGCTATGTTTTTTTAGCTTAAAAAATAATGAAAATTGAATCATTTTTGTGAATAGCACTGGCCAACTTTGGCCATTGCACTGGGTAAAAGCTTTTAAAAAATCATGTTTTTCAGGCAATTTTCTCTCAATTTTATTATGAGAGGTTTTATATTTTTTCATTCTTGTTTTGTTATTCCAAAAAATGGTCCTGAATATAGTTCAAATTATTGATTTCACTACTTACACTGTTCTGCCCCCCCCCCCCCCCAAAAAAAAAATGTTTCAGCAGCAAATCTCCAATACAGCAGTTGCAAATTAACCAAGCTCTGTCAAACAAGATATACTTGGTTAAATCTTTAATCTCACATGTGCAAAATGGTATCACTGAAGAGATCTCCAGGTAAAAAAAATGGAGTGATGAGGCAGATTTTCAATGACGAGGGAGATGCCTCAGAAACAAACGTTTTATTAATAGCCTAATTCAGAAGTTATGCACTTGAATCTGCTTGAATGTGCAAAAACAGTTTTTCTCATTCCCACAAAATAAAAATTTGTGTTCAGTGAAAAAATGGAGTAATGAGGCACATTTTCAATGATGAGGGAGATGCCTAAGAAACAAACGTTTTATTAATAGCCTAATTCAGAAGTTATGCACTTGAATCTGCTTGAATGTGCAAAAATAGTTTTTCTCATTCCCACAAAATAAAAATTTGTGTTCAGTGAAAAAATGGAGCAATGAGGCACATTTTCAATGATGAGGGAGATGCCTAAGAAACAAACGTTTTATTAATAGCCTAATTCAGAAGTTATGCACTTGAATCTGCTTGAATGTGCAAAAATAGTTTTTCTCATTCCCACAAAATAAAAATTTGTGTTCAGTGTTCAAATTTCTAGTTAACACTGTTCCCTATTTTTTTTTTTCATTTTCACTGTAATTTTACTTTCAGAATGATTCAGAATTTGACTTTTTATCTACAGTCATTTGTTGTGCAGTACAATCAAGCCCACTCAACTGGATATCTCTTAAATTGATAAACCTTGTTAATTAAATATACCTTCCACACACAAAACCATTTACCATACTTTCAGTACAAATTTAACCTATTAATTGCATATAGGTTATAGATTAAACTCCTGTTAACCTTTTACCTAACACGAAAAGCAGACACTTGCAAATAGAATACTTGAATAACTAATTTTTTCCATTTTTTATCACAAAAACATAGCTTATGACCCCTCATTGGAATGAGCTCAGCGAGTCATAAGCTATATTTTTGTGATAAAAAATGAAAAAATACTGAAAATTGGATGGTATTTTTTGTGAATAGTGCTAGCCGGTTGTGGCCGTTATATCAGGTAAAGGGTTAATTGAATAAAAAAATCTTGTAATATGTCAAGAAATTACCCTGACAGTCAATCAGATTCCCCATGTGTATGGACAGGTTTCCTGTAGGGCATTGGATTCAAGGAGCGGCCTTGAATTTAACTAAGAATTATTCAGAGCCCCGAAATCCTGAAAAATGGGTTAGGAGGCCTTGAAAAGGCATTGAATATTCACGAAATAAAAATGCTGCCAAAGCACGTAATCATAACGATATAGTTTTACCTGCCAGAGTTCATGGTGGCAAAGTCCTAACAAGGACCCTCCGGTCATTATCCCCTCCCCCACTTCCCTACAACTCCCCCACTTCCCTTGTAGGGAAGTGGGAGGAGAGGGTAATAACTGAAGGTCCTACAGTACAGCCACTGTAGACTGATCACTTTCCACGGGTGGGCAATATTTCCACGGATGCACTAATATCAGATTCCAAACACTAATTACAGGAATAATCCTCAAAAATTTAATTAATGAAGCACCGGGTAGAACCCGGTGCTTCATTAGTTAAAATTTTGCTGATGATGATTTTTGATTTTTATTACCTGGTAAATGCATGCGTAGACATCACAGCAACTGTACTGTAGTTAGGACTTATGAATGCAGGGCCTTGAAAATCCTTTAATCGTCTATTATGTGGCCTCAATACAAGATGTAATAGGATAAATGTTCATTTTATCAGAATGATCAAATCCTTGTCAATTGAATACCCCTGTTAATTCAGTAATTTTCACTGCCAAAATGCATTAGTTATGGCCTATGATTGGGAGTATGGTGGCTTAGTGGTTAGAGCATTGAACTTAAAACCGAAAGGTTGATGGTTTTCGATCCTGACCAGCAATATCTGTGTTGTGTCCTTGGACAAGACACTTTATCCTGATTGCCCATGTGGCAGCATGGTGGCACCTTGTACTAAGGCATACCACATGTTGATGGTTGACTTGCCTTCAACTAGGGCCCTGCGAATCGGAAATTTAATTCTCGAATCGAATCTAGAATCGAATCTTGCTTTGATGTCGACATCGAATCAAATCTCAAATCGAATCGGGGTAATTGTAGTTAGAACTATTATCTGTATTTTGATCGAATATTTCCGAGCCCCAGGGCCCAGGCCCCAGGGTTAGGATATTTGTGAATGATTCTGGTTTCACTAATCAAATGAATATTATCATACTAAGGTTTCACGATTGAATGCCAAATGTACCAGACATTAAGGCTGCCGTGACTCATCGTCAGTGAATGCGATAGTCGATTGCTATTTTTTCTAATCGAATACTTTTAGTATATCGCCAGATTTTAAAGAATAGTCTGCTTGCAATAAACAATTATACACCCTTGCTCGCATACTGAACTCTGTCTCAAGATGTGTGAGAATCGTTTAAGCTTCTGGGGGACGCTGGACTGGAACCCCAAACCAGTTCTACACAGCCAACGGGGATGGCTACATACCTTAACTTAAGGAGCTAACCAACCTTTTATAGTTGTCAGACTCTCACAGCATCAGTAGAACAGTGCGCAAATGCGAATGCTCCGCTCAACAGAACTTCCGATTACTATCACAGACCAGGATAGTGGTATACTCGGAAATCCACATTACAGGGGTGTGTTCAGAGGTGGGAATTGTCAATAAGGAATTTATTTATCGAATAGAAATAAAACAAAATCCAACTTTTGCCTTCGCGTCACTGTGCAGATGTGAATGCTTGCGTTTAAGGTGCAGCCATAACTGTGACGTTCCACTAGCCTGCTTAGCAAGCGACGATTTGCATGTTTTACACAAGAATGATGCCTTCTTCAGTTTATCATCTGTTATCTCGTCAAAGTGTTCTTTGATCGCTGATTGAGTTTTACCACTACCGTGACTACCACTACTACATTTTGCATCTTCCATTTCGAAATTCGAATAGTTGCACACGTGTTTACTTTACTATGATGATGATCGGACCGGAAATTATAAACGAAAGCATCACAAGCACGCATGCTCAAACAGACAGGGCCGACGGTGTTCGCAAAAAGAGTCAAAGACGTAGATTCATAGACCTACTAAATAACTTCCACCTTTTTTGCGCACCGCGATGTGTTGTTCAACGGCTGTTACTTTCAACTTCCGTTCAACAGAAACATGCGATCCGATTCGTACATTGATTCGAGAATTACGAATCTCTCAACTGATTCGATGTCGGCACCGAATCAGGCGTTGATGTCGACATCGATTCGATGCTTCGAAGCTTCGCAGGGCCCTACCTTCAACTACAGTGAATCCCACTTAATTAGATATCTCTTAACTGAATAACCCTGTTAATTGAGTATCATTTTCAAACACAAAACCATTTACCATACCTCCAGTACAAATTTGACCTGTTAATTGAATATAGGTTATAGAGTAAACTCCTGTTAATTGAATAAAAAATCTTGCAACCTGTCGAGAAAGTACCCCGAGTCTCCCCAGTTTTTCTTTGTTTAAGGACCTATTTGGGCTCAGTACATCCAGTAGAGCCATTTATTCTATTATATCTTGTTTGACAGAGCTCATGGCATGGAGCTCTGTCAAACAAGATATAATAGAATAGATGCTAAGTTTATCTCCAAAATACAGGAAAGTGACTCAATCCCTGTTAATTGAATACTCCTGTTAATTGAATAATTTTCATTGGCAAAGTGGCTATTCAATTAATAGGGTTCTACTGTACTTAAAACCCTGCTTATGCATAATTAGTAGTTGCATCAGACAGTTGCTCGCCACTGCTCGGAGGTTTTCTCCAAGTGCTCCGACTTTCTCCACCTGTAAAACTGTCTCACATGATGCGATGGCTGTCAGAAAGTTACATTAACCCTATTAAAAAAACAAACAGTGACCCAAGTTTGGGTGTTTCTGCACAAGAGACTTACTGGCAGGTGCTTTGGTGTTCCCTGTGCACATCAATTCAAGTTCGCGTAGAATTTGAATAAAGTTTAATTTTTTCTGTAAAAAAGTGTCTGTTGATAAGAAAATAGGGTGATTTCTTCAGAGCAGAAGTGTTTTCTCATTAGAATTGACATTATTATAAATCTCATTTGAATCACTCAAGTTGTAAATACCTATTTCCTTTTAAGTAGACATTTATTGTTTGATAGTTAAGTTTAAGAAGTTATTAAATACACAGGAATTATTTATTTATTTGTGTTTAAGGTCACATATTTCTGCACAATGGCTTATCATGATCACACATGGAGAAAACCGCTGAGCAACAGCGTGCAACTGTCATCTCCCCAACATACTAACTCCACAAAAGCAGGGTTAGCATTGGTTGAAGACAGGTGCACCATCAATGTGCAGTACGCCTTAGTACATAATGCCACGGTGCCCCCACATGGGCAATGGGGTGAAGTGTCTTGCCCAAGGACACAATGCAGTTGCCGCAGGTGGGATTCGAACTGTGGACCTCTCGGCTTGCAGGCTGTACCTCTACCAACTGAACCACCACACCCCAAACACAGGAATTAATCAGTGAAAGGGGTATTATTCTCAGTTAATCTTTTTTTAAGTTTGCATCCACAGTGGTGAAGAGAGTTGAAATCTCACAAAACATTGGGCTGTGTAACTCACTCAAAAATTATTTTACTTTCAGATAACAGACATCAAGCACTTGTAGACTTTTAATCTTCAAGCGTATATACTTTTTCTAAAAAAAATATTGAATAAAATAATTATACCCCCACAAAACAAAGTTTTTTGGGGGAGTATATAGAAGTCAACTTGTCCGTCGATCGGTCGGGCGGTCAGTCGGTCGGTCTGTTGTTGACGTCGTCGGTCCGTTGCACATGTAAACTTGTGGAACGAACTACTTCCACAGTTTTAGCCGCATTTTCATGAAACTTCACAGAAGTGATCAACATGATGAGGGGAAGTGTGTGCCATAATTTGTTTCCCCCTTGGTTTCAAGATGGCCAACTGGTGGCCATATTGGATTTGTTTTTTACTCAGGAAAATTGAATGCCCCTTTTCATTCACCCACACTATGCGGTATGCCTACGGTGTTAATTAAGTAGCTTAATGAAGTCGGTGTGTGGATGGGCAAGTGGGTGGGCATCATTTTTAGCTTCGCCTGACAAAATGTCAGCAGAGCTGTTCTAATGCTAAGTTGTCCATCTGTCCGTTGTCAACATATTGCTTGTCCAGGCCATAATTTCTTAACCACTGAATATTTTTTAACAAAACTTTGTAACCATATGTATTGTCACCAGACAGTGTGTCCTCAGCCATTATGAGGTCTGTCCCTTCAAGGTGAATGTCACTGGCCCCATCCATAGATCAGGTAATAACATTTTTGTCCAGTCCATAAAATTTGATCTAATTGGCACAGCTTGTTCATACTTGGTACAATTATTACTCATGACTTGAAGGTGTGTCCCAACATTGATCCAAGGTCATATCATCAAGGCCAATGTCTCAGGCTGCAAAATGTTGATATTGTTATTCAGCCCTTGTCCGGTCCATGTAACTTGGTACGATTGACAAATTTTATTTATACTTGGTACAAGTATTGCTCATGACTCAAAGGTGTGTCAAGACTTTGATCCAAGATCATATCAAGGTTAAGGTCGCAGACAACAAAACTTGGGATATTGTTATACAGCCTGTGTCCATTCCATATAACTTGGTATGATCGACAGATTTCATTTGCACTTAGTACAATTATTGCTCATGACTGAAAGATGTGTCGAGACTTTAATCCATGGTCATGTCATCAAGGTCAAGGTCACAGACATCAAAATGTTTATATTAATATGCAGCACTTGTCTGTCTGTATAATTGAATCTGTGTGACAGACCTTGTTCATACTTCACACAATTGTTACCCATAACCTAACATTGTGCCATGACCATGTCCCATTGTCATATCATGGAGGTTAAGGTCACAAGCAGTAACAATTGGATTCTTGTCTTGTATTTAGCTTCCCTAAAAGCAGTGACCCTGGGCGGAGCTGGGTAGGCTGAGAGGCCTCTCTTGTTAGTGCAATAACTTCAACAAATATTAATGGACTTCATCAATATTTAGTTAGTATGTGAGACTTTCCTAACAATGTCTTGAATGAGTTCGAAAACTGGTACGGTTAAACCATACTGAGTGGTGTTGTGGCCCTTGCATAGTTAATTTGTGCCTGTTGTCAGCTCATTAATAACTTGAACAAATATCAATGGATTTGTCTTCAGTTCAAAAACTGGTATGGTTTGGCCATACTGCATGGAGATATGGCCCGTAATTAGTTAATTTTTGCCTGTTTTCATCTTGTCAGCTCGATAACTCGAAGAAATATTAATGGATTCGATTAATATTTGGTATGTTAAACTTTCTGATCTTAATGTCTTGCTTGAGTTTCAAATCAGTGTGCTTTGGCCATACTGCGAAGACTTAGAGCTCTTAATTAGTAAATTTTCGACTTTTCAGCTAGCTTTTCATGTGCGAAAAAATTGGCCCTCACATCAGCAACACGTAATCCTTGTTTTCATATTTTCTCCAAAAATCCTAGCTTATTATGACCCAACTGCAATGAGCTTAAAGAATGATTGTATCAGTGAGGGATCATATGCTATGTTTTTTGAAGGAAATATTTGGACAATTAATAAAATTTGAATGACAGTTTTTTCTAAATAGACTAGTTGGACATGGCCAATAAGTTAGGTAAAGAGTTACTTTGTGTTATGTGTTGTAATGTACCCATGTTGAATATAACATTACACTCCTGTTACATCTTACAAATGTAGAGGCAAATGTAACCTGCTGAGTAATTTCAATATGTAACGCTACACTCCAGTGATCATGTCAAAACAAGTTACATCTTACAAATGTACATGTAGAAGTAAAAATTAACTCTTAACTTACTGAGTAATTTTTAAATATTTTTCATCAAATCCAGTCATGGCTGCTTCACAGCAGCCATGACTAGATTTGATGAAAAATTCATGAACATTTGACAATAGAAATCATTGATAAGAAAGTCCATACAACTTAAAAATTGCTAATCCATACAACTTAAAAACTGCTAATCTGCCACTGAGATATTTGTTATGGACCTGTTAGAATGGTGTAGTATATATATATGTATATATATGAGGTAGTTGTAGATAATTCTTATACCAATAGTGGGAGGATAATAGTTGTTTGTTCAGGTGTATGTTGATAAATTGTTCTGTGGTGAATATATTTATTCTACTAATGACAAGGATTATTTTATTTATTGGATAATATGAAACTGATATTGTATATTTTCTTAATAAATCATCCAATGATAATGTTTTGTTGTCGGTAGTTGTGAAAAGATGTCTTCATCAAATATCAATGACAAACCAATTCATTAGCTCACTTGGGAGTGTGGTGGCTCAGTAGGTAAACATGCAGGCTGCAAGCCGAGAGGTCCTCAGTTCGAATCCCACCTGCGGCAACTGCATTGTGTCCTTGGACAAGACACTGAATCCCAATTGCATGGTGGCATTGTTCACTAAGGTGTACTGCATGTTGGTGTACTTGTCTTCAACCAATACTAACCCTGCTTGTGTGGAGTTAGTATGTTGGAGAATATGCCAGTTGCTTGCCATTGCTTGGTGGTTCTCTCTGGGTACTCCAGCTTCCTCCACCCATAAAACTGTACAACATGAGGCGACCATGGCTGTCAAAAGTATAATTAAACTCCAACAAATAAAAAATAATTTACCTCAATTATGTGAACCTAAAGGGGTGCTCTAGTGATTACTTTTTGCCCATCCCTTGTCTGGTGTAAACTTTGTTATCGCCTTATCCTCATAAAGTACTGGACCGAATTGTCATAGATGTTGTTGCATAGAGCAATATATGGAATATTCTTTAAAAATCTTCTCCAGGACCACCCGTCAGAATCTTTTGATATTCAGTATGCAGTATCCTTACAGGGGTCAGATTCAAGATAGTTCAAACCCAGTTTCCTGGTTAATATTTAAGTTCCCTATGGGATTCCAAATTTTAATTTAGTGCAATATGAGGAGTAATGTTTAAAAATCTTCTTTAGATCCACCAGGCAGAATCTTTTGATATTTAGTATACAGCATCCTAAGTGAGGTCAGATTCACAAGTCCCTGGGTTAATTAATATTTGGGTCTCCAATGAGAGCCCAAATTTTAAATCTGTGCAACATGAGGAATACTGATAGTGTTTAAAAAAATCTTCTCCAGAAGCCCAAGTCAGAATCTTATAATATTTGTTACACACCATCCTCAGGGAGCACAGATTCAAGTTTGTTCAAATCATGGCCCTCGGATTATGTTTATGAGGAATAACCTTGAAAAATCTTCTTCAGATCCACCTATCAAATATTTTAATATAGTGGAGCCCTGTTAATTGAATAGGCATAGGACATTAACAGGGTTTATGTCACTTGCCTGTATTCTAGTGATGGACGTAGTATTTAGCTCTGTCAAACAGGATATAAGAGATTAAATGTCTGTATTGGATGTACTGAGGCCAAATAGGTCTATAAACAAAGGAAAACTGGGGTAATTTCTTGACAGTTTACAAATTTTTTTATTCAATTAACATGAGTTTACTTTATAACCTATGTTCAATTAACAGGTCAAATTTCAACTAGAGGTAAGGTAAATGGTTTTGTGTTAGGAAATTATATTCCGTTAACAGGGTTATTCAATTAAGAGATATCCAATTAAATGGGCACCACTGTATTTGATACTGAGCATCCTCAGTGAGGTCAGATTCAAGTTTGTTCAAATCAAGTCCCTGAGCTGATATTTGGAATCCCTGGGGAAGCTTGAAATTTAACTTAGTGTAATTATGGGAATATTCTTTAAAATCAAGTCCCTCGGTTCTGTATGGGAGCATGAATCTTACCTTTGTGCAATATGATGAATAATCTTTAAAAATCCTCTTCAGAGCTCCCTGTCATAATCTTTTGGTGGTTGATATAGAACATTGGTGGTGCTATGCTACATTGATGCTATTCTACGTCATTGCAGATTTTTTCTATTCACAATTACAACCCAAAGATGCGGGAAATACTTTTATATGACATTTTGAGATTGTCGGATTCATCTCTCTTGACGAAGGTAAGGATTAACACAACGAAAGTACCAAAATGGCCACATAACAAGTACAATTTCAAACTTATGGGTTGAAACACCAAAGTAAGCAACAGTGCCATTAACATGGAATTAATCAACAGATGTCTGATTCTACAAGGGGTGTTTTTTTCGAAATACCAGTGTCCCTTCTTTACAGTGTGCAGTAGAGATGTCAAACCATTGGTTGATACTCATAATGTTTGCATTTTACATTCTCGTGACCGTTTGATTTGTCCAAAACTTATCCAACGTCTAGCAGCTACAGTACAGTCGGCGGGGACTGGTCGTTATCCACGCGTGGGCAGTGGTGTCCACGCATGCGTTTACCAAGTAATAAAAATGATCATCGGCAAAATTTAAATTAATGAACCACCGGGGTTGTACCCAGTGCTTCATTAATTAAATTTTAGTCGAGTTTTGACGAAGACCAACTCGACTTATAGTTTGATGAAGTGGCGGGCGGGCGTAAACAATTGGTTTCCGGGCAATAACTTTAGTTCTATTTGATGCACCTTTACCAAAATTATACCAGAGGTTACCCTATAGGAAAGGAAGACACCTATCGATTTCAGAGTCTCGCGCCCCAAGGTCAAGGTCACTGTTACTATAAATAGAATATTTTGTGACAAATTGGTTTCCGGGCAATAACTTTAGTTCTATTTGACGCACCTTTACCAAGCTTATACCAGAGGTTACCCTGTAGGAAGGGAAGACACCTATTGATTTCGGAGTCTGGGACTCCAAGGTCAAAGTCACTGTTATTATAAATAGAATATTTATGACAAATTGGTTTCCGGGCAATAACTTCAGTTCTATTTGATGCACCTTTACCAAACTTATACCAGAGGTTACCCTATAGGAAGGGAAGACACCTATTGATTTCGGAGTCTGGGACTCCAAGGTCAAGGTCACTGTTACTATAAATAGAATATTTATGACAAATTGGTTTCTGGGCAATAACTTTAGTTCTATTTGACGCACCTTTACCAAACTTATACCAGAGTTTACCTTATAGGAAGGGAGAAGACACCTATCGATTTCGGAGTCTGGGGCCCCAAGCCAAGGTCAAGGTCACTGTTACTATCAATAGAATATTTACATTTTGGATAGAAAATGTCCATATGTATGAACTAACAACAATAATGAGACAGAAAAATATTGATTTTGCACAAAACATAGTAATAAAATTCAACGCCTCCATGAAAGAGTTGTCACAAACTTATATATTCACCCAACTACTCCACATTTAATGAGTTCAAATGGCAAGGTTAATGATTACAATGATACCATCCTAGGAAATCTACACACACCTTCAGTTGTCTCTAATGCATTTGACACAGTTCAAGGACAGTTGTCAAAAGCACAAAAAGATGCGCTACTAGCTGAAGTCAAAGATTACCCAACCCAGATGACACAAAATCTAATGTATAAACTTGTGTTAAAGGTAGATGCTCTTTCCATGCTTATACATAATGTATATACTGCTGATGGACTCACAAATGGTGTACCATGCAAAGTGAAATCCTTTTGAACGCTCCCTTCAGGGGCACCTTATCTTGTGTGGGTGAAATTTGATAACAACATTGGGTTGAAAATGAAACATTTGTATACACCCGGTATCAACAAAGAATGGGTACCAATAGCTAGGATAACAAAACAATATAACATTCGTAACTGCAAAAATATCAGTGCTTCTCGCGACCAGTTTCCTTCAAAACCATGTTTTGCAATGACTCTTCACAAAGCTCAGGGTGCTACTCTGAAACAGATAGTTGTTTCGTTTGAAGGATGTTTTGTCCCACATGCAGTTTATGTGGCTATTAGTCGATGCACCGACATAGAAAATGTTTTTCTCCTTCGTTTTAAAAAATCGCAAATTAAAGACGATGAAGAAGTTAGGTTTGAAATGGACAGACTAAGAAATAGTCCGTTGGTGCTTCAACCTTCATCTCCGATGTCTAATCCATCAACTACCATTATAACACTTCTTAATACAAGAAGCTTACACAACCATGTGAAAGATCTACAATCATTTGCCATTTTAGACAATGCAAATATTCTTGTGCTCCAAGAGACATTTTTAAATTCATCAGATGAGAACACATGTTACCAAATTCAAAAATTGAAAATCTGTGATAGGATTGACACTGCTGCATGTCATACCAAACGTCATTGGGGATCCTTAATTCTTAAAAATGACAACATAGAATATCACCCAGTTAATAGAAATTCATCAGATGGAATCGAAATACTGATTGGGAACACTGCATTATTCTCAATAATCTCAGTGTGTACAAATCCTAGACAAAAGCTACATAAGGTCAAAGAATGTCTTGTTTCTATGTTGAAACAAAGCCCAAACATCATGGTAGAAAGACTTATAGTACTTGGTGATTTTAATGAGGATATTCTCAACCCCTCTACAGACTTACACAACTTTCAGGATTTCCTGAGGACATCATTTAATCTTCTTCCAATTATTCAACAAGAAACTACTGATTATCATTCAGGCTTGGACCATATTTATTCAAACATCACGGCTACAAGTGGTGTTCAAGAATGCTATTGGACAGACCATAAAATGCTATGGATGCAGTTCTAGTTGTAGAATCCATCTGTTTTAAACAGGTATTAATGTTTGCTGCCAGTTACAAAGAGCTTTCATTCAAATAACCCTGTGGGATGCCCTGGGTACATCCTAGAACATGCCCCCGGTGCAGCACCAGGTACATGTTCTGGTATGCAGTGAGAATAAGGCCATGGTAGAAATTGCATCAAGTAAAAATCTTCTAAAACTGGGTGCGGTAATAGGTAATCGCTTCAGCCTGTCATTATTGCTACTCAGTGTCTTATGACCTTAGATGTTGAAAGTGACATTAAACACCAATCAATCGATGCTGCTCAAATGGACTAACAACAGCAATTATCTGTCTGCTGTTTCGGAGACATTAAATTTGCCAGTGGTTATTAAGTTAGCAACACTAATATTGATATCACTGCAATTGGCACATTGAGGTGGCTCCAGTTTTATCCATATTTTTATTGCTTACTTGAGTAAAAACAGCGAGTGTATCCACCACGTGCCCGGATAACAGCCAGAACCCTCTTCCTAATGCTACCGGTGGACCTTCTGATACGGTCCTGAGGCAACTGCTGCCACTCCTCGTGCAATGCCCCTCCCAAATCGGCCAAATTCTGTACAGGCGTATCCATTGCTTCCACACGACGTTCAAGAAAGTCCCAGATGTGTTCTAAGGTTTCAAATCTGGGCTCATTGCAGGCCAAGGTAGTGTTGTAATAGCGTTGTTCTGAAGGAATGCTCTCACAACATGGGAACGATGTGGTCTTGCATTATCGTCCATGAATACAGGGCGAGTAGCTAACGGATGGTTGCCAAAATGAGACACAACAACCGGATTGAGAATGTCCCGGATGTACCGATGACCTTTTGAGATTCCCACGTACAGTCATCATATCAAGTTTACAATCACGAGAGAGGCATCCTCAGATGATTACTGATCCTGCATCATAAGGAACAGTAGACCTGATGTTCCTGGGCACATGAAGTAAAGGTTTCACGCCCAACGAAGCGTGCCAGACTCCGATCTTCCCGCGGAAAGGTCTGTCGGGGTTGTCCAGGCCTTGGTCGGTCCTTAACATCGTTGGTTTGTTGATTTTGTTCGGACAAGTCTGCTGATGACAGAGTGACTATAGCCAAGTTGCCTTACAATAGCTTTGAATGACATGCCCGTTGCATGCATGCCAACGTTTTGCCATCGTAGTGCCTCTGGCATTCTCCTCCTTGCCATGTCAACATTTATTGATAAAGGAAGTGACAAATTTTCTAGTTTTATACCCAGATATTGCATGTGTATGAAAGTGTTTTTTGTGACATTCGTGGGAAGCGTGCTTTACGTTTACGAGAGGATGTGTTTGGGGTACGCTATCAACCACAAAATTCATGTTCCACTAGATGGAATGTACTGCAAGACATGGCAATCATTAAAACAAAATAATCAGTAACAGCAACTTCACTGTCATGAAACATTTCAGGCGGTGCTCAATGAAGTCCCAGGAGTATACTTCAAATAGGTTCAGGAATTGTAAAACTTCATGATGCCAACAAGTGATTCACATTGTTCCCTCTGCATGTCTTTAGAGAGAGTAAATCATAGTATTTAAAATGTGACGCCACAATTGTATCGATTTATACCATGTGTCCCATTGATAGTCGAACTGAAATGTCACCTCTTCTCGTGATATTATCTTACAATATTGTCTAAAAGCCTATTTAAATCTCCTAATCTTTACGGACAGGTTATCCAACTTTGCACACGATGTGACCCATTATACATACACTTGTAATCTCCATAATTTCCAGGTGAGCACGAGATCCATATTTATTCGCACATAGTTTTGGAAGCAGTATGTTTTTGTGAGAAAACTACATGAAACATCGATCTCAAGCCATGTCTTTTTAGCACCAGTATCCACTGAAGAAGTGACGAAAGTCTGGGCACATGTTTGTTTATTTGCACGCGAAAAGTTACTTTTATATGGAGAATTGAGGGTCATCTGTTCGTCTGGAAGCATTTGTTCTCCACCGTTCACATACAACCCTCCGCACACGACTAAGTTGGATCTCGGAAGTGAAGTAGCCTACGCGTCCCCTGAGTTCCAATGTGTTCTATGTGCCTACTGGCACATAGAACACATTGGAACTCAGGGGACGAAACTGTTAAAATATCATCTGCGATTGTCTAATAAACTCGTGACGTCACAGTCGACGTTACGTGGTATTGTGAGCAAGTTTGTGTTCGTAAGTAGGATTTTACTTCCAAAACAACTTGCTCACAATATTAGGACGTCATGTCGAAGTCCTACTTCCGAAAACAACTTGCTCACAATGTTACGACGTCATGTCAAAGTCCTACTTCTGAAAATAACTTGCTCATGATGTTACGACGTCACATCGGCTTTGATATGTTTTTGAAGTTATTTATCTCTAATGATCATTAACTGTTCACCTAACACAAATAGTAGACGATATTTGCAAAATGTTTCCAGGGCAAAAGAGAAAACTAAAAACTTTCATTTTAGCATTGAATCAGGGATTCTTCTGCCCTCTTCGGGAAAGGGTCCGGGTCCCATGTTACTGAGAAAATTTGCGTCATGAAGGCTCCAATTGGGAATTTTGGGGAGAATAAGCACACGAAAAAAAAGAAATGTTACCTCGTATTGAACTGAGAACATTAATACAGAAGCTACTACATGTATAATGGGGCGCGGTGGCGTTGCGGTAAGCGGTTCTCGTCAGATCGCCGAAGTTAAGCAACGTCGATCCTGATTAGTACTTGGATGGGTGAGCGATCGATTCGGATTCCCGCGTCGTGTCCTTGGGCAAGGCACTTAAACCCGATTGTCAACATGGGGGCACGATGACGCCGTGTACTAAGGCGTACTGCACGTCGATGGTGCCATGTCCTCAACCAACCAAACCCTGCATTTGCTGCAGTGCTGAGTTACAATGTTGAGAAGCGGCCAGCTGCTCGTCGTTGCTCGGTGGTTCTCTCCGGGTACTCCGGCTTCCTCCACCAGTAAAACTGTCACCGACGTGATATGACCTTGGCTGTTAAAGTGTCGTTAAACCCCAATAAATAAATAAATAAATAAATAAATAAATAAATAATAAATAACTAACTAATACTACAGGTATAGTACATGTAGTAAGTTTTATAACAAAACAATCGCATGAAATAATGATCAGTCTCGGTTATCTCTATTAACCCTTTACCTAACGTAACGGCCAAAATCGGCCAGCGCTATTCTCAAAAATCGCCAATTAATTTTCATTATTTTTTTCATTTTTTGTCTCCAAAACATAGGTTATGACCTCTCGTTGGAACGAGCTCGACGAGCTCGTTCCAACGAGGGGTCATAACCTATGTTTTGGAGACAAAAATGAGTTATACAAGAATTCTTTTTTGCAAGTGTCGTCTGCTTTTCATGTTAGGTAAAGGGTTAAATAAATTGATCCTCTACTATTAAATAATGAAGATATTTATGAATTTTGCTACAATTCAACAGTCTACTCACTGTAGCTTTGTAGTTGTGTCTAGGCAAGTCTTGGCTACCTATTTGGACAGACAAAACTTGTCGAGAAACAACTGACTGGTTCTTGGTGTGTAACTTGCAAATGTATCTAAAACTGCATGTCGAGGCACCTGTTTTATTTCTTGTTGCAGTAAAAAGTGTCTAAAGTCAAAATTAGGCCTTCAAGAGTTAAAGAATTGAATTTTTATTTGAATGAGGACTGAGACTGGGAAATTGTTTTTGCTTTTGGATTGGGAAAATGATGCCAAAATGCCATTGGGTAAGGGTATCATATTCGGCCCCTATATACACCCCCAAAAGAATCTGCTTGACTGCATTGATGATGACCACCCTCCCTTCTCCCCACCTATTGTAAGCTATGTTTTGGAGGGCAAAAATTGTTGAAGATGCCAAAATTTGGCTGGCGGTTTTTGTGAATAGCACTGGACGGGTTTGGTCGTTACGCGGGGTAAAAAGTTTCACCACACATAAAGTAGACTTGGGGTGGCTTTCTACTTTAGTAAAATCATATTGTACAGTTAATCAAAATCTTACCAAATGATCCCTTTCAATGTGCCCAGGGCTAATTAGAGGATGGGGTGGGGGATGCAGGGGATACGCCGTACCTGGGGGCCATAGGGCGCTCTGGAGCCAAATGGGGCCGGGAATTTCCTGGTATCTCGGATCCCTCGTGGTGTCTGGTTTTCCATCCATCGAACCACCCAAAATTGCTTTCTCTACTTCGGTAAGTCTTTTTTCTACCCTGTTCATGTGTGCATTTAACAAACTGAGTTTGTTAACTGGTTGAGTGATAGAAGCCACTATCAGGGCTTTCACAAAATGAGGGTGCCAGAGCAAAAGCCAATGTTTTCTTTGCCCATGTTCATATTCAGTCAAATGCAAATAATATTCTGAGTCAAAAAAGAAAGTATAATAAACTTTGAGGAGCAATTTTTATAGTATTATCGACTTTAATGCCAAACAAATTATTGTAAATTCATATTTCGAGTCTAGTTGTATGAATGTGCATAATTTCATGTTCTTACTGTTGCCAGCGTCGCGTCAGGACTTCGCAATTCAGACATGGGGTGAAATGCAAATTTCACACATGCAGTCAATAGCGTGTATGTCCACCGTTTGCCTCTTGGGTAGCAAGACATCTACGGCGCATGGATCTGATAAGTCTCGGAATGTCACCCTCTGGTATTGCATTCCACTCCTGCCTTAGAACATTACGTAAATCGCATAACGTCTGAAGATCATGAAGTCGTACCCGACGGAACAATTGATCCCAAAGATGCTCGATTGGCGACAAATCTGGCTGAAATGGGGGCCAGGGAAGAAGTTCGATGCTCTGCTCCTCAAGAAAGTCACGGCAGATACGTGGCATCGGGCATTGTCTTGCTGGAATAACTGCAATCCGACGTTAGCGTTAAACAACGGGACAACAACAGCGTTAAGAATTTCGTCCCTATATCGCTGTCCGTTCAGATTACCATCGATGAAGAACAACTGCGTTCGATGGTGCAAGGAAATTCCTGCCCAAACCATTACACTACCCTCGACGAAACGGTCGCATTCCCGCACGCAAGCATCAGAAAATCGTTCTCCTCTTCGGCGATACACTCTTGCCCTACCATCAGCGCGCCGTAGACAAAATCGTGATTCATCACTAAAAAGAACTGTGCTCCAACGCTGCGGAGTCCAACGAACAAGCTGACGTACCCATTCCATTCTGACGGTACGATGACATTGAGTAAGGATTGGTCCGTGATATGGACGCCTACTGTGGATGCCGTGTTCAGCGAGTCTGTTGCGGACAGTTTGTGCACGGATTCTATTGTTAGTTCTGCCAGGAGTATTTTCTGCTGTCCTCGTCGCCGGAAGGAAGCGACCCCGCAAGTGAGTGCCCTGATGTGTCGGCCTTGTCCAAGGGTCATAACTCTTGGTCGACCTGAACGCGGTCGGCAGTAGATCCAGTGGTTCTATACCTTCAAATGAGACGGTAAAAAGTGGCCACCGTGACTCCGAACTCAGCAGCGAGCTCATCGGGAAGTATCCCAGCCTCGTGCATACCAAATGGAACGCAACCTCTGATTTTCGGTTAACCTTGGCATTTTTTAAAATGTCGGAAGACAAAAACTAGCGTGTTTTCTCAATAACCCAGGCTCTCTAGCACAACACAACACAAAGAAAATTGTCGGTCGACCCATTCACTTTGACATTTTCGGGTAGCACGTGCTATTTTGAAATCCGTAGCAAAATTGTTTACGGTTGGGTGGACAACAACAACATGTCATTAAACTCTTTGCACGACTTCTTGTCCACAAACATGCAACATTAGTACTATTATATTTCATCCTTTATGCTCTTTTTCACATTTGTTTCTATTATACTTTGTTTTTTGACTCAGTATATAAATACATTCTATTACAAATTATAGGAGAGTGTCTGTGGGCACTCTCCAATAATTTGTAATAAAACAAATTTTGAATACCAAATTCAGACCACCAAAAATAATTTAGCCCTGAACCAGTTAATAGTTAGATAATATGGGGACCATAGAATGTGTAGCATTTCTTATTTTCACGTATCCAGAAGCTTGCTGGCATAGTGGTGCTTACCCAGCATCTGTTTGGTTATTTTGGGTTGGCCACACTTTACTGGCCCTTTTTATTGGATAACCGATAACCAATATGCCCACTGTACATAGATTATTTTATGACATTACTTATAAAGTTTCACTTATAAATCATCTCTCCAAAATGTATTCTCACAAATCAGGAATCCAAAAAAGAAAAGAAAAGAAAAGAAACAAGAGGCCCCAGGGGGCCTTAGGCGCTCACCGAATGTTCCATACTGTTAAGACACAAATTTTATCAAAAGCTATTCTTAAGGTTCTACAGAGTAAATCTATACTCTCTGTGGAGCTAAAACATCAACAGGACTGAATGGGACAATGCTGCTGATCAAATATCAAAGATTCTGCATGATGGTTCTGAAGAAGATTTTTAATGAATTTTCCTTGAATTGCACAAAGTAACCATTCACGCCCGCATAGTGAGCCCCAATATTGATCAAAAGACTCAATTTGAACGACGACGGACGACAGACGGCAAGTGATATGTTGAGCTCCCTTCGGTGAGCTAAAAATTCCTCATATTGACCAAGTTATAATTCGGGCTCCTTGTGGGAGCCCAAATATGGACCCAGGGACTTGGCTTTAACAACATTGAATCTCACCCCGTAAGGATGCTACACACCACATATCAAAACATTCTGACAGCTGGATCTGAAGAAGATTTTTTAAAAAAATTCCTCATTTCGAACTAAGTTACAATTCAAGCTCCCACAGTGAGCCCAAATATGGACCTAGGGACATGGCTTGAACAAACTTGAATCTCACCCCCCTAAGGATGCTGCATACCAAATATCAAAACATTCCGACTGCTGGATCTGAAGAAGAAGATTTTTAAAGAAAATTCCTCATTTTGAACTAAGTTATAATTCGGGCTACCACAGTGAGCCCAAATATGAACCCAGGGACTTGGCTTGAACAAACCTGAATCTCACCCCCTAAGCATGCTGCATACCCAATATCAAAAGATTCTGCCTGCTGGATCTTGAGAAGAAGATTTTTAAAGAAATTTGCCTGAAATGCACTAAGTTCAAATTGGGCTCCTATACTGAGCCCAAATATGAACCCAGGGGGCCGATTTGAACAAACTTGAATTAGATCCACCCCACAATGTTGCATACCAAATATCATAAGATTCTGCCTGCTGGATCTGGAGAAGAAGATTTTTTAAGACATTTGCCTGAAATGCACTAAGTTCGAATTCGAGCTTTTATAGTGAGCCCAAATATGAATCCAGGGGGCCGATTTGAACAAACTTGAATCAGATCCACCCCACAATGTTGCATACCAAATATCAAAAGATTCTGCCTGCTGGATCTGGAGAAGAAGATTTTTTAAAGAAATTTGCCTGAAATGCACTAAGTTCGAATTTGGGCTTCTATAGTGAGCCCAAATATGAATCCAGAGGGCCGATTTGAACAAACTTGAATCAGACCCATACCAAGATGCTGCATACCAAGTATCAAAAGATTCTGCCCACTGGTTCTGGAGAAGAAGATTTTTTAATAATTTTTCTATAATTCATACGGTGCTATCAGAGTTATGCCCCATACAGAGCCCCCAAGGGACATGGCCATTCCATTTGAACAAACGTGAATTGCCATATAGTAATGAACATCCACATGAAGTTTCGTGAAAATCGGACCAGTGGTTTCAGAGGAGAAGTCGTTTGAAAAATGTTCACGACGACGGACGACGACGCACGACGGACGGCAAGTGATAAGTTGAGCTCCCTTCGGTGAGCTAAAAACTAGAGGAAAATGAAAAAGGGGTCAACAAACGATGTTCAAATGTGCTTTCATCTCTCTGATCCTCTTTCATTTTATTCATATATATTTATCATGGAGGGGGTAGTGGAGCATAAGCCCTCAGATGCAGAAAATCAACAGAGCGCCCTATTCCACTATCTCTCATTTTCCATACCCTTTTAGGTCTTACCCCTCGTGGCATAAACGCAGTGGATAAAAACAGGATGACTAATGGAGAAGTGAAGGGAACCCGAAAGAAACTTTGTACCCCGTGATAAAATTCCTCTCAGAGGACCTGAATACGCCTATTCAAGTTTGATGTAATTGTCAATATTCCTTCTGTTGTCATTACGCTTCAGAATCCAAGTGAGACGCTGATCTTCCGTCTTCCTTGATGTCAATTAGATTATCCAGGTCACATGACGCCTCAGAGAGGTGGAATTCATCGTCACTGCTGGAAAAGGTTCCAGAGAATACCGTAAGGCTTTCCTGGTTCAGAGACCATCTCTAATGACCTCACGCAAGTGGGATTATATAGCAATACTACAACAAACATCACGTGACAAGAAGGATATCAAATTCGTCACGGTTTCATTTGAAATTTCTGGACCTATTTCACTAAAATCGAACTGAGACTCAGTAAACGTCGGCTCAGATCGATTTTAGTCAACTTGGGCAACTCATTGCAGATCTTTTATTTAATCCCTAGCACTCTGGTAGAACATCAGAATTTTCAACCGATCACTCGGTTTTTCTCTAGTTTAATTATGAAATGAACCAATTATATAGGGAGCTCTGTCAAACAAGGTATAGTTGGTTAAATATCAAACTGTATTATGGGAAATATTTGCTGCTGAAAACTTTGCCATTTTGACATCAGCGTGCTGAGACTTAATGGGCCATTTTGGAATGCAGACAAAATATTTAATGTATCTATGTTGGGGAGGAGGGGGGGGGGGGGTGGCGTCGCGGTGACCGGTTCTCGTCAGATCACCGACGTTAAGCAACGTCGAGCGCGGTTTGTAGTTGGATGGGTGATTATTTCAGCGACTGATTCGTGCTCCCGCGTTGTGTCCTTGGGCAAGGCACTTAACCCCGATTGCCTACATGGGGCACGATGACGCTGTGTACTAAGGCGTACTGCACGTCGATGGTGCGCATGTCTTCAACCAATCTAACCCTGCCTGTGCCGCGGTGCAGAGTTCAGAGTTACGATGTTGGAGAGCTGGCAGCTTCTCGTCGTTGCTCGGTGGTTCTCTCCGGGTACTCCGGCTTCCTCCAACCGTAAAACTGTCACCGACATGATATGACCCTTTCTGTTAATGTGTCGTTAAACCCTAATACAAATGAAAGTGTCAATGACACTGTAGCTCAACTTGACAAACTTGAACTTGGTAAGTTATAAATGAAATGGCAAAAGTGAAGATCATTGGTACCAATGTCATTTTTTTTGCCAGTGGCAACATTTTTTAACAGAAACCGAAGAAAATCGATAGCTCCCATCTAGAGGCCTCCCCAAACAAGCATGCCAGGTTTCAAAGCAATCTGATCATAAATGTGCCCTGTAGGGTGTGCAAAAGGGAAATATTGTGGTCTGACGAGACTAAATTCTAAGAAAGTTGGCCGTGGCAACATTTTTTGACGGAAATGAAAGAAAATCGAAAGCTCCCATCTAGAGGTCACCGTTAATAAGCATACCAGGTTTCAAAGCAATCTAATCATAAATGTGCCCTGTAGGGTGAGCCAAAGAAAAATATTGTGGTCTGACTAAACTAAGTTCTAAGAATGTTGGCTGCGGCAACATTTTTTGACGGAAATTGAAGAAAATCGATAGCTCCCATCTAGAGGTCTCCCCAAACAAGCATACCAGGTTTCAAAGCAATCAAATCATAAATGTGCCCTGTAGGGTGTGCCAAAGGGAAATATTGTGGTCTGACTAAACTGAGTTCTAAAAACGTTGGTCGCGGCAACATTTTTTGACGGAAATTGAAGAAAATCGATAGCTCCCATCTAGAGGTCACCCCAAACAGGCATGCCAGGTTTCAAAGCAATCCGATCATAAATGTACCCTGTAGGGTGTGCCTAAGGGAAATATTGAGTCTTCTGACTAAACTAAGTTCTAAGAACGTTGGCCGCGGCAACATTTTTTGACAGAAATTGCAGAAAATCGATAGCTCCCATCTAGAGGTCTCCCCAAACAAGCATACCAGGTTTCAAAGCAATCTGATCATAAATGGGCCCTGTAGGGTGTGCCAAAGGAAAATATTGAGGTCTGACTAAACTAAGTTCTACGAACGTTGGCCGTGGCAACATTTTTTGCCGGAAATTGAAGAAAATCGATAGCTCCCATCTAGAGGTCACCCTAAATAAGCATACCAGGTTTCAAAGCAATCAAGTCATAAATGTGCCCTGTAGGGTGTGCCAAAGGGAAATATTGTGGTTTGACTAAAGTAAGTTCTAAGAACGTTGGCCGCGGCAACATTTTTTGACGGAAATTGAAGAAAATCGATAGCTCCCATCTAGAGATCACCCCAAACAAGCATGCCAGGTTTCAAAGCAATCCGATCATAAATGTACCCTGTAGGGTGTGCCAAAGGGAAATATTGAGTCTTCTGACTAAACTAAGTTCTAAGAACGTTGGCCGCGGCAACATTTTTTGACAGAAATTGAAGAAAATCGATAGCACCCATCTAGAGGTCTCCCCAAACAAGCATACCAGGTTTCAAAGCAATCTGATCATAAATGTGCCCTGTAGAGTGTGCCAAAGGAAAATATTGAGGTCTGACTAAACTAAGTTCTACGAACATTGGCCGTGGCAACATTTTTTGCCGGAAATTGAAGAAAATCGATAGCTCCCATCTAGACGTCACCCTAAATAAGCATACCAGGTTTCAAAGCAATCAAATCATAAATGTGCCCTGTAGGGTGTGCCAAAGGGAAATATTGTGGTTTGACTAAACTAAGTTCTAAGAACGTTGGTCGCGGCAACATTTTTTGACGGAAATTGAAGAAAATCGATAGCTCCCATCTAGAGGTCACCCCAAACAAGCATGCCCAGTTTCAAAGTAATCTGATCATAAATGCGACCTGTGAGGTGTGCCAAAGGAAATTGTGGACGTACGTACTAACGTACTAACATACTAACGTACGTACGTACGTACGTACGTACGTACGTACGCCGACGGACGAGAAGTGATGGCAATAGCTCAGCTTGACTTTGTCAAGTTGAGCTAAAAATGCCTATGTTGAAATGCTTTAATCTGAGGGACCTTCAAGGAGATAACTTCACTGAGGTCCCTCAGCTATGTTTTAAGAGGCAAACAAAATAAAAAAAATAATAATAAAAATAAATGGAGGATCGATGAACTTTATACTGGACAGCTTTCATAATTAGATAAATCTGTTTCAAAACACTGGTGAACTTACTGTTCTTGATCAAAATAGGACAATTTCCAGTCATCACTGGATATGAAACATTTTAGGCAAAATGGGATGTGGATAAAAAAAACATTTATCCATTGAAAACTTTAAATCTACAACGTGAAAAATGATAAATTTTATTTGACAAAACATATCACAGCCAGGTTTGATTCAGACCTCCAAAACGTATATTAAAGAAATGTCAAAAGCATCTATTTTTGGGCTAAAGTGTAGAATAGAGAATATTATCTAGATTTATTTTTCTATTCTTTTTAGGGACGTGTCAAGATACCTTAATTAACCAATAAATAAACAACTCTTCCTTTTAGCCCCTAAATTACGGTGAGGAAGCGTTTGCCCCAGGAAACAGTCCCAGGATGCTTAGACATTTTGAAGAATTTTATCATTTAAAAAAGGATAATTTCATTGAAGCAACGATTCAAAATTCTAAAATAATATCACGGGGAGTTTTCTTAATTCCACTGTAAATGGATGAGAGGCCAACGGCGTATCTATGGAAAATGGCGCCTATGTCATACTCATGTGAATAGAATGGCCTGCCGTTTCGATTTTAAAAGAATTTCCTCCAAAATAAATAGCCACAACTAACGTGCGATCTCGCTTTGGCGAGATCGCGCGTTCGTTGTAGATATTTATATAGACGGACATTCCGTTGAGACGTAAAAAGCATGACTGGCGGAGTAAAGCAGAGAAGGCGGAAAAGCAACACAGCTTCCCTAGTTTGAGCAGGAGAATGGTCTTACTGCCACCTGGCACTGAGGCTAAACAGTAGTACAATGAGGTATGTGGTCATGTTGCTCCCAGCACCGTATTATTACCTAATAATTTTTATAAGTGGTTTAACAATCCGGCCACTCCAATGCTTCTCATCCATGATAATCAAAGATAGATCATACATCTGAATAAAATTCTTTTTTTAACTATTCGAGGATGGCTTGTCGGACTTTAATAGAAACTGCTCAGGGAAGCCCCCTTTAAGTGGCGCCCAGGGTACGTGCCATACCTCAGGTACGCCACTGTGGATGACCAGTGGTCAGTGTTCACGTTCATTGCAGCAATCCAACTGCTTACGAGGTTGGATCGAAAAGTTCGCGGTCTCACATGGATAGTCGGGCTGGATCAAAATATTTTTCTCATTAATTTTCAATAACATTACTTTTCAATAACATTTCTCGGGATTTACTCCAGCGAAGATCCAACATTGTATATCCATGTCCGTGGAGGTCTCCGTTTTGATCTCCGAAGAAGATATCACCGAGGACTTCATTATCAGGAGCAGGAATGTGACTGGATTTGAGTTTTGGGAAGAGACAAAAGCCAAAGGGGGCAAGATCAGAAGAATAAAGGAGATGACAGAGTTTCTTAAATCTGCACTGGTATGATGCATCAATTGCCGCTTGTCAGATATGGCATCATCCTGGGGCAAAAGCAACCCTGCTTGGAGTCTGCCACGCCGTTTTTTATAGTCTTCCCATCTGACAAAGTTATGTGGCATAACATTGCCCATTTGTGGTGTGACCTTTATGAAGATATTAACTCTCAATCCGCTGAGTGTTTTCGATATATTTTTCAGCAAATCCAGTCCTGGCTGCTGTGAAGCAGCCATGAATAGATTTGAAGAAATATTCAATTAAATTTATCTCAATAATTCATTGACAAAAAAATCCATTCACTTTACATGGGGAAACTTTGACTGAATGTGCCCAAATTTATGCTTATTTCAGTGGTAGGAAAGATCCTGTTGTGGGCAAGAATATCTGCCAGCAGTACGCAGCGAGTTAAATCGTGATTACATTTTTGCAATATTATGCCGCAGAATTATGTCAGTTGGGGAAGACTACCAAAAAATAATTAAAACATTTTGAAAACCCACCCCCCAAAACGGCGTGGTACACTCCCAAGCCGGGATACTTTTGCTTCAGGACAAAAACTAATGGGTGGATCAACCAGTTCGCCCCAAACTCTACAGATGCACCAATCTGCCTCAGAACAAAAGGATACCGTGGGCAATTAGAGTAAAATTTCTTGCTCTTTGCCTGATGCTTAATACTGTTCGGATTAATAGTCAAACAAAATGATCATCCGTCCAATTTGTACCGGTCTGTTTATCATTAACCCTCTACCAGACACAACCGATAGATCTCCTCAATCTAAACACAAAGATCAACATTTTTACAATCCAGTCCCTTATTTCCACCAGTCACGTCTGCCCATCCCGAAAACAATTCAGACTGGTCGAGCTCGTTCCATTGAGGATCACATGATACGGTTTTGTTGAAATTTTTTGAAACATTTGAAAAAATAATATTCAAAATATAATAAATTTTGGTGTCTGCGTTGGGAAGAGGGTTAAATATTGTCAGTCCCCACTCAAGTATTGTCTTCAATGGCTACTCGCCAGTTTGGACAAGTCAATCAAAAAAGGCGGAATATTCGAGAACGGAATCTAAGTATTTTAGGAAGAAGACCCTCCTTGAATTCTTCTATCATCGGGGCCAATACTATAAAACTTTTACAATTGTATTTTCTAGAATTGTATTTTCTAGTTATGACTTTAACTGGGTTGAAATGAACCATTAGCATTTTCAATGATGTGGCAATTTGCCAGTTGGTAAACTGCCCAATCTTTTAAAATGTTAATGATTCATTTTAGTCAGTTATATTAACCCTTTACCCAACGTAACGGCCAAAACCGGCCAGCGCTATTCTCAAAAATCGCCAATTAATTTTCAAAATATTTTCATTTTTTGTCTCAAAAACATAGGTTATGACCCCTCGTTGGAACGAGCTCGTCGAGCTCGTTCCAACAAGGGGTCATAACCTATGTTTTTGAGACAAAAAATGAAAAAAAAATAGTTATTCAAGAATTTTTTTTGCAAGTGTCGTCTGCTTTTCATGTTAGGTAAAGGGTTAATAGGTAGAATTTTAGAAAATACAACAGTAAAAGTTGTATAGTACTGACATCAAGTCTCGTGTACAGGGGACTTAATGATAAAGAAGAGACCAGATGGAGAAACATGGTAGCATTTTGCGAATATCTTGACATTCCGAATATTTCCAGCTCGAATCGACTCAGTGGTGACGATTTGGAATCCAATCGAATTTCGAGGCTTCTCAGGACCCTGGAAAATAATATTCTATCATGAGGTTTTAGCAAGATGGTTAAATGTATCTATATTGTTGTAGGGTTAGCACTTACGCTGCCCAAAGCGACTATTGTGACCAACTTCATGGTGATTATCTGTACGTCCTGGGATGCGCAGATCAAACCTACCATCTGATGAATTGTTGGAAAGGGCTCAGGGAACCCTTTCCAACAATTAATCAGATGACAGAGTTTCAAGTATGTCATAAATCTTATTAAACTTCCTCGCACAGAGGCGTACATAGAGGTCCTCCATATGTGGCTAAAGTGGGTGTGGCAGTAGAAGGGTTAAATCAAACCTAGCAGTTACAAAATATAACAAATACATTATAAAGATTTTAAGACACAAGTAATATCACATTCATTTTTTTTTTTTAGAAAAAATCAAGTTTCGTACATTTCCTTGAGAATGCTAAAATTGGAATATTGTGTATTGGGGTTTCAACGACACTTTCGACAGCCAGAGTAACCTCGTACCTGACAGTTTGACGAATGGAGGAAGGCGGAGTACCACCAAGTAGGGAAGAGCAACTGTCAGACAGGCCAACGTACTAACTTCGCACAATCAGGGTTGGCATTGGTTGAAGACAAGTGCACCATCGACACGCAGTACGTCTTAGTACACTGTGCCAACGTACCTCCACATGGGCAATGGGGATGAAGTGCCTTGCCCAAGGATACAACGCAGTCACCGCTATATCAAATCATTGAAAGAACACGGACACAAGGGCGTCGCTAAGGTTTGTGGGATGGGTTGGGGTGAAACATTCAATAAATTTCCAGTTAGATTTTCTCAAGTGGTTCTGGAGAGGTTTAGGGTTCTCTCTGAGAGGTTTAGGGTTCTCCGAGAGAGGTTTAGGGTCCACTGAAGTTAAGGTTCTCTGAGAGAGGTATAGGGTTAGGATTTTCAGGGTCCGTTTGAGTATTATTTATCCATAGGGGTTCAACGACCCTTTTGACAGCCAGGGTCATCTCGTGTCGGAAATTTGAGTGTTAGAGTAATCGTTCTTTGACAGAGATTAGGGTTACTATTCTCTGAGAGGTTAGGGTTCTCTGAGAGAGGTTAGGGATTCCCGAAACAGTGTTAGTGTGAGATTTTTTGAGATAGGTTCGGGTAAGGATTCTCCGGTAGATTAGGATTCTTTGAAAGAGGTTAGGGCTCTCCGAGATAGGTTAGGGCTCTATGAATGAGGTTTGGACCTTAGGGATGGGTTCTCAGAGAGAGAGAGAGAGAGAGAGGTTGGAGTTAGATTATCCGAGAGGTTAGAGTTAGGGTTCTTTGTGAGAGGTTAGTGTTATATTCTCTGACAGAGGTTAGAGTAGGGTTCTCTGAGAGAGGTTTAGGATTCTCTCTGAGAAAGGTTTAGGGTTTTCTGAGAGAGGTTTAGGGTTCTATGTGAGAGGTTTGGGGTTCAAATAACAAATTTGTATATCATGTGCATTGGGTAAGGGGTTAAATACCAATAACCAGTAAGCAATAAAAATAAAAAATAAATAATAATAAACAATAATAATTTATAGGATCGAAGAATTATCCACCCTCTCAGTTATACACCCCCACCCCGCCCGAAAAACTTCCTCCTTGACAAAATCCTTCCTCTATACATCTGCTGACTAGCACTTAACCAGGGACGAAAAGCACGAGCACATTTTCGGTTAATCGACAACTGAGTTGAAAAGAAAGTAGTCCAAGATTTGTTTTTACAAATTTCTTTGTTATTTACAAATTAAAGTTAATTTTTCTTTAGTTTAACGTTCTGTACACTGGTATTTAAAAAGCAAATTCTCATGTCACAATTACTATGAATTTTACCACTTCAATCTTGTGTGACGGAGCTCAGTGAGCTCTGTCACACAAGACTGAATTAGTTAAATTCAAAGTTGCATAATGGGGAAATGTTCTTTGAAGCAAGACTGAATTGGTTAAACCGCATCGCATTATGGGAAAAAATTGGCGACTTGAAAATTTGATATTTTCGACATCAGTGTGCAGGGAGTTATACATGTTGTTGAACCACAGTTAAAGGTATTTTTTGAGTGAAAGGGCTTTTGTCATATCTGACAATTATTGAAAGGGATTTTGTTGGGGGATTTTGGCTGGATGTCGGGGTGGGGTGGATTTATTCGTGGGGGAATTTTGTCGTGACTCCGACAAAACTGGACTATATTCTTATATTGCGGTAATGATATGGCCATAGATGCTGAAAGTGACCCCCAATCACCAATAAATAAATCAATCAATAAATAAATATGCATACAACATAAGAGATGATCGAAATAATTTCAGATGAAGGTTGTGAAGAATGCTTGAAAATTTCCAAGAGATCTCTTCTCGAGGCTGTACAACACTGAGTATGGATTTTATTTACATACAATATTAACAATGTTACATTACATCATTCATGTAAAATTAATTCTCACACTTTCGAAATGCATAAAGGATTGATTACCAGATGAAATATAACTGCAGCAGTCGAGATATACGTACTCGGTCCACTTAGCAACCAGCCTGCTGCAGTAGTCGCGACACATCGTCGTCTGTGTGCTAGAATGTTCTATGTCCCCTATGGGACATAGAACATTCTAGCACTCAGCCGACGTCATGTTCTAGAGCCACTCAGCAACCGATCTGCTGCAGAAGTCGAGATACACTACTCAGGTCATTTTGCAACCATCCTGTTGCAGCAGCCAAGATACACGCACTCTAGCCACTTAGCAACCAGCCTGCTAAGTAGTCGAGATACACTGCTCAGGTCACTCAACAACCAGCCTGCTGCAGTAGTTGAGTTACACTACTCAGATCACTTAGCAACTAGCCCGCTGCAGTAGTCGAGATACATGCACTCAAGTCACTTAGCAGCCAACCGCATTGGTCCTGATGTCTGAACCAGTAGCTTGATGTTTTCGGAGATGAAACACATTTCCTGCACTTCTCTCTAATTCTGTTACATTTGTGGGTTCGTTTTGCCAACAGGAGCACGTGGCAATGTGTATTATTTCAGCGCAAGAAGGGGAGAGTGGTGCTAGATTCACAGTTGTAATCAAAATTAGGAGATGAGCACAGCTGTGAAACTAACAAGATCACCTGACAACCCGCCTTATTATCTACATCTCTTCGTCTTGAAAATACATTGATTTCTGCCCCAGGTACATAACCTGTGGGATATGACCCTTCCACCCACTAATTTTCCAGTCGGGACATTTCCGCCTGGATTGGAGCCTGAGATATCGACTCGCTTCTGCTGTAATCACATGTTTTCTTACAGGACTAAATTTGCTACTTGGACTTGCGAAACACACGCACGCAATTGGTCTCATGGAAATGAAGTCTTGCGTCTGATTCGGTCCCAGCATGACCAATTTTGAATTCGGTTCATGGTAATAAAAATGTGGGAAGCCTGCGCGCCACGACCACTACACATATTTATCCACCAACACATTTCCTGAATTTTTTTTTGAAACTATAGTCCCGACTGACAAATATTCCAACTAAATCATCAAGGCATTCCTTCAAAGAAGGCATGCCTTGATGATATAGTAGGAATATATTGTCAATCGAGTCTTGAGTCATAGCAGTTGGGACAAAGTGGGTTTACATGTACACCATGTCTCCCCTCCTCAATCTGATCCGTCATCTTCGCGACGTCCCTCAGTGCACCACAGATTGTGACTTCTGAAATCAGCTTCTATACTTTTCTCTTAATCTCGTTATAACTGGGCAGATATCTGGTATTTTTAGGACGGGGTGGGGGTTGATTTTGAAAACTTATAGCGAAATGCGTTATTGATACAAAGATAAAAATGTTATTTAAGGGATTTGTAGAAGTTCAGATCTCAAGTGTCCATTTTTGAAATGAAATAGAACATGATATGGGAGGCAATGCTGTTCCAAAAAATCCGTTGCAAAGCAACTGGGGTAGACTCATGACATCATGGCATGTGCCCCTCTTTCAACGCCGTCTCGTATGAGGATCTCCACAGGTGTTCAAATTAGATTGTACAGCTAACAATCATGCATCGTATGATAAAACTTATACTAACTACATTATTAACAGTACACTTGGTGCAGGACTTTCACCTGGGATGCCTTTTTATCTCTGGATGTCCCCATGGGAATTCCACAAAGTTGTATTGTGTCCAGTTGCTGTAATAATATAAAAATAATATACCTGGCTTGCGTTAACATTGACGATTTGGTTTCCGGGTAACTAATGTCTCCCCGAGGAACTAATGTCGCGCCGAGGGCGACGTTGGTTCCAAGGGGAGGCAATCTGCAATCTTATCATCAAGCCAAGTCATTATTATTGTTATTAATACTGGTGGTTTACCCCCCCCCCCCCTCCAATCAGATGAAAAAACCCTGATAACCAACAACTCTATACTGGTACTAGTACTTGTGCACTCGATTTCATGTTCATCTCAAGAGTTTCAACTAGCCGGGAGACAATATTGAATGATGGAACCTTGAATAATTTAATTTGAATGGTAAAATTCAATGACAGCAACAATTGCAACTTGAAATAAATTAGAAGCATTTATTAGTCAAAAACTTGAATTCCAAAATGTCACTGTTCAGGAATCTTGGACACTGAGCCATAATCGTAACAGTGCAGTTCATAAACTGTGGGCAGTGGTTTAAATTTGATTACTGGCCCTAGTACCTATTTGTTTTATTTATACCAGGCTCTCAATAATTAATCAACTTTGTCACTTAAAATGGAGAAAAACGATACTTCTATAGCAAAACACCTCTCGTGCGAAAACATGGGTTTGCTTTGTTTACATCTGAACCGGTGGGTAGTACTTCCGGCAGCACGTGAATGCTTGATTGACAGCTAGACACATCGTCAAAGTTGATTGAATTTACCTTGCTTTTTCAATCAAATTATTATTAACAATTCTTATACTTTATTTTAAATATTTAATTGTAGGTATTTTAAACTTAATAAGTCATTGCTCGTAGTAGATAGTACCAAAAAACATCGTATGTATGAATAAAACATCGCAAAGTGTGAATGTATCGAAGTCGACAAATTGGGTCATGCCTAATGTCAAGTTGGATGTAGTTCATACTGTAGGTGTAAATTTTTGTAATGGAATTCCCATTGAAAACCGCAGAAGAAGCTTTACACCGGTAGTGGGGTTAAAAGCTAAAATTTAACATACGGGCTTTTCACAGGTAGTAACATAGGTGAGCATGGTATAAATAAGACTTGCGTACCACGGGAATCAAGCCATTTAATGTCCCGGTTCCCACGGGGATATTACTGTCTCGGTTTCCATCGAGGTATTGCTCTGGTAATCAGCTTCCTCCATTTCACCGGGGATTATTACGTTTAACCCTTTACCTAACATGAAAAGCAGACGACACTTGCAAAAAAAATTCTTGAATAATTAATTTTTTTCATTTTTTGTCTCAAAAACATAGGTTATGATCCCTCGTTGGAACGAGCTCGTTGAGCTCGTTCCAACGAAGGGTCATAACCTATGTTTTTGAGACAAAAAATGAAAAAATAATGAAAATTAATTGGCGATTTTTGAGAATAGCGCTGGCCGGTTTTGGCAGTTACGTAGGGTAAAGCGTTAAGAAGTTTTGTTTTACTGTTAAACAGGACCCGATTACCGTTGTCTGGAGTAAGAGTGCTCTTAAAGGACAGTGCACCTTTAAACTTTTGGCTAAACTTGATTTTATATTTGTGTTACGGCCACAATAAAGCCATAGATGATAAAAGTAATACAAAACACCAATAAAAAAATAATATTAAACTGCATTACTGTATGAGAATCTGTGTCTGATACCATCACATTAACCCTTCAACAAACGCAGACGATATCAGAATTTATTATTTTAAATATCATTTTTTCAAATTTTTCCAAAAACGTTCAACAAAACCATATCATGTGACCCCACATTGGAACGATCTCGACGAGCTCGTTCCAAAGAGGGTTCACATGATATGGTTTTGTTGGTATTATTTAAAAAATAGTATTTTTTCAGCTGCTGAATTTGCATACTACCCGAGCGGATGTGGCCGATTCGTTGGGTAAAGGGCCAACATCGCTTTCCTCATATTTAATTAACTTGCGTTGGAAAAAAAACTTTTAAACGCGAGAGCAGGCTGGAGTGCTTCTGTCCGTGGGAATTTCTCATATTTCTTTGCCTCGAATGCCTGCATCACTCTCTCATAAATTGTAACAGATCAAATACAGACTAAATGATTTCACTTAAAACATGATATGAAGCACATATGCATCATATGAAGCCTTTAGAGTGAGGTGTCTGCACTTCAGAATAGAGCAAAAATATGGGCTTCTAGCACTTAACCACGCAGTAAACAATCCCAAGATGCATCTCGAAAATTTAACAATATAGATGTCATTCAATTCAAACAATGTGTGTGTGTGGCAATCTGGAAAGGATATATCAAATACATATGCTTCATTTACAGTTCAGGGAATGTGGATTACCGCTGAAAACACCCACAGAAGTCGAGCTTGAGAAGTAGCAGCTAGTGCCCCTTCTGGCTACCCCCGTGAAGCTTCGATATCGAACCGTCAGTTGCCATTGGTTTCGATTCGAAATCGGCTGCCCAGTTCGTTTCCTTTCGAATCTTTTCACGGGAATGTAGCTTGTCACTGGGCATTTACGCAGTGGCGGCGCCACAGGGAGCCCCCCCCCCCATCACTTTTCTCTCGGGCCCTCTCCTCCCTCCCTCCCTCCCCCCAAATCAAACTTCAAATTACTAGCTGACCGTGGTTTTCACACCCAATATCACACCCGCAAACGGCACACAACAATACACACCATGTCAGGTGCTGTAGAAAGGCTAACATATCGCTCCCAGGGCGTCCAAATCTGATAAGTTTTGCTGGAGAGGTCCCTCAGACTCCCACTCCTCACAAACGGAGGGGGACACCCTCCTCCCTAGTTCAGCGATCTGAACGTAGTGGATACCCCCTTAAGGGGGTGGCCACTACGTTCAGATCGCTGAACTATCTCCTCCCCTCTCATCCTCTAGCTCATGCCTGTGGCGTTCGGACCTTGGACCCCCCCCCCCCCATATTTTACTTTGCCCCCCCCCCTAAATTGAAATCGATGCGCCGCCACTGCATTTACGTCGTCTCATAAAACGTATCGTTCAGAAGGAAATTATACACAAATAATGCTGAAAATAAAGGGAGAGTATTAACATAGACGGCATTTGTACCCCCGTCACTACCCATGATAATTTCAGTCTCAATAGACAGACAGTGCCGAGTACTGTAGAATGCAAATTTAATGATTCTAAATAATCTCGACGATGAGTTGTTCCTTCCGGCTTGCCCTCTTCAGTGCCTGGTACCTATAATTCTCACACCTGTTCCCCTTTTCAACTATAATACTTACTGGGCAATATTTTCACCACATCATCAAGGCATGCCTTCGACGAAGGCATGCCTTGAGGTAGTAGTTGTAATAATTTATCAGTCTAAATATGAGCCATAACAGTCGTAAGAGACCAGGTTTACAGTCCCCTCCAATCGGCCATCTTCAAGACACCCCCGATTCAAATCGAGTTTCGATTCGATATCGAAGAATTGACCCGATTCGACGCGAAAATATGTGATTTACACTGACAAACTTCTGGTTCAGCCTGGAGTTCCATAACACACACATTTGCAGAGGTTCTTGCAGTACTCTCACCGCAAAAGCAGACTGAGAAATTAGATCATTTCGCGACTAGCTTTTTACATTCACAAAGGTTGATGGAGGAAATTCCTCTCAAGAAAACTTTTTAATATGTCACAAGTGGTACGACACACCGATGTGAGTCACTTCAACCCCAGCGCTACCAATTACCATTTTGTTCCTGCCCACCCTCACCCCAGTCTTTAATGTTGCCAGTGCTATACACTCTTGACATTTAAACCCTTTTTATACCACGCTTGATGTGTGTATTCAACTTTATCCGGTACATAGAGGTTATTACCATTATGTGGATGTACAAAATATGTATCCGAGTCGAGCTCCGGGTTCTAAGGGCAGATCACGACGAGTCGAAGACGAGTCGTGATCTACCCTTAGAACCTGGAGCGAGACACTGATACATATTTTGTACATCCACATAATGGTAATAATAATTTAATCTTACAATATAATGGGGTTAAGTCGAGAATGTAGACGAATATATAACGAACTATTTATTCGTACGGATGAACAAAAAGAAAAAAATAGAACTCACGCCAAAGGAACGTGCTTGTATCCGACCCCCTGATACAAACATCTGTATCAGGTGATCAGATACACGACAGTTGCGGAGTTAATACAGACAAAATACATGTTGATTGTAAGATAAAATACAGACATGTGTTAGATACAGCCTACGTCGAAGAACGCCATGTAAGAACGCATCTGATTGGCCGGTACGCATCTGATCGACGTTATGCCGCAAATGAAATGCTTCGACACAAAACAGAGGCTTGCAAGGAGGTAAAAAACCGCCGAAGGTGACATTTTTCTTCAACCCTTTACCTAACATGAAAAGCAGACGACACTTGCAAAAAAAATTCTTGAATAACTATTTTTTTTCATTTTTTGTCTCAAAAACACAGGTTATTACCCCCTCATTGGAACGAGCTCGACGAGCTCGTTCCAACGAGGGGTCATTATCTATGTTTTTGAGACAAAAAAATGATGAAAATTAATTTGCGATTTTTTAGAATAGCGCTGGCCGGTTTTGGACGTTACGTTGGGTAAAGGGTTAAAATATCAACTTTCATTCACTTAGTTGAAGTTTAATCGTGGCATAAATACCATATACAACTCAGGTAGAGTACGGGGACAGGAATCAACGACCCTTTTGAGTTTTTCCCATATTTCATGAACGCAGCGGGCACGAAAAACTCCAATTCGAGCCGTTGTTTCCTCTCCCGCGTATTCTAAACTCGTTGTGTTCAGTCTTATTATCACATCAAAGCAAGGCCACGGCACAGTGCCACACACACAAAAACAACAAAAAAAAAACAATGGTCAACATAATTTCTGAGATATGAGCTGTATACAATATCTAAAACAATAAAACTCATTTTCCATCAATAGATGCCAACGGCGTGACATAACTTGTTCCAAATTCATTTAAACTAGGTATGAATAACCACTAAAACACCGATAGGGTGACCTTTTCACCAATGTAATAAACTAAATTTTTGTGAAAATGTGTCGATAGCACAAGGTAAGCTCCAACCAATGAGCCACTTGTTTCAGTCTTTAGGTCCACTGGTTGTAACCGCTCATGGGCCTTATGCTTTATCATAAAATTTGATAACTATTGTCCGGTGGAAACTCCACTCCACAAGTGTTATTGACATAATCCACTCTCTGTATAGACGAAAGGTCCACGGTTCGACCCCCGTCAGAGGTAACTGCGTTGTGTCCATGGGCTCTGGCACTTAACCCCGATTGCCCACGTGGAGGCAAAGTGGCGTTGTGTTCTAAGGCGTGTTGTTGAATATTGTTGCAGCTCTCCCCTCCCCGAATCTCCGACTCCGCGGCCCCGGCTCGTAGCAAGGATTCTATAATAGGCGATGCCCTAGCCAGTTTTTTATTAGGAGAGGGGGGGGGGGGGGGAATATAATATTTGAAAGGCCGTTGTGTGGGGTTTCGGAGGGACTCCTCATCTCCTAACTAGGTCCCCGCGATCTTGACACCTATTCCCACTTCACTTCAGGGGTAAGGACCGGAGGGTACTAGTTAGCACTGCCCCCCGAGAAATTTTCCAACGTTTTGTGTTCTAAGAGCGAATCTGAGGCATTTGTAGGGTATGCAACCCCTTTATTGGAAACGATTTTGGGGTTCTGCTTTGGGGGAAACTTGCTCTGAGTCAATGTTTTAAGGGTGTGGGGGGGGGGGGGGGGGGCTTCCTCTCCCCGCCCCAGTTGCTACGTCACTGCCTCGGCCCATGACTGTAGGTTAAAGCGTTTTCAGTGTTAAGTCTGCGGGAAGAATGTTGTACCCACGTTTCTTCTCCAGAAAGTAAATTGCTGTTTATGGAACACATAATGATTATTCGACGCTTTATCCAACCAATCGGTGGAATGTACAAGTGGTAGCGCGTGTACTAAACCATTCAACCAATACTGCTAGTGCCGAGTCAGGAAGTCCCACAGTTCTCACTGCTGCTCGGTGGTCCTCTGCGGCTTCCTCCGGCACGGCATGACTCAGGCGGTTGAAAATGTCTCAGACACAAATAAGCAATAAACAAATAAAGCGGCAAAATGCGCACAACGCAATGCACGAAAGTCGCCATTCAAATGTTGCTTGTTTATTTATTGGGGTTTAATGACACTTCGACAGTCAGGGTGATCGCGTGTCGGAAGGTTTTACTGGCGTGGGAAGCCGGAGTACGTGGAGAGAAGCACGGAACATCTGTGAGCAACTTCTCAACGTGCTAACTCTGTACAAGCGGGGTTAGCATTAGTTGAAGGAAAGTGCACTATCGACATAGAGTACGCTTTAACTCTCTTCACCCCGATGTCAAAATATCCAAATTTCAAGTAGCCATTTTTTTCCCATAATGCAACTGGGAATTTAACAAATTCAATCTTGTTTGACAGATCTCAATGAGCTCTGTCAAACAAGATTGAATTGGTTAAATTTCTAGTTGCATTATGGGAAAAAATTGCACCCATAACTTTAGATTTTTCGACATCAGTGTGCAGGGGGTTAATAAACAGAGCCCCGTGTAATCGCGTGGGAATTCGAAACGAAGTGCCCTGCCTAAGGACACATCGCAGTTACCGCTAGGCGGGATCGAACCCAAGCCTTTCGGGCTGAAGTCCAATGACCTAACCACTGAGTCAGCGCACACCCAAATAAATTTTTTGGTTGTTTGTTGCTTCATCCACACGACCCTCCACTGGAATGACCTTGTTGCAATGAGGGTTATAAGTTATGTTTTAGAGGCAAACAAAAAACAAAATAAAAAAAGAAAAATAAAAGAAAAAAAGAAATGCAAATGTCCTATAATTTAACCCTTTGAACCCTGATGGTATGTTCCATACCTGTTCGGAGACACCACCTGGTAGGGTCTATATTCGTTAATTGGGGAAGACCTTCAATATTTTCAACGTGCAGCTTCAGGGCTGATTGGCCTACCACACAAATTCACTGAGCATCTGTCTACTTTATGTATTGAGGTCGTGTCGCGACTCTGGACTGGAAAAAGGGGTGTATCGGGTTCAAAGGGTTAAGAACAAATATTGTGGATGTCATACTAGCTAGGCAAGTTAAATGGAATAAATAATACATGATGGAATGAGTGCATGAGAAAGTTGTGTTGACATATTCCTTCGAACATCATTTTCTATTCATACTCAAGAGTCAAACTTCTTTCTTCAAGATGGAACAGAGGCAACAAGAGAACACTGCTGCAGCAATCTGCAAAGAGAAAAATATACTTTTTAAAAACCAAATGACAAGAGAGTTCGTTTTTTTTAAAATCCTTTCAGAAACCATTACCATTATTTTAATACCTCAATTAGCTACGGATCGATTGGCAAATGGTCTGATAAACAGAGGATGGCTAGATATACAAAAACCGCAAGTCTATTTATTTGTCCATCATGATATATAGAGTATTATAGATTGGTCGATTATATGAAAACAGCGTTCAGTCAAAATGAAATAGGAACAGCGCTTTTCTTGGATGTAGAAAAAGTGTTCGATTCGGTTCGGTAAGGCACAATGGCATGAGATATAAACTAGCGAAAATGGGATTACCCACTAAAATTCTGGGGATCATATGATTTCTAACTAACCGAAATATCAAGGCGAGGGTTAACCGCGAGGTGTCAGGGGAAGTAATACTCGAAACGTGCACACCACAGGGATCGATCCTAAGGCCGCGTCTTTTCAGAATATATGTGAAAACATAGATAAAGTTGGGAAAAACAATGTTGAAGGACGGCCAGTAAGTTTATTAAAATTCGCCTGCTGGATACCATTCGTGATCTTGAGAACTGGTGCGCCCTATGGCGCATCAAGCCCAGTGCCGCCAAACTCAAAGAGTTACGTTCTTTAAGAAGTAATGGAAAAAACGTTCCCAGTATTGATCTCCAGTTATACGATCACAAATTAAAAGCGAACAACGAGGACAAATTTGGGGGATTTACTCTGGATAGCATCCCCAGTCTAAACAGCCACATAAACTCCATCACGGTTAGAGCTACTACACATATTAATTTTCTGAAGATGATCACAGGTAAAAAATGGAGAGCAAACAAAGAGTGCTTTTCAAGCTTTACAAATCATTTATACATCATGTCCTAGAATATGGCTCCATAATAACAAGTGACCTGGACAAAACCAACATTCAGAAGCTACAGAGGGTTAAAAACCGTGCCCTGTGCGTGGCACCACGCAAGCCCATGTGGACACCGATAAATGAACTTCAAGAGCTAGCAACAATAGAAACTATTGAAGCGCTTTTAAAGGATTTACCAAACAAAACCACCCTTAATAGACTCCAAGATAGCGCATTAATGGTAGAGATAAACGAGCCCCGAGCCCTTAACAGAAAAACTAAATGAGCTAGGAGCTCAAGACGAGGATATAGCTGTTAGTTATCAAAATTAAAGTCGCGTGACTAAACAAAATATAGGGATCTATCAAAACTACTACAATTGAGACAAAAGTCACTGAGGTTTTACATCGCTAGTCAAACAAACCTTAAGGGCGTAGTAAGTGAGGACAGCCCCACTGCTCAACGCGTTATACATAACCATAATACGTTGGGAAGGTCCGGGTACTTGATATAAATAACCTGGACCGGCAGCAGGTGACGATACGCTCGAGCGCTTGCCTCTGCTACCAGTGGGAGCTGCAAACAGCGGAAAAATCCCCACCTGCAGTCGAGTTTCCAACACCGGAGAATTAATTCCGGGGAGGGAAGACTGGTTGGCCCCTCCACATGGCCCTTGCCGTTCACGACGGAACAGTGTACTTAGAAGTCAGTTACGTCTTCTACTCTTAAAAGTTACAGAAGATTATACAATAGAACGAAAGTGCGTGGAGTCAGTGAGGATAGTCTCTATATTCATTGAGAACTCTAGAATGGAGTCTGTGAAGACCGCCTCGCAACTCTGTTGGATTGAGTTGGATTGGAAGAAACCTACCATCGCCTCATCAATTGCAACAATCACACCGCAGTCACAATATACACGCTAAAAACTAAAGTGTTAAAAACTACACTTGAAGTGCTCTATTTAACACTTTTTAAGTGCTGAACTAGCACTTTGTTCAAATGTAGATATCCCAGAACTTGACAGGTGTTACAATAATACCACTTGACAAGTGTAATGTCGCGACACTTCAAAGGAAACAACGCAGATGACGCGGATCAGACTCGAACCCTCGAGCCTGATCCGCGTCATCTGCGTCGTGTCCTTTTAATTATGTACCCACCAAGCGCAAATCAAATTATGGACGATTCTGGAAGAACCACCAATGCTAGACACATGGGAAGTGCCACCCATTCAAGTTTCAGATGTCTGACGATTGTAATGTCTAAGTGCTAAAAGCATTGCACTTTGAGTGTTAAAATCAAACCCTAAGAGTTAGAATGGGTTTAACACCTTGAAAGTGTCAGTTTTAACACTTTAGTTTTTAGTGTGTAAAATAGCGGATTCCTATCTCTCTCTATCTATAACTTTTATTGCTGAACACTCTCAAATGTTCGTGAAACACTTAACCAAGAAGACGCATGGAAAAAGTAGACGAAGCGCAGGAGGGATTGGAACAAGCTTCCTGCAAACATACACAGAAAACCGCCAAATACCAAGTAAGGATTGAAACAGGCTTATCTGGTTGGGACCAGTGTACATTTTAAATAAATAAACAGATGACCAAAGATATAACAACCCTTTTAAGGGCATTTGGGTGTTTGCCTGTGAATGTGTGAGGGCGGATGTGTGCGTGTGAGTGTGTGTGTTTGGGATGTGTGTGCTTGTGGGACATGTGTGTGTGTCTTTTGTGGTTTTCTTTCTACTACCCTGTCATGTACCCCCCCCCCCCCCCCCAAAAGTAGACCAGACGGCCAAGATTCAGCATCTACTCCCCCCAAAGGCAGATGGATGACTCCCATAATCATAATAGAAGACAAGGACAAATATTAAAAGTTTTAAAAGGAAAATTTTGTTTAAAACTTTAGTTGTCATTTCAATCATTTCAAGTTCCCAGTTCGCGCGGCTCAGATTTACCACAGTAGGTTGCGGTTACGTTGTAGTAGCCTTAATGCCCATTTATATGATAATCATCTACAGTTAAAACTAGAAATGATGTCATGGAATGCGCACAAATAGCACGTCGATCTGCGCGTTAATCTACGCGTTATGACCACAGTAAGGCTATCAAAGTCTGTACATATGGACTGCGCACAAGCAATGTTTCAGCCAATGGACCCCCGGGTAACCCGGAGGTCCATTGGCAGAAACATTGCCTGTATTTCCTATGAGTAACCAGGAGAACCTGCCGTGCTTTGGATGCCATTCGATATGGCAATTGCGTGCAATTCCTAGCCTAGATAAGCGCACAGTTCGTGACAGGACTTCTAGTTTTAACTGTAGCACCTCGTCCACTTTGTCAGTGTGGTGAACTTGAGACTGCTAAACACTTCCGTCTTCATTGTCCAATGTTCCTTAAAGCACGCAATGGGACATCAATGTATTCCCTTTCATCATAGATATTTCCAAACTTCTTTTAGGTTCAGAATTTTTCAGTAACGAGGAGAACAGTCTAATTTTTGATGTAGTGCACGACTTTATTTTATAGAGTGGCATGTTCCACTGACAGCAACCGATATTCGAACATACTTCCCTAAAAATTTCTATTTCGGTGTCAGCACGATTAAGGCCATGTTCTACAATCTTACTATCCAGAACTTTATTGATAGAGCTGCTTATAATTCCAAGAATTTCTTTTCTCTTCAACTCTTTCTAAAGACAATGCACCATGCATTCGGGATGGTTCTTCTCTTACTTCTTCTTCTTGTTTTCTTACTTCTTCCCAGAGGTGAACGCTCCAAAAAGTGGTGGGTCACACATTTCTGTGTACCGCAAGGGTGTAGGATGGAAAAAAGTCTTCTGGGGGGCGGGGGGGGGGGGGGGGGGGTGCGGGGGTAAATGGTACACTCTAAAATCAGTTGGGTTAAAAATTAACCCAAATCGACTGGGTTGAGTGAATATGAACCCAATTCACTCTAAGATCAGTTGGGTTAAAAATTAACCCAAATCGACTGGGTTGAGTGAATATGAACCCAATTGGGTTCATATTCACTCAACCCAGTCGATTTGGGTTAATTTTTAACCCAACTGATTTTAGAGTGTAGTGGGGCGATGTATTCATGCAAAATATATAAATTTATATACGCTATCCCTCACCCTTGGACCAACCCTATTTAAGACACTATCCACAGCGTATTTATTTTGTTTTTACTTGACCCTTGGACCCCTGGTGGTATCAATTCAGTGGCAGCAACTGGAATAGACCGGGAGCGAGGTGGCGTTGCAGTAACCGGTTCTCGTCAGATCACAGAAGTTAAGCAACATCGGGCCCGGTTAATCATTGGATGAGTGACCGTCTGGGCGATCAATTCGGATTCCCGCGTTGTGTCCTTGGGCAAGGCACTTAACCCCGAAAGCCCACATGGGGGCACGATGACGCCGTGTACTAAGGTGTATTGCACGTCGATGGTATGCATGTCCTCAACCAATCTAACCCTGCCTGTGCTGCAGTGCGGAGTTACGATGTTGGGAGCTGGCAGGGGCTCGTCGTTGCTCGGTGGTTTTCCCAGGGCACTCCGGCTTCCTCCACTCGTAAAACTGTCACGGTCATGATTAGCCATTGTTCATAAGTATATGACCTCAAAAGAAATGAGGCTAAGAGGGATAGTAAATGAGGCCTCACTGAGGGCTTTCTCGTGGCCCTCATGGCCCTCATGGCCCCATACGACAAATGAAAGTGTCAATGACACTGTAGCTTAACTTGTTTGTGTGTTGTGTTTGATGAAAAGGATAATGTTTAATGTTTATGAAAGGATTCTGAAATAAGACAAGAATTGTGATAATTGGGAATATGTTAATTTCTGTTCCCTGTGTGCTATGTTTTTAATAAAAATAATATGAGGTGTACACTGTACTGAAGGGCGGAGGGGTGGGTTAATATGACCTCACAGTTAATGTATGTGGCCCTCACAGTTAACGAATGTCAACGAAAGTTACTAAGTTACAGTGAAATTATTCCAAAACGAGCCCAAGTTACACTGAAATCCCTTCATAAATATGGCCTGTAGATTGTGCAAAAGGTTTTCGGGCTCCACGCCTGTGTAGCCATGACGGTTGACCGATTAATACTAAAAAGGGACGTCCTCATCTCGACATTATACTGAGTCATTCTACTAAGTTACAATGAAATCCCTTCACAAATACGACCTGTAGTCTGTACTAAAGTTTTTCGGGTTTTGGGCTTGAGAAGCCATCATGGTTGAATGACCGTGACCAAAAGGAGACGTTGTCATCTGGGCATCATCTGGAGTGACCCTACGAAGTTACAATGAAATCCCTTCATAAATATGACCTGTAGACTGTGCTCAATGTTTTCGGGCTTCGGGCCCCTGAAGCCGTCACAGTTGACCAACCACGACCAAAAGCGGATGTCATCATCAAGGCATTATATGGAGTCAATCTAACAAGTTACAATGCAATCCTTACATAAATACGACCTATAGACTATGCTAAAGGTTTGTGGGTTTTGGCTCGGGCAGCCATCAACGCTGAATGATTGCGACCAACAGGGGACGTTCTCATCTAGACATTATTTGGTGTCATCCTACCAAGCTACAATGAAATCCATTCATAAATATGACTTGTAGACTGTGCTAAAGGCTTTCGGCTTCGGGCCCCTGTAGCCGTCACAGTTGCCAATCGTGTCCAAAAGGGGACGTTCTCATCTAGACATTATATGGAGTCAACCTAACAAGTTATAATGAAATCCTTCCATAAATATGACCTATAGACTATGCTAAAGGTTTTGGGCTTGGACAGCCATCAAGGCCGAATGACCGCGACCAAAAGGAAACGTTCTCATCTAGACATTATTTGGAGTCATCCTACCAAGTTACAATGAAATCCCTGCGTAAATATGACGTATAGAGTGTGCTAAAGGTTTTCGGGCTTCGAGCAGCCATCATGGTTGAATGATCGCAACCAAAAGGGGAATTCTCATCTGGGCATCATCTGGAGTGATCCTATGAAGTTACAATGAAATCCCTTCATAAATATGACCTGTAGACTGTGCTCAAGGTTTTCGGGCTTCGGGCGCCTGTAGCCGTCACTGTTGTCCAATCACGTCCAAAAGGGGACGTTCTCATCCAGACATTATATGAAGTCAACCTACCAAGGTACAATGAAATCCCTCCATAAATATGACCTGCAGACTGTGCTAAAGGTTTTCGGGTTTTGGGCTCGGGCAGTCGGCACGGTTGACAGATCGCGACCAAATGCGGAAGTTTTCATCTAGACATCATCCGGAGTCATCCTACCAAATTAGAATGAAATCCCTCCATATTAAATATGACCTGCACTGTCCTGCAGACTGTTCTAAAAGTTTTTGGGTTTCGGGCTAGGGCAGCCATCACGGTTGACAGATCAGGGGACGTTCTCAGCTGGGCATTATACAGAGGCATCCTACCAAGTTACAATGAAATCCCTTCATAAATACGACCTGTAGACTGTGCTAATGGTTTTCGGGTTTTGGGCTCGGGCAGCCATACGGGTCGACCGATCGCGACCAAAGGGAGACGTCCTCAACTAGACATGACCCTCAAACCTGCATATGAAATTTCGTGACGATCAGACAAGGACTAGGTGTGTGTAGCCTGTTCTAAAGAAAAATGTGAACAGACTCACAGACTAATAGACTCACAGACACAGGCTAACAGACTAACAGACTCACAGACTAACAGACTTCTGCACACGTGATGGCAATAGCTTATCTTGACTTTGTCAAGTTAAGCTAAAAAGGGATTCTCCAAAAGGTATCCTCGAAAGGTATCCTCAAAACATACAATACCAGGCCATAGGTATCCTCAGATACCGAAATGAGGCTAAGAGGGATAGTAAATGAGGCCTCATTGATGGATTTTTTCATGGCCCTCAACTTCTCAAAAGAAATGAGGCTATAAGGGATAGTAATTGAGGCTTCATTGAGGGATTTTCACATAGCCCTCATGGCCTCATACAACAAAAACGGGGTGCCGAAGGCCATATGTTTTCCAAAAAGGGGTGCCTGGGGACATGGCTGTTAAATACCGAGATGAGGCTAAGAGGGATAGTAACTTATACCTCACTGAGGGCTTTTCTCATGGCCCTCATGCCCTCAAAAGAAATGAGGCTATGAGGGATAGTAAATGATGCCTCATTGAGGGCTTTTCACATAGCCCTCATGGTCTCAAACGACAAAAAAGGAGTCCCGAAGGCCATATGTTTTTCAAAAAGGGGTGCCAAAATTGAGGTGCCTGGGATATGGCCGTTAAATACCGAGATGAAGCTAAGAGGGATAGTAAATTATACCTCATTGGGGGCTTTTCTCACGGCCCTCATGCCCTCAAAAGAAATGAGGCTAAGAAGATAGTAAATTAGGCCTCATTGTGGGCTTTTCGCATAGCACTCATGGCCTCATACGACAAAAAAGTGGTGCCGAAGGCCATATGTTTTCCAAAAAGGGGTGCCGAAATTAGGGTACCTCGGATATGGCTGTTAAATACCGAGATGAGGCTAAGAAGGATAGTAAATTATACCTCATTGAGGGCTTTTCTCATGGCCCTCAAGGCCTCAAACGAAGTGAGGTTAAGAGGGATAGTAAATGAGGCCTCATTTAGGGATTCCATAACAGAGACGTTTCACAAAAACGGTTTCCATGGACGTGGCCATTGGATATAGAGGTGATGAGAATCGGATAGGACTTGGTTGTAATAAGGGGAGATAACTATGCATAGAGATTACGGGAAATCAAGCAATCTGATTGGTAAGTTAGCGCCAGTAAAGTGAACTGATTGGGTGATCTAGATAAATGAAACAACAAGAGTACTCGGAATAGGGTCAGAACTAACAAGAACAGATCAGAAAAGCTAAATATAGTAATAATAAACGAAGCTGTTCCAGCTGATAGGCTCTTCTACTCTACTGGAGTATACTCCGGGACAAAGGAACATGCCCAGGAAGACAAAAACTTTTGCATAAATAAATAGAAGCAGATAATTCTGAAAGAATTCGAAATAGTACAACTTGTCGGGTTGTTTGTGGTAATTCGTTATACTCCGATTCAATCGAACACACCCTTCGAACATACCCCTGTCTTGTTACTTGCCCTTGGGTCACATAGCAACCACGTGCTGCCATAGAAACCAAAATGGCGGCCTCCAGTATACAAAATGGAAGACGGAAACACGTATCACCCTAACAACACGCATGCGCACTCACATCACGAACCATTATGGAGATGACGTCACAAAATGGCCGCCCACGCGGGTTACCATTACAACACAACATGGCGCCACCAGGTCACGTGACTATGACGTCACATATGAGATTCCCCAATGGGGCCCGGTTCATCGCTCTCCTACTACTGCTAATTATAACTCTGAAACCGTCCTTTGAAATATTACGTTCCATCTGGAGCGTTCTATTTTTATTCAATAAAATCTTGAAAATCAATATGGTCATATATGCATAGGTGATATGTAGTGACCATAGGGGTTGTGTACGTTTTGTCGAAAAAGCCGTTCGGATACCTATAATTGGTGAAAAAAAGAATGTGTGTGGGGATGGGGGGGAGGGGGGGGGCACGTGGTGGCCCTTACTTCTTCCTTTTATTCATTTACTTTTTTTTTTCTTTCAGTTTGACCACTTCTGATTTCACTTGTAGTTTAAACAATCGCGAATATCGCTGGCTAAGGGGCTGAACCTATTGGTTAACTTGTTCTATGTATGAAATTAGCATAAAATGCCTTTCTCGATTTTCCTGACGAGCTGTCAGTGCCCTTCAGTTGCGCTTATGTATGTAAATAAATGTGCGCCATTACATAGTTGCAGGTGACTAAGCGTACGCACCTAGAATGCACACTTGGTAGGATTCGCGCTGATGGTGCGCTTGCACAAGATACAAGGTTCAACCAGATTCCCTGGCCCGCTGGGGCTCACGTCCCTTCGGCTGTGATATTCATGCTTCATTACTGATCATTGCCGTCATCTTGACAAAAAGTGCCTTTAAACGTAGCAGACGTCTCCTTTTAGCCAAAGACTTTCTGTTGAATCCTAGTGTATCTACCAACTGTTGCTGTTATTTCGTGTAGCCAACTAAATGGTTTCTATAAAACCAACTGCATGACATTCCCTGTTTCAAAAGACCTCTCGTAAAATCTCCGGGTCACATAAGAAATGCCCAGAAACACTAGAAAATGGTCCTCAGCAACACTGGAAAAGGTGCAAAAAGAAAATTGATATATGATGCTGAGAGGAGTGGGTGCCCAAAATATGTCGGACAAAAATTTTTTTTGCAGGATATGGGGTGGGTGTTTAAAATGACCGGAAAAAAAAATATGCGGAAAAGTAAGAAAAATCTTGCGGTTTAGGGGTGGGTGGGTGTCCGTCCGGGAAGGTCAAACGCAAAAAAACAAAAAAAAACAAGCCAAGACCAATACCGGGTCTGGACCTGCGTCGCTGCATGCAATGGAATCAGCAAACAGGAAGTGGCTGCACGGCAGATCTGAAAATTGCATACACGATACAACTGATCATTATCAGGCTCCAGATGAAATATAAAATCAATCCCTTGCATAGAAGCCGACGAAAAAATTTCAATGTTCAGTGGGTACAGTAAAACTTCAAAGTATCGGCAAACAGGAAGTGGCTGCACGGCAGATCTGAAAATTGCTTACACGACACAACTCATCATTATGAAGCAGCAGACCAAATATAAAATCAATCCCTTGCATAGAAGCTGAGAAAACCTTGACGAAAAATTTCAATGTTCAGTGGGTACAGTAAGATTTCAGAGTATCGGCAAACAGGAAGTGGCTGCACGGCAGATCTGAAAATTACTTACACGATACAACTCATCATTATGAAGCAGCAGACCAAATATAAAATCAATCCCTTGCACAGAAGCCGAGAAACCCTTGACGGAAAATTTCAATGTTCAGTGGGTACAGTAAAACTTCAAAGTATCGGCAAACAGGAAGTAGCTGCACGGCAGATCTGAAAATTGCTTACACGATACAACTCATCATTATGAAGCAGCAGACCGAATATAAAATCATTCCCTTTCATAGAAGCCAAGAAAACTTTGACGGAAAAAGTGTTTCGGACGGACGGACGGACGGACGGACGGACGGACGGACAGACGGACGGACGGAGTCGAGCGGTTACTAGACCTGCTTCGCCGATGGCGACGCAGGCAAAACCCGGCATCGTGTACTGCAAATGTTTTCCGACTCCCCCTCCCCCCACCCCGATTCTTCTATAGAAAATTTATCCAAGGCACGTTTGTTTGGATACCAATATACACATACCTGAAATTAACACCGGGTTCATTCGAGAAACTGACTTGTGAATAAACAGCTTGATTTTATGAAAACCTTGTCTGGTACAGTACATGTACAGGACAATGGCAGTGTTGTGGTGAGCGGTCAAAATTGATGCACAAAATGATAAAATGACAGTTTGTGAATAGTAAATGTCATATAGCTGCGCAGATTCACCAAGTTAAGGTGCGCTATACGTAAAGGGAAATTTACCTTGAAAATAGGTGACATGTTATTTCGATGACGTCAAATATCTACAAAAATGTTATAGAACTAAAGTATAAAATATTGGCTCTTTTTTATTTCCAAAGCTTTCGGCCAAAGGCATTCATCGATGGAAGTAAAAACATAATATCGATTACATGCTTTCAATGGGAGTTACAATTTTCAATACAGATTGGCGGTATATCGCAAATACCATTTGGTAGCGGTATCGAGCCAATACCGATTTACTTTACAGAGAGAATCTCAAAATACCTAAATTTCGGTATTGAAAAATATTCCCGACATTGATTTAAAAAAGGGCAAACAACAGAACATTGCGCAAAATTCACTAGAAGAGCCCAATGACTGTGAAGTTCTAAAAACAGTCACCACCCGTCACTGGATGTTACAAAACAGCAGGTTTTTTGCACCAAATGACCAATGGCGAGTGTACGTGTTACTTCCAACATTTTGACAGTTCCACGGCTTTGTCTACTGTACACGGTGACCTATAAAGGACAGTGTGCCCAAAATATCATTCGATATTGGTCTGAGTACATGTATGTTGCTGACACCGAATACCGTACCGCCATCGAAGCGAATCGTTCTAAAATACCGATACCGAAACCGAACTTGAAATTTCAATACCGCCCAGCTGTAATTTTCAATGACTAAAACCTCACATTGAAAGCATGTAATCGATATTTTGTATTCATTTCCACCGATGAAGGCCTTTGGTCGAAACCTATGGATATAAAAGAGTCAATATTTTATACTTTAGTTCTAATACTAACCAGTCGCCTCGTGGACCAGATTGTCCTAATCGAAAAATGTTATCATTTTTTATTTTTGATATTCAATTCTGTGAAGCATTGTACATTAATACGGATGGGCAGCAAATTATTATTCTGTTCAGATTTTTGACGACATCGAAAATAACCTATCATCTATTTTCAAAATAACTTTCTATTTTTGATATAGCACCTTAAGGTACAATATAAGTAAAAGAAAATTATTTTTCTTTGCAATTCCCAAGTCTGATATTCCATAAACATAAATTAAATATACACAAATTTTGCATCAAAATGAAGGCTATGATGTATAGAACACGAAACATATATGCAATAAACTCACAGAATTGACAGCAGACACAAATGGTTCCTGGAAGTCTGCTACCGTATTCAAACGAGAACTCATAATAAAATAATATTCCAGAACAACGCATGATAAATGTGCTTCGGATGTCCATGAACAAAGCTAGGAAATCAAAATTCTTAAAAACGCAGCGTCAGAGCTGCGTGGGGTAAAGTCTCAAACTCGGGACTTTGTTTTGGTTTCTGTTTGTTTACATTTCGGTCAAGGTCATCGGGGCCGAAATGACCGATATGCAACACTGTCGAAAATGAAATAATGAGACAGACCGCTTTCACGCTACACACATTTATTATATGGAGCATGCACAGTTGCCAGATTATTTGCAAGGTGTCAAGACACCTGTTTAAATTTCTTTGAATTACGCGATTGTTTTTCGTTGAAGATTCGTGGTATTACGTGACATACGCATGTCCGTCGGCCATGGCACCCTTCAATGAAAATGCAGACAGTCTTGGTCTTTCCCCATCTTCCAGTTCTCGATTCCCGGAGATCTGCACCCACTACCCTACTCCAAGTGCGCACACTCAAACCACATAAAATTACAGGTTCTCGCTTCCGATTCTCGTGAATTCGTAAGCAAATAAAGTTATAAAGCAAATAAAGTTATTCGGGTCGCAAGGGATTTAAATCCAACATCGTCCCTGTGCGCCTTCGGAGCGCTGAAACTTTTCATTCATTATCTTTCCCCAAATGCAGTCCTGTCGCGGCAACGTAAAGTGCTCGGAATTCCTAGCTTTGTTCTTGGATATTTGAAGCACATTTGACCACGAATCTATCTCATAAAATATTATTTTAATATCAATTCTGGTACGAATACGCTATCAGACTTCCTGAAACCATTGGTGCCTGCTGTTCATCTTCTATACATAACAACTTTCATACTCGTGTATATCTAATTTTAATTTATAGACTATCAGAGGCGGGAATTTCAAAGTAAACAAATTTCCCCTACTTATAGAGCACCTTAAAGGGTAAATTGGTGAAATCACTGTGGTCAAATACTGAATTTAGAACTAAGCTGTGAGTAACATGCTTTTCTATACATCTCGAAAGCAATACGTGCAAAAAAACACATAATAATAATATGAACCAGTACCAAATTGTTAGAACATTTTCTGCCATTTACACAACATAATTCTCTTTGCCAATCAATACACACAGGCAGCATGCAAACAATACACCAATAACCTGCAATCAAGATAATAATAAAACATAGACACACATGACACAAAAATTAGGTTTATGTTTTTCTTCAATGATCAAAGTAATAACTGAAGGTGTAAGAAAAATTCTCTTAAGGTGTTATATTGGTAATGGAATGTTAACTTGAAAATAGGTAACAGCCTCAGTGGCGGCGCCAGGATTTCCATTTTTTTTGGGGGGGGGGGGGGGGGGCTAAGTAAGACATGGGAGTGTTCAAGGTCGAGATGCCGAAGGCGTCTCCCGCACGCCGCAGGCCTGAGCTAGAGGAAGATAGGGGAGGAGGTAGTTTAGCGATCTGAACGTAGTGGCTACCCGTGTGTGTGTGTGTGTGTGTGGGGGGGGGGGGGTATCCCCAGGAACAATGTTCATATTTGGTCGCCCTGGGAGCGATATCTGAGCGGTTCCTGACATGATATGTATTGTTGTGCGCCGTTTGCGGGTGTGATATTGGGTGGGAAAACCACGATCAGGTAGTAATTTGAAGTTTGATTTTAGGGTGCCCGAGGGAAAAGGTGGGGGGGGGGGGGGGGCTCCGAGGTCCTCAATGTCGACAAAAGTGTATAGAGTGTAATAATTTGACACAGCTTTGCTGTCCATCCGTATTTATAAACAATTCTTCACAATACTGAACACCAAACAAATGCAAAATTCTGGCTTTCAACAGGCCCCAGTTTTCCTAATTTTTCTCCTATTTTAGTGTCAACCCTTATTTTCCCAATTTTTATGTAACAATCCTAAAATTTCTCTTATTTTTTTTAATGAAATTTCCAACTTTTTAAAAATGCTGTGGTTTTGTTAGTTTACGATACACATTTCAAGTCAGAATTTATTTATTTATTGGTGTTTAAGGTCACATACTTATGCACAATGGCTAATCGTGACCGTGACAGTTTTACGGGTGGGGGAAGCTGGAGTACCCGGAGAGAACCACCAAGCATCGACGAGCAACTGTCAGCTGCTCAACATTTTAACGCTGTTGAAGCTCCTCCCAAGCAGGGTTACAGCGGTTCAAGACATGTGCACCATCGACGTACAGTACGCCTTAGTACACGGCGTCATTGTGCCCCCATGTCGGCAACCGGGATAAAGTGCCTTACCCAAGGACATACAGTTAAAACTAGAAGTCCTGTCACGAACTGTGCGCTTATCTAGGCTTAAATGCGCGTTGGAATTGCGCGCAATTGCCATATCGAAGGGCATCCAAAGCACAGCAAGGCCTCCTGGTTACTCATAGTAAACACAAGCAATGTTTCTGCCAATGGACCTCCGGGTTACCCGGAGGTCCATTGGCTGAAACAGTGCTTGTGCACAGACCATATGTACAGAATTCGATAGCCTTACTATGGTCGTAACGCGTAGATTAACGCACAGATCAACGTGCTATTTGTGCGCATTTCATGACAGGACTTCTAGTTTTAACTTTAACTCGGGTCGTCCGGGACGGGGATCGAACTCGGGACCTCTAGCATAGAAGTCTATCAGTCTTCCACTGAGCCACCGTGCTCCCTTTCAAGTCAGAAATACAGAAAAAGGTTTCTTTATTGCTAACCTGATGTAAGTGTTGTCTTTCAGATATTGAGAAGGATCTACCAGAAGTTGGCTACAGTCAGAAACTATTGCATTCAACATTTATCTAATGAATTTGATGAAGATGGCCCTCATCCACTGAAGGTTATCTAAATGGAACTGCATTTTCCCGAAGAAGAAATAAATTGTGTACTGAGGGATCACTGTGCTTCTTGTAAAAAACAAGTTGTAGCAGATTGAATGAATGCTGAATGGGTACATTTATGACTATGGAAGCCAACATCTATGGTAATGATCTTAATTTCAGTATTTGATATGGTTACAGGTAAGTAATTTAATTATTTTTATGAAAGATGTGCAATATTTTGCCCTTATTTGTTTCGAATGTTCCCTTATTTATCCCTAAAAAGTTTCTAATTTTTTACAAAATTGGTCCTTTAAAATACTCTTATTTTTCACAAAAAGAAACACTGATAATTGTATTTTTTTTAGTTTTTTGTCGACATCCAAAATATGTCACCAATATTAAAGCCGACTTTCCCATCACTTGTATAGCATCATAAAGTTAAATGCCACTTCAGACTAGTTCACATGAACACCCTCATTTTGGGACACAAGAGGTTCGTGAAAAGTGGATTATCTCATCGGGCAATCAGAATGTTGTCTGTTACCTTCCCCAGCATATACTAAAATACCAAAGAATGTCTTTAGCTTATCACTTTGACTGTCTTTTTAAACTAAGGAAAATAAAGCTCAATGTTCGTTGTCCTGTAATAGCGAACAACAAGTCGATTTGGGCTTTATTTGAAAAATTATCTTTTAACCCTGTGAGATGATGTACAAATTACGAAATGTCTATCAGCAAAGCTTTCCATGACACAACGAGGAATTTTAAGGCTTCTGATTACCTATTTTTTTCGGAATTTCACAGAATCCAACATCAACACACAAAGACAAACAGAAGGTCTGAAAATGAACCCCAATTTCCGACCTTCTGTCATTTTGATCTCTCGGCTGCCTTTTCGATAACTCCCTGATCATTGAAGGCCGTAGAATTTGGTATCTCTGGTGTCCTTTCCATAACTCCCAAAACATTGTATGTCGCAGAATTTGGTCTCTCGACTGTCCTATCTCTAACTCCCAAATGATTGCACGTCGTACAATTTGGTCTCTCAGATGTCCTTTTGCATGACTTCCAAAACATTGAATGCTGTAGAATTTGGTCTCTGTGGTGTCCTTTCCATAACTCACCATTCACTGAATGCCGTATAATTTAATCTCCCAAGTATCCTTTCCATAATCCCCAAAACATTGAATACCGTATAATTTGGGATCTCAGGTGTCCTTTCCATAACTGCAAAAATCATTGAATACAGTAGAATTTGGTCTCTCAGGTATCCTTTCCTCAACTTCCAAATCATTGAAGGCCGTAGAATTTGGTCTCTCAGGTGTCCTTTCCATAACTCACAAAACATTGAATACCGTAGAATTTGTTCTCTTTAAGTATCCTTTCCTCAACTTCCAAATCACTGAAGGCCGTAGAACGTGGTATCTCAGGTGTCCTTTCCATAACTCCCAAATCACCGAATGAGGTAGAATTTGGTCTCTCAGGTATCCTTCCATTAACTCCCAAATTACTGAAGGCCGTAGAATCGGTCTCCCGGGTGTTCTTTCCATAACTCCCAAGTCATTGAATGGTGTATAATTTGATCTCTGGGTGTCCTTGCCATAACTCCCAAAACATTGTAAGTCGCAGAATTTGGTCTCTCAGTTGTCCTTTTCATAACTCCCAAATCATTGAATGCCATAGAATTTTGTCTCTTGGATGTCCTTTCCATAACTCCCAAATCATTAAAGGTCGTAGCATTTGGTCTCTCTGGTGTCCTTTCCATAACTCCCAACTCACTGAATGCCACAGAACCTGGCCTCTCAAGTGTCCTTGCTATAACTCCCAAATCATTGAATGCCGTTGAATCTGGTCGCCCATGTGTCCTTTCCATAACTCCCAAATCATTAAAGGTCTTATAATTTGGCCTCTCAGGTGTCCTTTTTTAACTCCCAAATCACTGAAAACCGTAGATGTTCGTCTCTTAAGTGTCCTTTCCATAACATCAAAAACATTGAAGGCCGTTAATTTGGTATATCAGGTGTCCCTTCTGTGACTACCAATTCATTGAAGGCCATATAATTTAGTCTCTCGTGTGTCCTTTCTATAACTCCCAACCATGTATCGTGAACCTTCTCTGTAAGAAGAAGGGGTGTCAAAGTAGGCACATAGCAGGATTCAATAATCGGGAGGAGGTAGTCAATCTCTGGGCCCAAACATGATATTTGGAAGGCCGTTGTGTGTGTGTATATGGGGGGGGGGGGGGGGGAACCACCGAGGAAAAGTGGGAGGAGTGGGTAGTGGCCTTAGTGTCCTGTTTAGGACTGCACCCCCCTCCTCCCCAACCCGAGAAAATTTGGAAAGATTCAGTGGTCCAAGAGCGAATCTGAGGCATGTTATTTGAAAATTGCATTGCGCCAATATTTTTTTTTTGGGGGGGGGGGGGCAAATATTTTAGGGGGGGGGAGGCTCCCCCAGGCTGTCCCCGTGGCAACGGCACTGCAGCTCAGCTGCTCAGCCCGTCCACTCCTGCGTTTGCTGGTCTTCCTTGTTTGCTATAATTAGTTATAAGTTCTGTACTTTCCTCCTGACCGCTTTTGTAAGGATGAAGAATAACTATTTCACTGCAGCATGAAGAATCACTCGTTTATTTTCCCGTACAGCTGCCATCTCAAAGTCGGGCTGAACATTTGAAGGTATAAGTGGTCTATTAAGTTTATGTTGCATTTCAGCCAAGAGGCGAGAGAAAATAGTCTGAAGTATGTTTCAGAATAGCGATCTGGAAGGATGTATACTGATATATTGAAAATGTCTTATCTGCTTCCGCCAAGTAACAATAACAATAACAACAACACTTTGACCGAACGATGATTTGTCGCGGTTCTCAGGCGAGAAGGCCTTAACCCTTTGAGACTTTAATTATTCTGAGGTTCAAACGTCACTGGGAATTCAGTTTCTTCAACGTTTTTCAAAATGCGACGTCAAACGTCGGAAAGTACAAATAACAAGATATTTTTCACATTAATGAATGTCCCGATACCAACCGCAATACCTTGCAGTGATTTGTCAATGCCTCGTTGATTTTATTTTATGTCGCCGGGCACGCGCATATGTCTACTGTCAGCGATTCTTATGTCTACTGTCAAGGAGAGCGTCTCGTTGCCGTGAGCAACGGTTCATCGCAATGTCTTTTTTCACTTGAAATTAGCGGAGACAAATACATTTAACTGAAGTAAAAAACACACAAAAGTATCGTTACTACGTCCAAAAAGATTAGTTTTGTAAACATGGGTAATTATTTATGAAACCGATTAGATTATAAGGTCTCTTTTCATTACTTTACTGTAACATAAACTGAAACGAATCGAGAGCATCTCGCCCTGTTGATTGCGTACGTAAACATTGAATAAAGGGAAATCACTCCAGTCTGCTGTGATAAAAGTTAACACCTTACCGAAACAACGTCTGCTTTCTAAATTCCAATTCAGTTTTACTTGTGTAAGAACGGGACATGTACGTTATTCTGTTTGTTGACAGGGGACATGGTCTCACGTTCCCTGCATGAAACATATATTCAACCTCGGCTAACGCCTCGGTTGAATATAAATTTCATGCAGGGAACGTGAGCCCATGTCCCCTGTCAACAAACAGAATAACTTATATTATCTGATTGAGGGCTAGATTATTTTTGGTGGTCTGAATTTGTTATTCAAAACTTGTTTTATTACAAATTATTGGAGAGTGCCCAGAGGCACTCTCCAATAATTTGTAATAAAACAAATTTATATAAACAAAATATTATTTGTGTTTGACTGAATATGAAATATAAGCAAGGAAAGTGTTGGTTTTTGCTCTGGTATCCTCATTTTTGAAAGCCTTGATAGTGGCTTTTTGCACTCAACCAGTTAAGAAGTCTTGACAGCAGGATTATATTAGTACTTCAAAAAGTATCAAGGCGCTGGTTGATTTCGTACGTCATAAGACGTACACGCTAAAAACTAAAGTGTTAAAAACTACAATTGAAGTGCTGTATTTAACACTTACTAAGTGCTGAACTAGCACTTTGTTCAAGTGTAGATATCCCAGAACCTGACAGGTGTTACAATAATACCACTTGACAAGTGTAATGTCGCGACACTTAAAAGGAAACAACGCAGATGACGCGGATCAGGCTCGAAATCTCGAGCCTGATCCGCGTCATCTGCGTTGTGTCCTTTTAATTATGTACCCACCAAGCGCAAATCAAATTATGGACGATTCTGGAAGAACCACCAATGCAAGAAACATGGTAAGTGCCACCCATTCAAGTTTCAGATGTCTGACGATTGTAATGTCTAAGTGCTTAAAGCATTGCACTTTGAGTGTTAAAATCAAACCCTAAGAGTTAGAATGGGTTTAACATCTTGAAAGTGTCAGTTTTAACACTTTAGTTTTTAGTGTGTACACAATTATCAACGCGCTATTTGACTTCGTACGTCATACGACATACAAAAGTATCAAAGAGTTAATTAGCCCTGTTCTCCCAAATGCCTCTTTATCTCCGCGCTTCTTCTCTTCTCCCAACATTCTGAGACGAACTGCTTGATGACATCCCATACCCCATTCTTCCCAATGTCTCAGATAAGCACACTAACCCTTATCGTAGAGATTGGGAAGCATGGCGTAAGGGATATCATCAAGCAGTTCATCTCAGAGTGTTGGGAGGAGAGAAAAGGCGTGAGAATAAATAGAAGTGCTACGGTGCTGTGAAGGTGATGAAACATTGGAAAGAAGTGCTAATGTGATCTGAAGGTGTTGAAACAAAGGAAAGATATATTTTCTCTGAATTTATTAGTTTCCATTTCGTGATCGATAATCATGCATTATCTATTTTGATCAAACAACAAAAGCCACATGGTGTCTGTGAAACAATATCTGATGTTTGAATTTGAAGACAAAACTAACGAGTCTGAGGTAAACTCCCTCGACGTGGGTTTGAACCCACGCTATGCTGCTGTGAGCAAAACTAATGAATTTGGTAAAATTACCAATTATACACTATTGTGTGTCCAGGAGAAATGAGTTATTGTCACTGCTGAATAAATCTCAAAAGTGTCTGACTTGCGGCACTTTTAAAATGCATAACTAATAGCATGTATAACTAATGGATCAAACTATTTTATCAGCTAGCCCTTCAGGATTGTGATTAAATTATTCCCGATCCTCCGTTACTGTTTAACATGTATGTCGCTCATTTTTGACACTTTACGCTGAAAAGAAATCAGGGCCGTAGTCTGAAGGATAATACACAACAGACAGGCACGTAGCCATGATTGTATAAGGGCGGGGGGGGGGGGGGGGGGGGAGAAGAGATGAATTGGAAGGCCGTTGTGTGGCGTTCGGGGCTACCAGTCCTAACAAGGACGGTCGTTGCCCCCCCCCCCCCTCCCTCGGGGAAGTGAGTTAAGTGGACCAACGACCAGACGGTGGTGGCCGAGTGGATAAGTGCGCTGGTCTTTCATGCCAGAGATTTGTGATTTGAAAATTTTGAGGGTGGCGTCACTTACCCCGATACATCGTACTCTCTGTGGTTTACCCACAGAGATTATGATATATAAGGGTAAGTTGTTTTAAAACATATATGTTCTCTTTTGCACGTAGTTTCTGTGAAACGCCAAGGCACAACTTTGATACTGTCTTGTAGCTTCGGCTATAAAAATATATCAGAATCTTAGGCGTTTCACAGAATCTAGTTGCAGGGTTCTGGCATTACAGGCCCTTTTTGTTATTTAAGAAATAACTGTTGTTTTCCTTTCAGCACAAGCTTCATAACTCGCGTAGCGAGTTATGATTAAGCTTGTGCTGAAAATTTTCTTATCTTATAATTTAATCCGGCTGTAATATTAAAATATAAAAACTGTGTGTACGTGAACGAAAAACTTTTAATTTTCGCAAAAGACAACAGTCAAACTCCGGAAAGTGTGCCACAAACAGGTCACGTCATTCATTGTCAAATTGTTTGTTGTTTTGATTTTCGATCGCAGATGACAGATATTTAGCAAGTCACGTAACAATATAATATCATTAAAAACATTTTTTTTAAGTTCCCCCAAAATCATGTTTGGATGTATGATCTTTTATTCGCCTCCCACTTCGGCATATTTCATTAAATTCAATTTTTCCCGAGAAATTATCATTATATTCTCGCTGACTGGAGGCGACGAAAAATCGATCATTGATCTTTGTTTATAAGCTTGTTATCCATCTATCAGTCTGCCGTCACGCCCTCACGGTGACAATTGGATTGAGTGGGCGGGGCTTCCAGACTGTAGACATTCCAAATCATTACGTGATTTGGTTTATACGATTTTTGACGACTTTCGCGCTGTATGCTTTCAACCAATCGAACGCAGAGGCGGGGCAAATGATTAAATTATATAGGGCTGATCGCTGTTTAACTCTTTGAGATTTTAATTGAATTGACGTTCAAACGTCACTGGGAATTTCTTCAACGTTTTCAAAATACGACGTCAAACGTCGGAAAGTACAAATAACAAGATATTTTTCACATTAGTTATTATCTGGTTGAGGGCTAGATTATTTTTGGTGGTCTGAATTTGTTATTCAAAACTTGTTTTATTACAAATTATTGGAGAGCGCCTATGGGCACTCTCCAATAGTTTGTAATAAAGCAAATTTATATAAACAAACTGTTGATTGTGTTTGACTGAATATGAAATATAAGCAAGGAAAGTGTTGGCTTTTGCTCTGCAATCCTCATTTTTTGAAAGCCCTGATAGTGGCTTCTAGCATTCAACCAGTTAAGAAGTCTTGACAGCAGGATTATGTTAGTATTTTAAGATGCGATAACATTTGGATCAACGGTTGTCATTGAGCATTATTCGGGAGAAAACAGGAATTGAGGGTAAAACTTTAGAAAATCGAAAAATAATAACAAAACAAATGACCACAAAGTCTCAACACTCTGTTTGATTCCGTACGTTACCAACGTACAACAGTACCAAAAGGTTCATTTCTGCCTGCATCAAGTTTTGTCAGAATTGCTTGCGTATATAGGTATAATATATATTATATTTGAAAAATAAAATTTGCCAAGCCACTTTATCGGTCTATTTTGTATTGAATTCTTCACATACAATAATGCAAAAGTGGTAATATTTTAGATCCTAAATGTCACATAATATTTTCTCAGATGCTACCACAGTGCTCTATTTTATACTCATTTTCAAACTTTTCTCAGCCCCGGGCCGAACCGTCATCGCCCCGGTGGAATCAGAGATCGTGGTGCTCTATGGCCACCTTGGAATTTTCGCTGCCCCCCCCCCCCCCCAAAAAAAAAAACAAAACAAAAAAAAACATTATCGGCCCAATGCAACTTTCACATTGGACACTGACTTTTTTCCACTGATATAAAAGCCTAGGATGTTAGATTTGCTACTATTTTTCGTTAGAAGAATAAAAACTTGCAAATTACTGTAGAAACACATTCACACAACACCGAGCCCCAAAATGGTCTCCAATGTAGGGGCTGGGCACACCCGTTCTTAGAGCACTACATTTTTCAAACTTTTCTCGGGTGTGGCGGGAGCTTGTCCTAAAGGAAGGGAACTGGGACCAACGACTGGATGGTCCTAGTCAGGATTAGGGGAGACCCCAAAACCCCACACAACAATCATTTCCCTCCACCCCCCCCCCCCCCCACAAAAAAAAAAAAAAAAAAAAATAGGCTGGGGCGCCCCGGATTGTAGAATCCTGGCTTCGCGCCTGGCTGACAGTCCCTTCTAATATCATTATGAAATCTTGAGACCTTCAAATTGTACCTTTTTGATTTATGTGGGTTATAGTTGCTGCACGTGCTTGCAACGGGGCCTTAATACAGTTTGCTTTCTAAGCATCACATTTGCTATGTTCAGTAGGAAATAACTCGGATATTATAGGGAGGGTATTTATTTTTCGAAAAGACGTATTCCATATATCTTTAGTAGTAGGGGATTAAATTGATTTTTATAGTCCAAATTTGTTCACATGTTTTTACCTTGTTACAATTTATGGGAGAGGCAGCCAAAGAGATAATGAGAATAAACTTCGCGCAAGCGAAGAATTAACCCTTTACCCAACGAATCGCCCGCATCCGCCCGTGTAATACTCAAATTCAGCAGCTGAAAAAATATTATTTTTCGAAAAATTTCAACAAAACCATATCATGTGACCCCTCTTTGGAACGAGCACGTTCCAAAGAGGGGTCACATGATATGGTTTTGTTGAAAGTTTTTGAAAAAAATTAAAAAATGATATTTAAAATAATAAATTTTGATATCGTCTGCGTTGGGTAAATGGTTAAAAAGTTGGTAGTGATAATCAAGAAATTAATATCTGTATTATATGCTAGACTGTGTATTATCGCAAATTATCTAAAAGATATTTCTCGATATCTATCGAGTCGACTCGATATATATCGAGAAATATTCCTCAATAGCTCCCTAAATGACGTCACGCTACGCCACATTACGTCGCCTTGATGGAACAATCAGCTGACCTTTGTTATTGTTTTGAAACGTACGCATTTCTCGTCGAAATGGCTGAATATTGTGCAATAAAATGTCTCGAAGCATGTAATAAAAAAGAAAATCTACTCTATTTCAGTCAGTATCTGGAATTATCTCATGAGTGTGGACCTGAAAATTTTATTTTTCACGAGCGCTTACAGTGAAATTATTCCAAAAGGAGTTATCCTATCAAGTTACATTGAAATCCCTTCATACATATGGCCTGTAGACTGTGCTAAAGCTAAAGGTTTTCGGGCTTCAGGCCTGTGTAGCCATGACGGTTGACCGATTGCTACTAAAAGGGGACGTCCTCATCCTGACATTATACTGAGTCATTCTACTAATTAAATTACAATGAAAGCCCTTCACAAATACAACCTGTAGTCTGTACTAAAGTTTTTCGGGTTTTGGGCTCGGGAAGCCATCATGGTTGAATGATCGCGACCAAAAGGGGGCGTTGTCATCTGGGCATCATCCGGAGTTATCCTACGAAGTTACAATGAAATCCCTTCATAAATATGACCTGTAGACTGTGCTCAAGGTTTTGGGGCTTCGGGCCCCTGAAGGCGTCACAGTTGTTCAATCGTGTTCAAAAGGGGACGTTCTCATCTAGACATTATATGAAGTCAACCTACCAAGTTACAATGAAATCCCTTCATACATATGACCTGAAGACTGTGCTATAGGGCAGCCATCAAGGTTGAATGATCGAAACCAAAAGGGGAATTCTCATCTGGGCATCATCTGGAGTGATCCTACGAAGTTACAATGAAATCCCTTCATAAATATAATCTGTAGACTGTGCTCAAGGTTTTCGGGCTTCGGGCACCTGTAGCCGTCACAGTTGACCAATCACGACCAAAAGGGGACGTTCTCATCTAGACATTATATGGAGTCAACCTACCAAGTTACAATGAAATCCCTTCATAAATATGACCTGTAGACTGTGCTCAAGGTTTTCGGGTTTTGGGCTCGGGCAGTCGTCACGGTTGACAGATCGCAACCAAATGGGGAAGTTCTCATCTATATATCATCCGGAGTCATCCTGCCAAGTTACAATGAAATCCCTCCATATTAAATATGATCTGCAGACTGTGCTAAAAGTTTTGGGGTTTCGGGCTTGGGCAGCCATCACGGTTGACAGATCATGACCAAAAGGAGACGTTCTCATCTTGGCGTTCCACAGAGGCATCCTACCAAGTTACAATGAAATCCCTTCATAAATACGACCTATAGACTGTGCTAATGGTTTTTGGGCTCGGGCAGCCATACCGGTTGACCGAAAGCGATCAAAAGCGGACGTTCTCATCTAGACATGACCCCAAACCTGCACGTGAAATTTCGTGGCGATCAGACAAGAGCTACGGGGTGTAGCCTGTGCTGAAGGAAAATGTGAACAGACTCACAGACTAACAGACTCACAGACTAACAGACTTCCGCACGCGTGATGGCAATAGCTTATCTTGACTTTGTCAAGTTAAGCTAAAAACTAACGATGGTCAGTTTCCATTCAAGCTACCACTTCTCCGTGTTATGTTTATCCTGAATTCCCTGTATAATGTTTTAAAAAGAAAGCTGAAAATAACGTTGACAGGCTCTCCGAACAGTGAAGTCATTTGATTATTGATTGTACAGTATGTGGAGAGTTGATTGTAACCAAATCACCCTTGGAGTGGTGTTATCATCCAAAGTATCACTTTCAAATTTTGTACTTTTGGAAAAAACACAAGCAATATTTCAGCCAGTGGACCTCCGGGTTTCAACAAAGGCGTACTGAACGTCGATGGTGCACTTGCCTTTAACCAATGCTAATCCTGCTTGTAGAGTTTGTATGTTGGGGAGTGTTGCTCGCCGTTGCTCGGTGGTTCTCTTCAGGTAATCCTGTTCCTCCACCCGTAAAACTGCCCAACACGAGATGTCCCTGGCTGTCGAAAGTGTCGTTAACCCCCTAAAAATAAATAAATATCGCACCACCTGGAACACCCACATCGCAACGCAACCAGTTTATAAAATAGTACTTTATCGAACTATGCCCAACGCTTTAATGACGCACAGTGTGCAAAGGACTCGGCTTGATAGCTGTACACACAATCCAATCGATATTTGATTTTTTACAGCACACAGACTGCTGATATCACACTGTACACGCCACAAGATAAAACGGAAAGTTGTTTATAATATCTCTACCACGTTGTTTGTTGGACAAACATAATGTAAAATCATTGGTGTGCAGATAAATCGCGATCGTGACAACCGTTAATTATTCCCACTTCCTTAATCGACATTCGTTATCAACCGATAAAAAAACTTCAAATCTTTGACAATTATTTTTTATCACTGTTTTTTTCTGGGCTGGGTGTGGGGTTGGTGTAGATAGTACCATTTCATCTCACACAGGTCCACATATATTCAAATCACGTGGGGGCGCGGTGGCTCAGTTGGTAGAGGTGCAGGCTGCAAGCCGAGAGGTCCTCGGTTCGAATCCCACCTGCGGCAACCGCGTTGTGTCCTTGGGCAAGACACTTCACCCCGATTGCCTACAAGGGGGCACGATGACGCTGTGTACTGCGGCGTACTGCACGTCGATGGTGCGCATGTCTTCAACCAATCTAACCCTGCCTGTGCTGCGGTGCAGAGTTCAGAGTTACGATGTTGGAGAGCTGACAGCTGCTCGTCGTTGCTCGGTGGTTCTCTCGGGTACTCCGGCTTCCTCCACCCGTAAAACTGTCACGGTCACGATTAGCCATTGTGCATAAGTATGTGACCTTAAACACCAATAAATAAATAAATAAATAAATAATTCAAATCACGTAAGGCTATACCTAAGTAATACAATGCAAACAGCCGTTCAAGTTGAATGATAATCAAAAGCAAACTAAAGCGGATTAATTAAGTATTGGTTTTGAGATCAAATTAGAAATAAATGTTCACAAAATATATAAGTGAAACACACAAAACAAAAAAAAACAAACAAAAAAAAATTAAAGCGCCTTTTCAGAACTTTTAATGCATTGAAAAAACTTGTTTCTGCCCGCTTGTCACCCATTTTCAAACTCAACGATCGGTCGATTATGGCACGGAATTAACTGCAAAAGACGACATACATGTACGTAGTACGCGTATTGGCACACAGGAAGACTGAAAACAACTGTAATCCAATATATATGGTATGTTGGCAATGGATGTCCTTCACCTTCTTCAAAACGGGATTTCACGATTTTAAAGATTCATCATAGGGTTGTCAGATGATAGTCTTTTAGTAGAGACCGTCTGTCTATATCATTTTTATAATTAACACGAAAAGGGATATTTGATGTAACCAATGTCAATACAATTTCATAATGACGCTATTCACTTCAATAGACTTTATCATCATTTCTCATATTGAGGACGAATGACACCCCCACCGCCACTCATGTGACCTTTATTCACAAAACATGTGAAGTGAAGTGGAGAGTCAACGATGATGGGTTCCGTCATTCGCTTCTTATTTCACTAATCCCCAAACATATACCTCATTGACTATACTTTATTTATCATATGACTCGTTCGTTTTGTTCACTTTAAAACATTTGATAGTTTGCTTTCATATTAATCAGTGATAAATAAAGCCTTCCGTCAATTACATTGGTCAATTTCAAAACTAGACAATTTGATTGGCTGAACAAAATACAACTGAGCCACACTTTCATAATTTGCATAATTAGAGTTGGGTGCTTTCATTAGTCAATTTCAAAACTGGACAATTTGATTGGCTAAACAAAATACAACTAGGTCACATTTGCATAATTTCAGTAGGGGGAATTTACGTTATCTGTCCTATTTACGGTGGGTTATATTGTATTAATCTTTTACCTACAAGAAAAACGCCATTCATTTTTTTTATATTTTCACTTTTTGCTTCCAAAACTTAGGTTATGACCCCTCATTGGAACGAGCTCGACGAGCTCGTTCCAATGAGGGGTCATAACCTATGTTTTGGAAGCAAAAAATTAAAATTTTTAGTTATACGAGAATGTTTTTTCCAAGTGCCGCCTGCAACTCAAGTAAGGTGATGGGTTAAAAGGGTCATACTAAGTGGCTAATTTGTGCGTGTATGTGTCATATGATAAATAGAATATGAAATGACTGTTTTTCTCATATAATATTTATGAAACTCGTCAGAATTTTCCGTTTCGGCTCGCCAGAGGCTCGCCAAAACGGAAAATTATTCGACTCGTTTCATAAATATTATATGAGAAAAACACTCCTTCCATATCCTCTATTTATATATCTATACTTCAGAATATTATACTTTCGTAATGCTAGTTGATGGTTTCGCTTTGAAAAGCAACGAAAGTCCGCAACTCGATTCAGACTATACTTAGTCGCATTCCAATTTGTTCTGTACCTATAGTTTCATTTTCAACTCAGATTTACAATAGTATTATTGGCTCAGTAGCAGACTGTTGGACTTCTATGCTAGAGGCCCCGAGTTCGATCCCCGTCCGGGACGACCCGTATTGTGTGCTTGAGCAAGGCACTTTATCCCGGCTGCCTACACGGAGGCACGATGACGCCGTGTACTAAGGCGTACTGCACGTCGATGGTGCCATGTCCTCAACCAACCAAACCCTGCATTTGCTGCAGTGCTGAGTTACGATGTTGAGGAGCGGCCAGCTGCTCGTCGTTGCTCGGTGGTTCTCTCCGGATACTCCGGCTTCCTCCACCAGTAAAACTGTCACCGACGTGATATGACCTTGGCTGTTAAAGTGTCGTTAAACCCTAATAAATAAATAAATAATAAATAACTAATACTACAGGTATAGTACATGTAGTAAGTTTTATAACAAAACAATCGCATGAAATAATGATCAGTCTCGGTTATCTCTATTAACCCTTTACCTAACGTAACAGCCAAAAATGGCCAGCGCTATTCTCAAAAATCGCCAATTAATTTTCATTGTTTTTTTCATTTTTTGTCTCCAAAACATAGGTTATGACCTCTCGTTGGAACGAGCTCGACGAGCTCGTTCCAACAAGGGGTCATAACCTATGTTTTGGAGACAAAAAATGAGTTATACAAGAATTTTTTTTTGCAAGTGTCGTCTGCTTTTCATCGGAGGCACGATAACGCCGTGTACTAAGGCGTACTTCACGTCGATGGTGCACATGTCTTTTAACCGCTGTAACCCTGCTTGAGCGGAGCTTGAACAGAGTTAGAATGTTTAGGAGCTGACAGTTGCTCGTCGATGCTCGGTGGTTCTCTACGGCTTCCTCCACCCCTACAACTATCACGGTCACGATAAGCCATTCAGGGACCGACCTGGGCATGCGCCAGTGCGTATTTGGTTCTGAAACATCAGGGCCTGGCTCTTAAATCTCAGAAATAGGCTTCTCAGTTGGCGCGTAACTTCTCAGATCATATTTTGATATTCTTTCGATGGATAATCGAGAGAGACACTCTTACATGTATTATATATATGATTATCATTTATCATTGTTGTAGAGTGCTTTAGTTAATACTTCAAGTCTTAATTACCAAGCATTAATCTTCACTGTGGTTTCTGATCAAGTCTTGGCTGCCTAAATAGGCAGCCAAGACTTGATCAGAAACCACAGTGAAGATTAATGTTTGCTGTAGTGTACTAAATGAAAATGATGAGAACTATTACATACTTGCAGTATGTGTTTCAAACAGCAGTGTGACTCCGTAAATTGAAATCTGGCGCATGAATTGAAAAAATAGACTCCGAGGCTAGAGCGTATTTTAAATAGTCCTGATCGGTCCCTGCGATTGTGCATAAGTATGTGACCTTAAACACAAAGAAATAATGACAATAGTATAGACCATTTTACATAGCGCCATCTTTCATCCGGCACTCGATATGCCCCCTCAAAACCAGCCATTCAGATTTGTTACTAAAAATGGCACACACGTCTGCTGTACTGTGCTGAACGTTGCATTGATGTCGTTTCTTTCCACTTTATAAACATTTTTTTGTCATTGCTGTCGTTCTTTTGAAACAAAATTCGATTGTGTGCTTGCCTGCCGTTCTTCGAACGAATCATTTTAGCTTTAAAGAAGCCAAGGTACATTGTAGTTTTGAGTTGTGATGAACGTCGGAACGTACATGAATGATCGTAACACGAAAATGATAAGTATGGAAATAACATCGCAAAATACACAAATTTCTAACACCCAACCATTGTTCTCTTCGGGGATGAGAACAAACGCAGATTTGGTAAATTGTCGAATTTTAATTGATAAAACGGAGACGAAAAATGAAGCTTTCAATGCCGATCAACAGCTCAGTACACGCGTGTGCAATGTTGATAAATAAAGCCGGTTTGTGAGGGCAAATTGAGTCCCGAATGTAAGATGACGCTATGTTAAAATGGTCTATTGGCTGGTAGAGTGCTAAATTATTTTCGGACACCAAAATTTGTTCACATGCCGTTGCCTTGTTACAATTTATAGGAGAGTGCCTGTGGGCATTCTCCCATAAACTGTAACAAGGCAAATCTTAACAGACTAAAAAATTTCACATCAAAGATAATATGGAGCACAGTCACTGAATTTGAAGCCTTTAAGTTGCAGAACCTGAATTTCAGAATAAAGCCCATACATGGGCTTCCAGCATTCTACCAGTTAATATCACATTTGATACTCACTATAAAAGTTATTTTTAACACAAATGGCCACACGTATGATATACCAATATCGATTTAACTTTGAGTCGAGTTCACGCCAGCCATTTTCTGACGCTTACACACTGCTAATGTTCCATTTGTGATTTGTTTTGGAAACAAAGGTCACGTGAAGGGGCACACGTCATCAAGATGAAAAACGCTGATCTCATTTACTGTAGAGCAAAATGATAAAGGGTCTCGGTCGAGCCCGGAGGCGGAAATATTCCACACCGTGAAAAACAGACACGTAAAATTAAAAATCCTTCACATGACCTGATCCGCCCGCGTAATTTACAAATTAATCAAACATAAAACATAAATTTTTCAAAAAGTTTTAACAAAATCATATCAAGAGACACCTCGTTGTAATAAGTTCGTCGAGTTCGTTCCTATGAGGGGTGATATGATATGGTTTTATTGACAAGTTTTTCAAACATTAAAAAACTACAACAATAATTAAAATAACAAATTGTTATATCCTGTGCGTTGAGTTAAGGGCTAAGATATATCCGGTGACTTCTCTGAATCTATTTGTGACTACTCTTTCTCGGCGTTTGGCCATTTCAGACTGGTCTACAGGGGTTTTTGCGACAAAGAATATTCGGTGTTGGAAGAGCAAACAATACAAGAAAGAACACTTAGTTGAGAAGAATCAGTAATAATTTAATATTTAACTCTACAGACCCATTAGGGCTGTAGAGTTAAATCATTAGAAGCACCCCCCCCCCCCTTCAAATTCCAACAATAGTGTAACAAGTATTACATATCACAATCTATTTCTGGAACTAAAAGAGCACGATAGCTCAGCGGTTTGCGCACAAAGAGCTTCAAACCGAAAGCCGACGGCGCGATCCTGACCAGCGGAAAATGCATCGACTCCTCGGGCAGGGCACTTAATCCCGATTGCCTATACATGTGGGGTTACGGTGACGCTGTGTACTAAGTCACATCACAGCTATGGTGCACTTGCCTTCAACCGCCGCTAACTCTGCTTGTGTCGTATTAATAAGTTGGAAAGTCTGACAGTTCCCCAACCATTCTTTGCTTTCACCATGACTGAGGTTGCATAATTTATCCCGAATACCCTGTCTGTCAGGCGAGTAAACAGGCTTCGATTAACGCGTCGTGTTGTTTCTGCGTTCTGTAGGTCCGGCCATCTTGGAGTACGATTTGGTTAGCACTGATTTGTCTGTCGTTCTCTAAATCCCCACCCAAGAACCGCGATTGGTTCGTTTTGGGTGGATTGTCTAGTGGCATCCCACACATCACCCCCATAGATGTGCGCCTACCTGGTTTGTGGGAAGTGGACTTCTTTGGATCACGCGTGGCCATTGTGGACGATGAGTTTTATGGGTCTAAACCTTCCATAGTGGTACCTACCAGAGATGTATATACACAGAACGATACACGCCTGTGAATGGGTTAATCGATATGGCACGAGTGCCAGCGCGGGGTTTTATCCTTCCGTGATGGCACAAGTGCCATATCGATTAACCCATTCACACGCGTATGTCACAGTCGGTGTTTATTACACACCTTCACGTCTATATGAACAAAACAACAATTATCAGAAGGACACCCAGCAAGTCATTTGAGAACTCGTCCACTGAGTTCCAATGTGTTCTATGTTCCTACTGGCATTGGAACTCAGCGGACGAACTATCAACAAAAAAGAACACATTTTATCACCAACCAAATTTGTGAGGGGAACCTGTTTTACTGTTTCGTCCCTTGCGTTCCAATGTGTTCTATGTGCCTACCGGCACATTTATATATTTATTTATTGGTGTTTTAAGGTCACATACTTATGCACAATGGTTGATCATGACCGTGACAGTTTTACGGGTGGAGGAAGCCGAAGTACCCGGTAAGAACCACCGAGCAACGACGAGCAGCTGTCAGCTCCCCAACATCTAACTCCGCACTGTAGCACAGGCAGGGTTAGATTGGTTGAAGACATGCGCACCATCGACGTGCAGTACGCCTTAGTACACGGCGTCATCGTGCCCCCATGTGGCCATCGGGGTTAAGTGCCTTGCCCAAGGACACAACGCGGGAGTCCGAATCGATCGCTCAGGCGGTCACCCATCCGAGGATTAACCGGGCTCGACGTTGCTTAACTTCGGTGATCTGACGAGAACCGGTTACCGCGACGCCACCTCGCCCCGCCTACCGGCACGTAGAACACATTGAAACTCAGGGGACGATTTTCAACTATAGCTAGCCATTCAAATTGTAATTGCGTTGCGCGATTTGTAGAAAATTCCAATAAAATTTAACTAGTTTTTAAAAGTAGTCCCTCAACTCTTTCCGTTCCGCACATATGTGCGAAACAGATTTTCATTTTCCGCACGGTTTTGTGTTGCTGTAGAAGGGGATTACATACAACAGGAGTGTAATAAATCTCCTTATCCGCGATGTCTTTCCTAATAATCAATCGCTTGAGGATCCTTTCGAGTGCCGCCACGTCCTCAACTGTGGCACCAAATTCGTGGGACCTCTCTTCCCACCTCTGTATTTTCTGTCGTCTGAGTTGAGCAAGACCATGCCCCATAAGAGCGTCATCAAAGTCTTCAACCACTTTTTGGGTGACACAATTCCGATCGTCAACTTTCAACGGTGCTTGGTTTTCGGAATCCGGCTCTCTGACGGGATAAAGGCCGTAAAGCACAACCGTAACGGGGTAGGCATTTTGGTAGAACGGGCTGTTAATCCCAGGAGTGGATTCTGGCTTGGTCATCTCGAGTAACTTTGACATCACCCTGACCGTTCTTCCTTTCTATCTTTACTCGGTCAAACTTGTCTTCGTCTACCTAGTCTCCTTTATCGTGCTCTGTCAAGAACTTGATTTTCATGACGTACTCGCACTCAGGCACTTCTCAGACGAAATGTGGTGCTCTCTCATCTGTCATTCGGGCATGAAAGTTCATACGTCCTGCATAGCTTCAATTTCGACAGTGATCTAGATGCAACCGATATACTTTTCCCTCAAACCGCCATGTGGAGTGGAGCAGACCGCAGTTGCACCATCCATTTCTACTCGTCTTTGGCGTCATTCATCATTTCAATCCATTGTTCGGGGAGCGCGGTGGATCAATGGTTACGGAATTGGACTTCAAACCGAAAGGTCCACGGTTCGATCCCCACCAGAGGCAACTGCGTTGTGTCCTTGGAGAAGGCACTTAATCCCGATTGTCCGCATGGGGGCACTGTAGCGCTGTGTACTAAGGCGTACTGCACTTGTCTTCAAACTATACTAACCCTACTTGTGTGGAGTTAGTACTTTGGAGAGTCTGACAGTTGTTCGCCATTGCTCGGAGATTATCTTCGGGTCCTACGGCTTCCTCCACCCGTAAACCCGTGACCCTAGTTGTCGAAAGCGTCGTTGAATCCCAATAAATAAATAAAAATAAATAAATAAATAAATAAATAAATAAATAAACCCATTGTTCGTTGGTAGGTAAGTTAAAACTAGAAGTCCTGTCCTGAAATGCGCACAAATAGCACGTCGATTTGCGCGTTAATCTACGCGTTATGACGATGGTAAGGCTTTCAAATTCTGCACATACGGCCTGTGCACAAGCAAAGTTTCAACCAATGGACCTCCGGGTGACCCGGATGTCCATTGGCAGGAACATTACTTGTGTTTGCTATGGGTAACAAGGAGAACCTGCCATGCCATTCAATATGACAATTGCGAGCAATTCCTACGCGCAATTAAGCCTACATAAGCGCATAGTTCGTGACAGGACTTCTAGTTTTAATTGTAGCTGCTCAAGAGGACGAACTTGGGTATCCAAGTCAATTAATTATTGTCCCAGTGAGGCTTGGTTCGTAATTTCCGTAAACATCTCTTCGATAAGATAAGTGACCGCGATTAAACCTGTTAAACCTGTTTGCCAAGATTTTTGCACTGAATAACTAGTACAACTCGCGGAGTAACAATATTTCGTTGCCCCGTAATTCCTTTATTTATCTTTGTTAGGACTGATGATTATAAGATGCAAATTTTGTCTAGTCAATAAAATATTTTTATTTATTTATTTATTTATTTATTTATTTATTTATTTATTTATTAGGGTTTAACGACTCTTTCGACTGCTAGAGTTACCCTGTGTGGCACAGTTTTACGGGTGGAGGAAGCCGGAGCACCCGAAGAGAACCACCGAGCAGCGGCGATCAACTGTCAGACTCCCCAACATACTAACTCTACACAAGCAGGGTTAACATTGGTTGAAGACAAGTGCACAATCGACGTGCAGTACGCCTTAGTACACAGCGCCACCACGCGACAATCGGGACAGTCGGAATAAAGTGCCTTGCCCAAGAACACAACGCAGTTACCCCTGGCGGGTATCGAGCTGAAGGCCGATGCAGTAATCACAGAGCCACCTCGATCCCTGTTGCTGTAATCATTTCATCCTTTGTGGCAAATTTCCCTAAAGCATTTAGTAGTGATTATGAAATATACCGCCAGAAAACATGATGCCGTTGGGAATCGTGGGTGTTCACCTGTGTGCCAATATCTCCACTTCAACTGATTGCTAATTATGAATTCAAACTTACCAATAGATAAGATCATATTCACCATTATCCTTTAAGAAAATCAAGTAACTAAAACAAAATAACTAGCAACAATTTTCACGGCTGCTTTACAGCAGAGCCATAATGACTCTCAAATTCGGACTGTAACCTGTTACCAGGCCTCAAAATAAGCAGTCTGACATTTGAAAAATGAGGCTCCCAGAGGGTGAATTTGATGATACTATCCCATACAGTGCGCCAGTTCATCCCCTGTGTACCTCTTCCTGTTTAGTTTTTAGACCTCGATTCAGATTGATGTTCACATAGGGTAAAGGTAGTGATGCTACCCTGCTGTGCAGGGTAGCATCACTAAATTCACCTTCTGAGGACCTCATTTTGGAGATGACAGTTTGCTTTTGTTCTGACTTGCCTGTTACCAAACACCAAAACAGACGGATGTTCTTGACTAGCTAAAATGTTCATTGTTTGTTCCTAACAAAATATAGCTTATGACACCTTATTGAGACTAGTGGACTGAGCTCGTTCCAAATAGGGATCCTAAGCTATTTGAAAGACGACGTTTGTAATTTAGTGTTTGGTGGTTCAGCTGTTACGTTCGAGAAACGGTCAAAAATGAAATTCAAAGATGGGGGTGACAGAGATGTTCTAGATTGACCATGACGGCAATATTTTACAATATGTCTTCCATTACAAATACTGCCAGAATACGAGGCCCTAACACCCCTTCAGTATTATACCAGGTGCTTCATTTGGACAAACCTGTAAATCCTTATAACAACAAAGTTGGGTGTCAAACATGAACGTTTTGCACCAATGGTTTGTGAACATATCCAGGTTTTGCAGAGTATCAAATTAGGTACTCCACTTTTCACCATTGGAGTACCAAAATAAAGGTACTGTAGAATACCAAATGTATATGTTACCAAATGTGTTGGTTCCCTAGAGTACCAAGATTGGTACTATAGAATACCAAAACAAAAATACTGGTTGTTAGAAAACCAGCTATACTTGTTGGATTCTTGGGTACTCTAGAATACTAATTATAAAGGCTCCCTTAAGTGCCAATCCAAAAACTGAAGAACTCCAGAATAGCAAACCAATGTGTTTTTGTAAAAAAAAAATAGAAATGTCTGCTAAGCTGGAAACGAAGCTTCTTCTAAAGCAAAGTGATCCTTACAAAATTGAATGCTATGCAACTAAGCTGACCCATCAGGCCCTCTTCATCTCATAAGTATACGGGAATGCCAGTATGATACATGCTTGAGTATACATGAATGCCAGTATGATACATGAATGAGTACACATGAATGCTACTGATCTTAGTCGGCCAGTCACTGTATTGATCAGGTTTGAACAGGTTGGCGAAACTACACAACACTTTCATGAAATGCCACTCAGCAACCATACTTTTTGACCAATGTAGCAGGCGACATTTTCAGACGGCGCTCGAATCCGGGACTACAACTCTCACACTTAATGATAAACTGGCACTTTGATACTCGGCGTGCAAATTAGAAGCGAAGGCTATTTAAAATCTATGTCATGGGCATTCCCGGGGCCCAAATTACTCAGGAGAACCTAGTTTTTCTGGGTGAGGGAAGAATTTTTCAATGATTTCCCCATTAAGACAGTTTGTCCCCCCCACTGTACTCCGAAATACGAATTCGAGGGGTTGCTTTGATCAAACTTGCAAGTAGCCATAGATGTTATTGCCAGAGCACTGGGAATGTTATTTGTGAGAAATAGCTTTTAAAATGATTTTTCCCAATACTAACGCTCTTCACAAAAATTACCATTCAATTTTCATTTTTTGTCTCAAAACATAGCATATGACCCCTCACTGGAACGAGCTCGTTGAGCTCGTTCCAATGAGCGTTATAAGCTATGTTTTGAGGCAAAAAAAATGGAAAAAGTTGTTATTCAAGAATTTTGTTTGCAAGTGTCATCTGCCCTTCGCATTAGGTAAAGGGTTACAATATTTTTTCCGATCCCCACAGATGTCAAAATACATATGCTGGAGGGTGGAGGAACTACTCCCTTAAATATAAATCACAGGGTGGGGGTTATCTGAACAAAGTCATAAACCATTATTACGGATAATGTCATATGCTAAACACTAAAGCATTTGGTTTTGCGGTTTTAGAAGGGAACATTTTTTTTTTAAAATTGTCACTTTGTCCAATGTGTTTAATGTGGGCGCATTCCCTAAAAGTGCTTCCAGAGGCATGATTCGAACACATTTTATTAAATTATTATAAAGGTGCTAAATACAAAACATGAAAGTCTGTGGACCAGTGGCTGAGGTGAAGATTATTTTAATATTTCACTCATCACCCATCACCCACTATATTAGAATATGAGGTTTAACATCCCTAAATATAACCACGGGGTCTTCAATTGAGAAAACTGTTAAATATTTGTGAGAAAGGTGTCATATGCTAAACCTGAAAGTTTTTTGGCCAATGGTTTGTGAGGAAATGTTTTCTTTGTTCCCTCATAATCCACAGTGTTAGAATAAAGGATGTTTTCACTGTTTTATCCATAGACAATAGTAGTATACAGCATTGTGGAGAAATTGCTCTATTAAAAGCTTTCGACCAAAGGCCTTCATCAGTTTTGCTAACTTCAGAAAATACTACATACTTGGTTGAATGCAAATTTCACAATGAAGGCTGAGAAAGAACGTTAGACGTCGAATCGCCCTTTACGTGATTTTAGCATCAGAGAATGTAATTTCTGCTGTTCCTTGTGTTAAATCCCGGTCCATTCCACGTTTCCAATTTCATAAACCAGTAATCTTCATGTATGACTCTGAGTTACAGAAGGACATTTGCATTCAACCAAGTATGTAGTGTTGACTGAAGTTAGCAAACTTGATGAAGGCCTTTGGCCGAAAGCTTTTAATAGAGCAATTTCTTCATTTACAAATATTCATCAACAAGATGATATATGCTGAGTATGGAACCATTTCAACTATAGACTTGCTAAAATAAGATTGTTTTTTATGTTTCCTCCCTTATCTACAAAGTTAATATATGGGGCTCCATGACATATCTAAATATGATCCCAGACTGGGATTAAAATTCATGCAAGAATCACAATCGAAAATGATACTTGCAAGGAAACAATAAAAATCTACTCGCAAAATGATCATTTGATTTTTGCTATAGATTCTGAAAATGTCCTTAAAGGCTTGGAGAATTCGACTTATTGGATGCTCCCTCATAATAAGCCGCACTTAGTTTTAGCACTGGGGTATTGTGTCTTGACTGCCTAAAGAAGCAGCCAGAACTTCACAAGAAATCACTACCTACGTAATGTAACTTACATGAGCAAGACTATTAAAAAGCCTGTGTGTTGGAACAGGTGTTCCTCATCTGTTTGTAAAGTAAGAAGCTCACCTAAGTTGGAACTGTGCCCCAAGGGTTAAATTCTAGTAAATATATAAATATGACATCTCTTTTTTATGATGGAATATGTACTGCGGCTGTACTCACAAGGATAAAACAGCATTATCAAATTCTACATTAGGCCTATTTAAGAACAAAAAAGATGGATTTCCCAAGAATCCAAACCTACAGTCACGAAGCAGAACAAATTTTAAGGGCTGCTGGGACTTGATTTTAATAAGCATGTAAAATGTGAAAACTGGGATTTTATATATCTAACATTTGACGCATTGCTTTGGGAGATGTTTTAAAAATGTTTTTTCTATTACCTATAGTGCTAACACAGGAAAGAGTGGGGGGGGGGGGGGGGGGGGGGGGGCATTATACCAATACATTTAACCTCAGGTGGGATAAAGTACGGCGACTCTAAATATTTCCCCGACAAACTTCAACTCAACATTATAAATTATTACTATTTTTTTATTAGGGTTTAACGACATGTTAACAGCCAGGGTCATATCATGTCGGTGACAGTTTTACGGGTGGAGGAAGCCGCAGTACCCCGAGAGAACCACCGAGCAATGACAAGCAGCTGTCAGCCCTCCAACGTCGTAACTCTGAACTCTGCACCGCGGTACAGGCAGGGTTAGATTGGTTGAATACATGCACGCCTTTGACGTTCAGTACGCCTTAGTACACAGCGTCATCGTGCCCCCATGTAGGCCATCGGGGTTAAGTGCTTGCAAGGACACAACGCGGGAGCGCGAATCAGTCGCTGAAATGGTCACCCATCCAACTACTAACCGCGCTCGACGTTGCTTAACTTCGGTGATCTGACATGGTCTGAGGTTTGCGGCTCGGAGCGTATGTTCAACCGAGGTGAGAAGCGTCGATGTTGAACATACACTCCCAGCCGCAAACCTCAGATCATGTTACCGTCAACTCATCACAATAATGTATATGTTCCAATAAGACACTACGCATAGCCTAAAACCTACATCTTGAAGCACGAGAGGCTTTTTTACTAAACTTGTGATCGTTAAAAGTTGCCTTATTCAAGACAACTTTTAACGACCACAGGTTTAGTAAATAAACCTCTCGTGTATCCACGACGGCACTGGATGAATAATCAGATAAACTCATTCCATCTTACATCAAGTCGTAAATCGGTTTGTAATTTAAACAACTCTTCATCCGGAACACCGTTTGCTGCCCACGTGAAACATCCAGAAAAATGAAACGGCTTGCCGGTCACTCCGTTGATGAAGCAGTTACGAAACGGGCGACGTCATTTCAAATATTTCGCGTTGTGACGTCAGACATTAACATTTGCCACTTGAGCCGTAAACATAGATTATACTAAGCGAGCTCTCGTCCAACCAGAGGAGGATGATTTTAGTCTTATTGGAACATATTCGATTCTAGACCTCAAAAGTGAGAGATTGCATTTGAACAAAAATGAAACAATCCAACCAATAAACAGAGAATACGGTAGAAATTAACTTGTAATTGGATTCCAATCTTTTCATCTGAGCCATCAATAATAAGTAAACAGCAGAGTATTTTTGATAATGGTATTTGTTTTGGTATTGGCTGAAGTGACAAGTTCTTATGTAGCCTGGTCATTGTAAGGGAAACGGAACGATGAATTCGAAGAAAGGACAGATTCTAGTCAGAAAATCGGAAAATTAGATTGGAAAAGTCGAATAATTTGATCGAAAATTGTAAAATTGCTTTGACTCTGCGGTAAACGCAACCGATTGCCAATCGAAGTCGCGAAAACCGTGATTACAGGTTGACAATTCAAACTGACTGGACGAAAAAGTCTGAAAAGTTGAAAACTTGAAGGAAATTGATTTGTTGGAATTTCTAACTATTGAAGTTTATACCTTCTAATTTCCAACTATTGAAAATTATTATTGTTTTTTTGTGGTGCTACTTGTCTGGATTTAGCTGCTTCAACCATAACGTACTAAATATGAGAAAAATCTACTTCAAAAAGTTATAGAAATGTTTCTACAAAGAAACTTGAGAGTTTCACGAGCCCTGGTTTGTTTTTCAAATTCGTGAAGCTTGAAGAAAGTAGGAGACTTGCAACTTTTTTAACCATAATCTTTGTAAACTTACCTCAATGAACAAAATAAATCCTCCAACTATGTAAACAATCAGTGATTTGCTTTTAATCTCGTCCTTGATGGCATCAAAACAACCCTTTAATATATAATAAAACATAGAAATGAACAAATAATTATTTTAGGCAAACAAAATTGAAGCGATGTTTCTTGGTTACTTTTTATTCGAAGTCATTTACTTGGATTTTTTATAGATCTCTTGTGTTAACACCAAGAAATCTGCAGGCGAGTCTGTTCGATCACATGGCAACAAAATCTGAGTACATAATAGCTGTTTCTAGTTAAGTGTCGTCTGCCCTGAGAAAACAGACGAAACACAAGCTGGGACATAGATCTTCAGTACACTACTGCCGCTGTGGATTGGTCGTAACCCACGCGTGGTCGGCGATGTCCACGCATGCGTTTACCAGGTAATAGAAATCACCAGAAGTCCAGTTTTAGTTAATGAAGCACCGGGTTGTACCTGGTGCTTCAATAATTAAATTACTGATGATTATTCCTGTAATTAGTGTGTGGAATCTAATATTATTACGTCCGTGGAAATATTGCCCACCCGTGGAAAGTGTGCAGTGTACAACGGCCGTACTGTAATATGTTATGTGTATAGGGGATCCCTAACGGGTCACGATGTTGATATGAAATTGCTGAACCGAGTTCGCTATAATCGACCTGAGTCTAGGTTTACCAAAACAGATCACTTGTACTGAACGAGATTCAGAAAAGTCATAACGAATCGTGACAAATTTGGAATTCCTTTCGTCATATATTTTTGAAATATGTACAAAATAACCCTTTTCCCCATCGTAAAACTGGACTGATCTGTTCACAAAATCACCAACCAATTTTTTTATTTTTTCAATTTTTGCCCCGAAAACATACCTTATGACTCCTCGCCGCGATCATTCCATTAAAGAGTCATAACTATGTTTTCGAGGGAAAAAAAGAGAAAATTTCCAGTTATTTGGGTATTGTTTCTTTTTTTGCAACAAGTCGTATGCTATTCATTTTAAATGAATGGTAAACAAATATAGGTTATTACCACCATTTGGGTTTCTGACATGGTTTATTGAAGTCCAGACCTCGTAAATGGGCATATAACGACGAGTCCGTTAGGTGACGTCATGGTTTTACGTTCTTAAACTGTGCATGACGTAACTCATTCATTCTTTCACCTGGACTATAACCGCCGAAGTTTACATAAGTGTTTCGGCTGTCTGTTTCTTCATCCTATTTTTCAGATTTAACACACGGTGGGCCTATATAAGACTATCACCATGACAAAAAATGATCTAGTCTAATTTATTTCGCTGAACTGATAATTTTTTATTTATCATTTAACTACTTTTATCAAAACAGTGGTCTCGACAAGTGTAATAATTTTGCGATGAGTGCACGTATAAAAAAACGTTCTCTTTCTGAATCGAATATTTGCACGTGTGGTGGCTACAGTACCCTCAATACAAATCTGTATTTTGTCTGGACGTTTTTACTAGCATTGGAGGAGATACGTTCTTCTTGTTTCAAGATAAAACATAAAGACGATTAATTCAATTTTACTTCGAAATCAACTCTTTAACAGTGTAACGACGGCGACGTTGACTTCTGACTCCGCACGTTTATTAGACGTGTGTTGTAAACGATATGTCCGTAATGAGCAATTTGATAGTGATTTTGTGATACGCAGCCGTAATAATAAAACTAGTCCTAAGTCTTCTTTCCCGTGGTAATGTCTTAAAAATTCGGTCAAATCAAGTCTGATTACGTAACATTTCTTGCGTGAATTCCAAGAAAATAAATGTATATAGTATATGTTGGATTCAATCGTCTGAAATATATCATTTAGTCGGAAAAGCGAACCTAAGGTTCGCTTTTCCGACCAACTGAAATATTCCAGACGAGTGAATCTAAAAATAGGCGAGGGATATTTAAAGCTAGACTGGTTCCAGACCACAACAGGGTCGAATTCCTTACACAATTAGACTGGTAGTCTGAGAGCATACTTATTGATATGAAGACATAAGAACATTTGTAATTTATATACAAGGTAAACTACGTGTTGCGCGTGAATTGAGATTTCCTTGTTGGGTCCTCAAGTGTCTGCTTGTTTGGCAGGTAATCATAAAACTTAATATTCATTGACCGGATGTAAATAACTAAAGTCAATCGCCTATGACCTTGAATGACAGCGCACAACCAATTCTATCTAATGACGAATCATAATCTATGAACTGAGTTCAAATATTGAAGAGTAAGAAATAATAATAACAAAATTTGGATGATAGTAGGCCTAACTAATTTGGATTTGATCAATTTAGGAGAAGAATGACAAACAAATCATAATTAATTTAGTCACGAAATCATCACCTAAATGTTTATGAATTTTTGTTTCTTATAATTTGTTGAAAACGTGTCTCCCTTTCCGTCCCGGAGATCCACTGTTATTATGGCTCCAATATTCAAGCTGCGGGATCGGGGTGGGATTGGTTAATGCGGGGTAACATGGGCAAGTGCCCCATCCCTCCTCCACACTTTTCATGCAGACATGCTTTGTAATTACACGGCCAATTTTACAATTCGAGAGTTTGTAAATGGTTCATTAAACAGGCAGTACCAGTTTAAACAATATTCATTACAGTCCATTATGAATTTTATTTATTGAGGTTTAACCACACTTTGGACAGCCGGGGTCACCTCGTGAAGGACAGTCTTGCGAATGTAGCCGGAGAGAACCTCCGTGCAGCGGCAAGCAACTGTCAGACTCCTCAACACTCTAACTCCGCCCAAACAGGGTTAGCATTGGTTGAAGACAAGTTCACCATCGACGTGCAGTACGTCTCAGTACACCGAGACCATGCTGTATTACAGACTGTAGCGAGAGTTACAAAATACAAATATCAGTACTTGTCGCGTTGTACTTAATTATCTACAAATATAAACAAATTTAATTGCATAAATTCCAGCTTCGGTCAGTTCGATATAATTCTTCTAGTTCAACCATCTTCCAATCCCAAGGCTAGCCTTCGGGTTGGAAGATGGTTGAACGAGACGATAAATACAAAACCAACATTAGACAGTCGCAAGCACTCTAAAAACGAAAAACATAGCAGGTATCCTGGGGCCAATACTATAGAACTTTTACAACTGTATTTTCTAGAATTGTATTTTAGTTGTGACTTAAAATAAGTTGAAATGAATCATTAACATAATCAAAGATCTGGCAAATTCCCTAATCATTTGAAATGCTAATGATTCAGTTTGTTTAGTTAAATTAATAGGTAGAAAATACAATTCTAGAAAATGCAATTGTAAACGTTTTATAGTATTGGCACCTGGTTGCATACGGTTATAATACATATTTATTTATTTATTGGTGTTTCAGGTCACATATTTCTGCACAATAGCAATGGCTTATGGCCGCGGCAGTTTTAAGGGTGGGGGAAGCCGGAGTACCCTGGGAGAGCAACCGAGCAACGGCGAGCAACTGTCAGCTCCCCAACATACTAACTCCACACAAGCAGGTTTAGCATTGGTAGAAGACAAGTGCATCATCGGCGTGCAGTACGCCTCAGTACACAACGCCACAGTGCCCCACGTGGGCATTGGGGGTGAAGTGTCTTGCCCAAGGAGTTATAATACATACCGTAATCGAAAGAACGTTGTGAACTTTTTCAAAAATACAGCCTCTCCTCCCCAAACCATTTCCATTGCATTCGTCAAGCCATGGAAATCGACGAAATAGCATTTCTGTGAATTCATTTTTCAATTTTTTTGTCAAAAGGGCAGAATCATGGTAGACACGGTGTATCATGAATATTTGCTCCTCTCCACCCCCCACCCCCCTCCCTACTCACCTTTTTGATGTAAGCTATTGTGTCATCATTTCCATTAGTACAGGCAGCATCTTTCACAGTGACAGAGGTCGGATAATCATTAGTTTGGAGAACACAACACATCTTGGGGATTGTTTCACCATTTCTGCTTGCATTCCAGGTAGCTAATACTGTGTCACTAGTAAAGTCCTCCTTGCCATTTACTCCACAGCATTCAAACTGTAAAAATAGGAACATGCACTGACAATTTATTATTCAGTAAGTGTAGAAAAAGAATTTGAAAATGCAATTATTACAAGAGGTGTTTTCCTAGTTTGTGAACTATGACGAACCTCCCTACGCTAGCCCTAACTCATACTCTTAACCAACCGAGGTTTATTGTAGAAAACCGAATGACCGCTTAGATATTTGCCTAACCACCAGCCGCCATATACACATAAACTCATAATCTTACCACCTGCAGTTTGGCTTAACTCTTTGAACGCGAGGAACAGCTTTTCCGGCCAGGAACATGATATATCATAATGCCATTATATTTATTTATTTATTTATTGGTGGTTAAGGTCACATACTTATGCACAATGGCTAATCATGGCCGTGATAGTTTTACGGGTGGCGGAAGCCGGAGTACCCGCAGAGAACCACAGAGCAACGACGAACAGCTGCCAGCTCCCCAACATCGTAACTCCACACTGCAGCACACGCAGGGTTAGATTGATTGAAGACATGCGCACCATCGACGTGCAGTACGCCTTAGTACACGGCGTCATCGTGCCCCCATGTGGACAATCGGGGTTAAGCGCCTTGCCCAAGGACACAACGCGGGAGTCCGAATCGATCAACCGTCACCAACGCCATTATATAGGATGGCTGTTCAGTAAATGTGTGGGTTAGACCAATCAATATTTTCAACGTGCAGCCCCAAGGCTGCACGTTGAAAGTATTGATTGGTCTACCCCAAATAATGAACATGGACTCTTCTAATTGCTGCCATTGAACTGGCATGGAAGATACCACTAGTGTTCAAAGGGTTAAGCAAAGATACCACAGACCACGACTCAATGTGTCTAACTAATTTGCTTCACACAAACTGACATGGAATGAATAAATGAAAAAAACCCCAAAAACACCCGTGACAAATCAGATTGAATTCACCTCCACAGGTTAGTGAATGAAGTAAAATACGATAAAAAACAAATGAAATGTATTATCTTTGTTACTTTCAAACTAAATGGTCTCTCCATGCGTACCCCATCCAAGCCCTCAGACAAGATAATGTTAACTCTCGTGTAAAGGACCCATGGCTGACAAGTTTCGTCATTGGAAGTGATTTACGTGAAAGTTAGCTCCCCTCAATTTCCAAAAGCTGTCAGTAAATGTAACACTAAGGGTATGGGAATTTCATATGAAAATTCAAATTTCGACATGTTAGCGAAGTGGAATCATCTGTGTGCGCATCATTTCACAAACTCCAGACATTTTCCTATAGAGTAGTTTGAAAATGCAGAAGCTGACTTTTTACAATTTTTCCCCAATCAGTTTGAATGCTTGACTATCATTCTTCGTTGAAACCCATTTAAAAATAAGAAAAAGGTGTTTTCGCCATTTTCTTTATATTCTGTAACTATTTTCTGTTCATTATATCAACACTGTGCACATCGTGACATATATATAGTACGTGAAGAGTGTATTATCACTAAATCACCCGCAGAGTGGAGATTCCACCCGAGGAATAATTGCAAATTTGTTGCAAAGCATAACCAGCACCAGCAAAGTTTCAGCCAATGGACCTCCGGGTTTAACCCGGAGGTCCATTGGCTGAAACATTGCTTGTGTTTTTTGTCCATATGTACAAAATTTAAATGTAAAAGCTTGGCTGATAACTCCATTCCGCGGGTGATTTACTTACAATCCACTCTCCACGTACTGTAGACAGAACAGCATCCGCCTTCGAACTGTCATTTTGTACCGCACGAGATCGAGTTTTGGCGGATGGATAATACTGAACGAGAAAAACGCAAGCCAATTTTATTCGCTGGTCTACCTATGGAATAAGGTTCTGCTCCACACTTTCGCACTATTGCATAGGGGTAAAATTCTAAACATAGGGCATATGTTGAAACTAATGTCATGTAAATAGGAGATATATTTTTAGTATGAGACATATGATTACATTAGGCTATTTGGGGGACAAGGGAATTTGAAGTTTGGATCACAGAGTTGAAGTCTGATGCGTAGGGGTAAATTACCAGAGAAATTATGGGAAACAGTGGCTTCGAAAAATTGACTATTTTGTAACATGTCATTTTCACACGGAGTTGTTACCATGAATGAAACTAAAATGAGACGGAAGCATATAATTTTTGTCTCCTTTTAGAAACTGGGGGTTATGTGCTCCAGGGCTTAATATAGCATATGTCATGTCATTTTGGAAAATGCCTGGAAAACTTTGGGGCGGAACCTAATCGGCTCGCTTTTTTGTGGACGTAATCGGCTTGTGGACAAATTCGGTCGTCACACATGTAAAATTTGCAGAATTTCACACATCATCTAGACGATAACCACACGGGTTATACAATCACAATCTTTCACGGAAGCTATCTGTTTTCTTTTGTTTGAAAACAGCTCTAGAATCTGGAACACTGGGGCACGAACCGGGACTAGAAGTTCGAGAACTCTGATTCGCTTTTACCACCGATCACTCACCATCACTAACGATCGCAAACATTTTCGGCATACATCGAACAACTGATCGACCGACCGACCGACCGACCGACCGAGAGAGAGATTAGGTTAAAATCATCTACGACGTAGAATCCATCCACCAGGGCCTAATGAGACTGTTGAAAAAATGGTAGGTCAGTGCTTAAGTATGAAGTCAAAAAGTGGCTTGGACTGTGCCATAAAGCAGTTAAGCAGGAACACTGTTCTTGTGGACGTAAGCCACAAGTGTACGTTTCTTCTGAAGTGTATTTGCCACTCTCCAAAACCCGCCTCCGACAATAAGTTATACACTGAATTGTGATATTTTACAAGTCCAGTTAGCGTATAGCATGTATATTTAAACGTTAGATTAAAGGATTAAAGAGAGTTCATTTTAACCCCGTACATACTGATGTCAAAATATCGAACTTGTCAAGCAACAATTTTTCCCATAATGCACCTAAAAATTTAATCAATTCATTCTTGTCAATGAGCTCTGTCCAACAAGACTGAATTGGTTAAATTCCTGGTTACATTACCGGAAACATTTTCAGGTTGATATTTTGATATTTTGTCCTCAGTGTGTTGAGGGTTAAACGCGTCAAACATGGCCAACGCGCAGGATAATAAGTTGTGTATATATTATTAGTTAAACAGTTTGTTGGTGGCCTAATATGGTATATATGGTGTCAGTTAATTTCATATTGGACGAGAGTGAAGCTCGAGCTCAATATGGAATTAACTGACACCATAAATACCATATTAGGCCACCAACACACTGTGTAACGAATAACTCTTACCGACTGCTGCATCGATGCACAGAACTAATAACAACAGCGATTAAATTAAATGAGATAATTCTCACAATGTATTCACGTGTCTTTGCCTTGTTACAATTTATGGGAGAGTGCAGGCACTCTCCCATAAATTGTAACAAGGCAAATTCATACATACCAAACAGTTTCATTTCGATGGTAACATGACACATATCCATGGAATATGAAGCCTTTTAAGTTGCCTAAATTGCACTCCAGACCAAATATGGGCTTCCAACACTCAGTCATTCAACTTGAAGCGTTTATCATCTGCTGCCATTCTGAATAATCAATGAACAAAGGGTAGATTATCCATAGCTGTCAGCATATATTGATGTTGACAGGCAGTATATGGTTTTATATGCAGTCTGCATGTGATGTCTTTGAACCAATGGAATTCCCAGATACTTGTAGTAGGTAAGATATACATGTATATGTGTCTGTATATCGCAGACTCAAAACAAGTGCAATTACCCCAACAGTGATCAACACCGAGGACCTGACCTTCTTGTGCCATCATTTGAAAAACGGAAAATCAACGCTGGCTTCAAAAGTATATTTTAAGCGTACCTTTTGCTGGATTTTATCAAATGCAATATTGAATCCATTTGCTTGATTAGTAGTGTCTCCATCGTAAGTTGTACTCAATTTGTCGACAATTTTATCTTTCACCTCCGCAAATACCTGAAAGTAAAATAGACATATACTCAAATCAGGAACAGGCAAGAGAAAACATTAGCATTGTGTATGGTTATGTTACTTCATCTTTGCCGTGTTTTACTTAATTAACCATCACCAAGTGCTGGGAGACCTACTGCTATGGCTATACTTTATTTATTCACTTGATACGTGTATTTAACTTGAGTTAATTGGGGAGCGCGGTGGCTCAGTAGGTAGAGGTGCAGGCTGCAAGCCGAGAGGTCCTCGGTTCGAATCCCACCTGCGGCAACCGCGTTGTGTCCTTGGGCAAGACACTTTATCTCCATTGCCCACGTGGGGGCACGATGACGCCGTGTACTAAGGCGTACTGCACGTCGATGGTGTGCATGTCTTCAACCAATCTAACCCTGTCTGTGCTGCAGTGCGGAGTTGTGATGTTGGGGAGCTGGCAGCTGCTCGTCGTTGATCGGTGGTTCTCTCCGGGTACTCCGGCTTCCTCCAACCGTAAAACTGTCGCGGTCATGATTAGCCATTGTGCATAAATATGTGACCTTAAACACCAATAAATAATAATAATAAACTTGAGGTAATTAAATCTCTGTTTGTAAAATTATGTTATGCACTGCAGTCTGCTGGAGTTGGGTGTTGTGATAAGTGCTGACTTTGGGAAAAACATAATTAGACGCTATTCAAGTTGATGAACTTTAATTAAGTTCGAGCTGATTATTCAGCCAAACTGAATATCCTGATAATAAATTTAACATGTTAACAATAAATTGGTTAATAAACAGGAGGGGGTGTCCACCTCATTAGCTAACCAACGCATGGCAAGCAATACACCTAGGCTTATTACAAATCTGCAGAAAATGTCCGGTCATGTACATGTATAGCAAAAAAGGTCAGAAATTCCACACTTACAAAAAAGTCTAACATTGCATTAAAAAAGTCCAAAATCTCCAAAAGTTGCCCGGCCAAGGGTAAATGTCTTCTAAAATTGATGTATTTAAAACATATATGGAATATAAAAAGCGACAGCCTACCGGTGGTAGCCTCCACTCATACATAGCAAAACAGGTCAGAAATTCCACACTTACAAAAAAGTCTAACATTGCATTAAAAAAGTCCAAAATCTCCTAAAGTTGCCCGGCCAAGGGTAAATGTCTTCTTATATTGATGTATTTAACACATATATGGAATATAAAAAGCGACAGCATACCGGTGGTAGCCTCCCTCATATAGAGCAAAGCAGGTCAGAAATTCTCTAAGCCCACACTGGCAAAAAAGTCTAAAATATCACTGCTTATATACTCGCCCAAAAAAGAAAGTGTGCATTGCAGAAATTGATCAAACTCCAAAAAAATAATTTCGTAGGTGTAAAGAGTGTTAACCTGTTCATGAATAAGCTATATTGAACACAAAACAGCTTTCCCCGTTAAAATTGCATTAACGTTAAATGACGTGCTGCACGTTTGAGAAAAGGCATGTTTTGCACGTGGAGAGTCTGAAAATTCATGCAGCAGTGTGAATCCTTGGGTATTTAAACACTAAAGTAAGGCCTTCCTATCGTTCACATTCAAACTTGCGCTGCTGTTAAAACGACTCCACATTAGCATGCCAAGATTGACAATGAATCAACGTCTCCTTGCCCTGGGTATGATTAGAGCTGGCAGAACACACAGAGAGGTTGCCCAGCATTTGAACTGCCACCGTAACACTGTAGACAGGCTAGTCCATCGACATGCACAACATGATGACGTTCGAGACCGACCCCGCTCCGGGAGACCCCGAGTTACACCCCCTGCACAAGATCGGTATATCCGTGTCGTCCATCTCCGGAACTGGCAACAAACGGCAACGACGACAGCCAGGAACATCCCTAACCTGAGACGGATACATCCTCAAACAGTAATCAACCGGCTGAGAGAATACGGCTTACGTCCTCGAAGACCTGCAATTCGTCCGATTTTGACGTTACGTCATCGTCGTGCTCGACTGCAGTGGTGTAGACAACATCTCAGGCATCCCTTACACTGGTAGCGACGTGTTTTATTCACAGATGAATGTCGTTTCCATCTTTCATCATCAGATGGCCGCCAGAGAGTGTACAGACGTCGAAACGAACGCTACGCAGATCCATGTGTCGTGGAGCGAAACCGTTATGGGGAGGGTCTCTCGTGGTGTGGGGTGGCATCACTGCCCGTAACAGAACTGAGCTGGTCATTATTGATGGCAATCTCAATGCAGCCAGATATCGTGATGAAGTGCTTACACCTGTTGTCCCATTTCTGCAACGTCACGGCCCGGCGTCATTCTACAGCAGGACAACGCCCGACCCCACGCAGCTCGTATTATTCAACAGTATCTGCAGCAACAACAAGTGGATGTTCTTCCCTGGCCCGCAAATTCGCCCGATATCTCACCCATTGAGCACGTATGGGACGAAATTAAACGTCAGCTACGCCGGCTTCCCCATGCACCGTCATCGCTTGTGGAACTCCAAAGACAGCTTATCAGAATATGGAACATCCCACAACACTTCCATGCTAACTTGTTCGCTTCCATGAGGCGTAGATGCACAGCAGTAGTCGATGCAGACGGAGGTCATACCAGATATTGAGTGTGTGACTTTTGTGTTTGACCCTTAGTGTCTTTGACTCTCCATGGCACCAAGAGTATTCGTCGTAGCGTAATGAAATTTCTCGTGTTGATCACAAATTGATTCATCTGTGATTGAATAAAATTTCCATGAATGAAAATGATATATATCTTTTTTTAGTGTTATTTTTTAGCATGCACACTTTCTTTTTTGGGAGAGTATATATATATACCACTCAACGTTTTCTAAGCACCAAGTATATCCAACAACCTGTTTTACGTTTTAGTTGAAATATTGTTATGAAACGTGTATATATTTTATATTTAATTATATCTTTAATGATTTAAGCACAGAAATTAAGATTTTGTTTGTGTTTGACGTTATTTTTTAGGTTTTGAATACGATAACCATGGAAAATGGATATTATTGGTAAAAGAGGAAATTTTTCAAATTTGCCAAAAAGTTGACGGAGCGAACTGATATGGGTTCAATATCGACTATGACATTATTGTTAATCACAACTTGACAATGCCTTCTCATGCTCCCAATCAGGTGGTTCCAGATGGTCCTTTGTGGGTTGTTCCATTCTTGGACCAGCATGGCACCAAGCTCCTGGAACTTCTTGGTTGGACTGGACGGACTGAAATTGCAAGCTGCAACTCATTCCAGACATGTTCGATTGGATTGAAGTCATGGGATCTTACTGGCCAGACCATACGCTCAATCCCCTCCCTTTGTGGGTACTCCCGGACAGCATGGGCAACATGAGGACGGGCATTATCGTCCATCAGAATAAATCTATCACCCACTGCACCTGCATACAATCTTACGTGAGCATCCATGATCTCATCAATATACCGCTGTGCAGTCAATGTACCACGGTCAAGGACACAGAGCTCTGTACGTCCACCCCGGCCGATGCCGCCACAGACCATTATTGACTCTCCACCATAGCGGTCATGCTCAGCAATGTTGGCTGCATGGAATCGCTCTGCTGGTCTTCCCCATACCCTAGAACGCCCATCTGCGTTGTCTGGTCAGTACCTTGACTCATCTGCAAAAGGATAGGTCGTCAATATTCTCTGGTCCATCCAACGTGATCCATGGCCCATTCATATCGTGCCTGGCGGTGGTTCTGGGACAGCTGAATGCGAATACATGGCTTTACACCACCTTCGTACAAACTTGCCCGGATAGTTTGCGTCGAAACGTTTACCCCGGATGCATTCTGAAGGTCTCTACGAAGCTGAATTGCTGTGTCAAAGCGGTTCCTGAATGATCAAAAAACGGTCTTCAGCTGCAGATGTTGCCCTGTCTCTGGTGATCACCGTATGGTGCACTCCAAGGGCTTCACCAACCTGACGATGATGGGTAGCCCCTTGTTTCACCATCCCTACAGCCCACCACATTTCTGCTTCAGAAAAATGTCTTCTTATATTTGCATTCGCCATATTCAATCATTAAATCACAAGGGTTTGTGTTGAAATGAAGACCGAATACCCTATACATCTCATGTACATGTAGACGATACACGAAAACATCATGGAAATCAAGGGGTAAATGCTTTCCATGACTGTCACGAAAAGTCTGCCTGTCAAGAGAGCTGATGTAAACACTGGGGACCATCTCAATACATTCCTCAATCATATCCACCAAAATATCGCAAATGTGTCACAAGGAAATTTCACAATGACGAGTCAAATATGTGGTGCTTAGCAAACTTTGAGTGGTATAGCAACATCCGTTCCTTCCCAGAAACAGGCGGTGGTCGAAACACTTTTCTATGTGTGACCAATGAGCGCTCCAGCAAACCAGCTGTGTAGAAATCGTTTGAAGAATGAGTTTTAATGGTGGGACAAAGAGTGGCACCATGTGATAAAAAAGGTGAGCTTCCTTTAATCTTCTTTTTAAATTACAGCATTTAATTATTCATTTAAACAAGCTCTTCCATTTTATAACAGTGAGGAATCATAAGATATGTTTGTCACGACAAAACGACATGTTTTAATTACAGCTGATTGCAGCAGAAATTAGTTTTGTATTCCTGCAAAATTGTTTTACTTGAAGATTTTCTGAAGTATTTAAGGAAATGTAAACCATAAAAAACAATATATTTTCGAACTTTCTTTACAGAATCGTTTCAGTTATTTACGTTGAGGTTATTATATTAAGTATGTTATAAGAAGGGTGGTAGCATTGGAGTGGCAGAACTGCCGCAGAAGGAGCAGGTAGCCTCATAGTTGTAAAAGTGAAGGTACGACAAAACAACAATTGAGTTCTTTCTATTTATATATTTTTTATTTTCAAAACTGATCACGAATTTGGTAAGACTTATTATTTCATTTGTGTTGTACGACATGCGTTAAGGCCATGGAAGCCAAAGCAAGGGGAAAAACCCGCAGAAGCTTATAGTCTCTGAAAATGGATCTCCTGCATATGTTGGCACTTGAAACTGCCGGTTTAGCATCTATTCAAAACGAGCCAAGATGTTTATGCTAATTTGTAATTTTCCAGGAAAAGATGGGGAAAGGGATTCGAGTTCTGCCCAGAGTGCCTTCATGGCTTGTTACAACCTCAGTCCCAAGGATCACCAACTGCCTCTACCCCCCCCCCCCCCCCCCTGATTCCTGTACGGCCTTATTAATAAATTACTGCCGATGCCCCTAGGATTTAAAATGAAAGTGTCAATGACACTGTAGCTCAACTTGACTGTGTGCAGTGTTTGATGAAAAGGATAATGTTCAATGTTTATGAAAGGATTACGAATATGGACAAGTATTGGGATAACTGAGAATATGTTAATTTATGTTACCTATATGCTATCTTTTCAATAAGAATAATTTGAGGTGTAGACTGTACTAAGGAACCGAGGCCTGGGTTAATGTGGCCCTCACAGCTAATGTATGTCAACCAAAGTTACCAAGTTACCAGGGGAGGGGGGGGGGGGGGCTGGAAAAAATATGTAGACGCAGGGTCAAAAAAATTTGTTTTCACCCTTCAGACACCCACCCACCCCTACTCGCATTTTTTATTATTTTTTCCGAGTCATTTTTGGGGACCCACCACCTAAAATCTTAGAAAATAAGTGTAACATGCAGACATAGCCCTGTCTAACCTTAAATTGTTCCATTTCTTAACATTTAAGACTACTCCCCTGGCGATTTCTGCATTTTAATAAACCTATGAGGCTGGAAGGGAAATAATTCTAATCAATGGAAACAGTAACAAAATCAAATAATTCTGAATAAGTCACCGAATAAGTCTGAGATAATACATTCCCTGTTGCCCTAGTCAATACTACAAAAATTAGCAATTCTACCTGATTCTACTAAATAAAAAACACCTTTCATTCCTCATTTTGGAGCTAATAGAGATAGCAAAAAATCACTTTCCCAATTTCAGTGTGGTATGCATATGTGACATGAGGGAAGTCACACTCACAGCCACAGTCAAAATGTCTGTATATCATGCTGGGGTGATGAAGGTTATTGGTTCATACTGCATAGTAGTCATCTTTGTTCAATGTTCAATTTATGCCAACTAAACCTGGGGGTGGGGGTAGTTTTTGTTTTATTGTTTTACATCGGTGCATCAGGTGGAATTATGATTTTTGTTTATATAAACTTTATGAAATTATTCTGGACTATTTTCTCCTTCAGTTAACATGCAATGGTCAGATAAGATTAGGACGCATAGATGCAAGTCCATGCCTATACATCCATCAAACACCATAGCACACTAAATCATTCTGATTAAATCATAATTTCAAGTAGTTTCAAGTTGATATTTAAAAATACTTGCCATGTAATTCAATTTGTCTGATGCAAATTTGCCAACGACTTCCCTAAACCATGTGGACAGCATTAGCAGCAGGTACCAACATGGAATTTATATGGATTTGGACTTACCTACACCCCTAACATGATAGTTTATATGGTTTAAATGTCTTTGTTGGCTATATAATTATATAATTGATAATAAAAGGTTAAGGCCACACAAAGTAGATCTTCTGTTTCTCAGGCCATTATTTGTAAAATTGCATGCGGGCGAGCGGTTTTTTATTTTATTTTTTATTTCAGTAATTACTTCTTTGCCATCAAAAGTTCATGTTCTTGGTTCATGTTTTAGGCCTCATAATCTACAGAATAGCGTGGGTGGTGGTGTATTTCATCCCTTGAGTGCAAGAAGGCTTTGCAATGCTAAAGCATTGCAAAGCCTTCTTGCACTCAAGGGACAAATTCATCAATTTTTTCAACTTGGGTAAAATATCAGACATAAACCATTTAATTTTTATTTTTTTTAAGCTTAAATTGGTTATAAAAAGAGAGCATGCGGCAGCCAAAAGGACCATGCGGGAGGGCCTGAGAAACAGATTTTATATTTTTTTAGGCCTAAACAAGCACAGAACTTAATGATTTTATGTTGAAGAAAAAAATTGCATTTTTGGTCATTTACACATTTTTTCCAACCCAAACCACGCACCACCCCCTCCTTGTGTCTGGAAATTTTCGGGTGACACCCCCCTCTCGTCCGAAGTTACAGTAAAATGATTCCAAAACGAGTCATTCTACCTAGTTACAATGAAATCCCCTCACAAATACAACTCGTAGACTTTGCTAAAGGGATCGTCATGTAACGTTCGGCGGTCACGGTTGACCAAACATGACCAAAATAGGAGTCTCATCTATATGTCATACCAAGTTATCCTACCAAGTTACAATAAAATCCCATCATAAAAACAACCTTTAAACAGTGCTAAAGGAATCTAGGTCACGTGACCAGGCAGCGGTAACGGCTGACCGATCGTGACCAAAATAGGATAGTCTCATCCAGACATCATACCGAGTTACCTTTCCAAGTTACAATGAAATCGCTTGATAAATATGAACTGTAGACTGTGCTAAACAAATCTAGGTCACGTGCCTGTGCGGCCGTCACGGTTGACCGATCACGGCCAAAATAGGACGTCCTCACCTGGACATTATACTGAGCCATCCTGCTAATTTTCATTGAAATCCCTTCGTAAATGCGGGCTGCAGACTGTGCTAAAGGAATCTAGGTAACGTGCCCTGATCGCGACCAAAGGAGATGTTCTCATCTAGATATTATAGGGTGTCATTCTACCAGGTTACAATAAAATCCCTTCATAAATACGACTGTGAGACTGTGCTAAAGGTTTTCGGTTCCGGAAAAGGGGGCGTTCTCATCTAGACATGGCAAATAGGACGTTCTCATCTAGACATTATACTGAGCCATCCTACAAATTTGCAATGAAATCCCTTCCTAAATGCAAGTTGTAGACTGTGCTAAAGGAATCTAGGAATCTAGGTAACAAGCCCCTGCGGCCGTCATGGGTGACTGAACCCGACCAAAAAGGCCGTTCTCATGTAGACATTATGCAGAGTCATCCTAAGAAGTTACAATAAAATCCCTTCGTAAATACGACCTGTAGACTGTGCTAAAGGTTTTAGGGTTTCAGGCTCGCGCAGCTGTCGCACTTGACCGATCGCGACCAAAAGCAGAGTTCTCATCTCGACATGACCTCGAACCTGCATATGAAATTTCGTGATGATCGGACAAGAACTACGGGGTGTAGCCTGTGCTAAAGAAAACGTGAACAGACTGACAGACTCCGCACGCGTGATGGCAATAGCTTATCTTGACTTTGTTACTGATGATTAAAGCTAAAAATGATTCGCTAAGCACCAGTGGCTAACGTTATAACGGGCGTTTCCATGCATTCAGAAGCACAAGAATGGCAAGTCAAAAAAAAAAAGGTTTTGTTGATGTTACATGCAATAGAAAAATAGGATCAATCTGTCAACCCTCCTCAACCTTACCCAACGTTATGACCAAAACCGGACAGCGCTATTTACAAAAATCGCCATTTAAATTCAATTATTGTTTTTTTTAAATTTTTTGCCTCAAATTCATAGCATATGAACGAGCCCGTTCCAATGAGTTTTCATGAGCTATGTTTTGGTAGCGGAAAATGGAAATTTGAGTTTTTCAAGAATTATTTTCCTATTCATTGTAGGTGAAGCCTATATTCGCGGTGCACATGGATTTGATATCTGTCCCTTAGTATCCCGCAAGTATCTTCAAATATCGTTTCAAATAGATAAGATTACAGTCGGGCACAGGCGCGTACCCAAGATTCTATAATGGGGGTGGGGGAGGGGGGTAGCAATTTTGGGGGCGGGGCCAGAGATGATATTTGAAAGTTGTGTGGGATTTCGGAGGGCTCCCCTAGGACCCTCTGGTCGCTGCCACTCCCCCACTGCCCTCGATGGAAGTGGAAGGAGGGGCAACGATCAGAGGGTCCTAGTTAAGACTAGCTGCCCACACCCGCGAGAAAAATGCGCAAACTCTCGTGCTCTAAGAGCGAATCTGAGGCATTTGTAGCATGTGTAGCCCCTATATTGAACACCAATTTGGGGCTCTATATTGTGTGAAAGTTGCATTGGTTCCCCCATGCCTCCAGTAGCTCCGCCACTGGACGGGCTTAAAAGTTTGGAGCTGTCGGTAAACATGGCCCATTTCATTTGGTTTCCTCAACCTTAGATCACACAACTAACTGATCGAAAGTTGTATTACGTCGCGACAAAGAACAACAATATAAGAATTGATATTTTCAGCCAAACATTACATACAAATGTCTGTAGTATTGACAACAATAGGGAATACATTCGAGTGTTCTTCATCAAGGCGTAAGGATCGATAAAACGTGACTCGATTGAAGAGAAGAGTTGTTTACACTGCCGTTAGAAGCAGAACGAGCCATATAACATATACTGTAACGTATTGTACTTACCTTGTCCTGAAATACGGCTACGAGGATTATAGCTGTAACCTGAAGTATCAGAATGAAGATGAGGATCGTGGCATACTGAAATATGACAAAAATATTATGAAATATAGACAAATATGATTACCTGCGTGCATTGAGGAGATTTTGTTATTAATTATTGGAGATTGTTACAGTAGTTTTTAATTAAAAATCCGAAAATCTGTCAATTTTGAAAAGGATTGGATGGATTAAAAATAAAAATTTATATGTACCCCGCAAATAAAGGTCATTCTTTCATTAATTCATTCGACATCTCGGTTTAAGTCCGAAACTCAAACCATTGAGTCACCTTGATCCCTATCCTCTCTTATAAAACCCTTCACATCCACACTACTTCCTTTCACACAAAGTTTTAGGAACTAAGAAATATTAGAGATGAAATTTGTTTGCTAAAATAAACATCAAGATTGAAATGTCATTTTAAAAAATTATTTTCCAAATGGCATGCAAAATACTTGATTATATCAACACATGAATGCACTTATTAAAAATCAAGTTAGTTTTACAGGGGCGTGGACCGGGTCCGCCCCAGTCGGAATACGCCAATGATCCTGCATGGAAAAATCCAGTACTCCATGGAATAGCATGTTATCGACCCAGGTTTTCTGGCATATCAGAGCGTTAAACCGACATACGAAGGAATTTGTGGTCTACTGTGGTCGCTGCCCCCAATACATCTGGATTTCTGGAATGGCAGCTAAAAAAAATCGCGACCCAATCTGCCCCACCTCCTAAGATGGGGCCAAGTCAATCAACGCGGTAACTCTTCCCAGCGATGTCGTTTGATGACGTGAAACCTGGTACGCTGTGACTGTAGTTACAGGGTATTGGCTTTCACTTCATCAAACGTCATGGTGTTCACATATCACAAAGACTAGTAAAATACACGGTAATAATTTTCCAATCAGCACTTGTGTTTTGCCAATAATAACAAAAATATGTTGTAAATATTCAGTTTTCATTACCATGGTAACTGCACATGATCAACATATTCATGTTTCGCAGACATCAAAGTATACTCTGTAAAAAGCCTTGAGCCTTGGTTATTTATAACGACGTCAAGCTCTAAGATGGCGGCGGTGGGGCCACTTTTCTCTATATGACCAATGAGCGCTCCTCCAGTTGTATAGATATGAGAGGTTGAGACACTTTTCGACATGTGACCAATGAGCGCCTCAGCAATCCAGTTGTACAGAGATCAGACGTTGAGACACTTTTCGATATGTGATCAATGGTCGCTCCAGCAATCCACTTGTATAGAGATCAGAGGTAGAGCCACTTTTCGATATGTGACTAATGAGCGCCCCAGCAATCCAGTTGTACAGAGATCAGAGGTTGAGACACTTTTCGATATGTGATCAATGGTTGCTCCAGCAATCCACTTGTATGGCGATCAGAGGTTTAGACACTTTTCGATATGTGACTAATGAGCGCTCCAGCAATCCAGTTGTATAGAGATCAGAGGTTGAAACACTTTTCGATATATGACCAAAGAACGCCCGAGCAATTCAGTTGTACAGAGATCAGAGGTTGAGACACTTTTCGATATGTGACAAATGAGCGACCCAGCAATCCAGTTGTAGAGAGCTCAGAGGTTGAGACACTTTTCGATATGAGACCAATGAACGCCCAAGCACTCCAAGTGAAAATATATCAGTGATTATTGCACTTTCATTATAAGCAACGGACTGACGCCAGTGTATTCTCCGGGTTTGAAGACAGATCTGCACAAAATGAAAGGGGGTAACACGTAGTGTGAAAAGGTTTTCGTACAAACTCACCACTATCAGTAGACATCGACTGTCTTTAGCAGCGCCAATACATCCGACTATTGACACTATCAGAATGAAGGCTCCGACTACACTCAATAAGATGGCTGCCGACTTCAACAGGTATGGTATATCTACCACATCAGATGTTAGGATATCGCCTATCAGTGAGAGAGAATCACCATCAACCAATGCCCAGATTCCCAAAGCTAGGGCAACAATTCCAAATATCTGTAAAAGAATATAATAATCTTACTGGCACCAGTTTGTATGGAATGTCGCTCAGTTTAATAGTTCCACTGTAAATATCGCTCTAGTTTGTGAGGCAAAATCACGACTCGTCTTAGACACGTCGATATTTGACTATAGAAAACAAAAAGGTCTACTTTGATTAACCCTTTAACATGAAAAGCAGACGACACTTGCAAACAAAATTTTTGAATAACTAATTTTTTTCATTTTTTTGTCTCAAAAACATAGGTTATGATCCCTCATTGGAACGAGCTCGACGAGCTCGTTCCAAAGAGGGGTCATAACCAATGTTTTTGAGACAAAAAATGAAAAAATAATGAAAATTAATTGGCGACTTTTGTGAATAACGCTGGCCAGTTTTGAACGTTACTTTGGGTAAAGGGTTAAAAGATTAGCACATGCAGATAATGGCGATTGTATATGTGTATTACAATTTTAAACTCTAATTTATAAATCATCATGTTTCGGGAATCATTTCTTTTAAAAATTGTTTCGACTCTTTAAAACGATCGAAGCCTTGACCTTACCGATGTGCAGATAAACTCACTGCGAGCGTTTGTTCAACACCCTCGATTCGAAAACAATGGGCGCTACAACTGCCTGTATTTTCAAGTTCAATGTTTCCAATGATTCATATAGAGAAACACTAGCAGGATTACCCGGCGTTGCTCGGGCTGAGGAGAGTATTATAACTGTTGGTGCCCCTCTACACCCCCACCCCCACCCCATCCCGGCACTTTTTAAACCTCACCCTTAGATTCCTGGTAAAAAATACCCCTAGTAGACCCCTTTGAAGACCCATATCGGTGAGAAAAATGTTGGTCATAACTTTTGGTGCCCATCTACATCCCCACCCCAACCCGATACTTTTTTAAACCTCACCATTAGATTCCTGGTAAAAACGTACCCCTAGTAGACCCCTTTGAAGACATATATCGGTAAACAAAAATTTGGTCATAACTTTTGGTGCCCCCTACACCCCCACACACTTTTTTAAAACCTGACGATGACCTCCGCCATAAAAAAATTACTCCTAGTAGACCCATATTCATTTCTATAGCGGACAGACAGACGGACAGACAGACAGACAGGCAGACAGACAGACATACAGACAGACAGACGACAGACAGACAGACAGACAGACATTCTGAAATATAGTATAGATAAACGCGATAATTATACCTTTCAGTAGCGTGTTTTTCCTTTCTGTACATAGAAACGTTTTGAGAAAAACGGTCTCTCGTAAACGCCTCTATAAGCTTGAAATGTTCCATTAATAGTAGCGTCAACATGCCCTAACTAACTCTTGTATACTGCAGTATTCCTATCCCAAGATAAACAGACAAAATAACTGATTTTGCGCTTGACAATAAATAGATATTATAAACCTCGCTGTCTTAGAACTGGGAGATACAACTGAAGCACTACAGAAAAGTGCCAGGAGCCACTGCCATGAGAAGTCTGTGCTGGAAGCCTCTGAGGTCTCCACTGCAAAGTCCCGGAAGCTAAAATCAGGGCTCCACTGAAATCCCCCAGAAGCCACTATCGGGGCTCCACTTGAGGGTTCTGGAATACACTATCTAAGCTCCGCTGAAAAGTCTTGAAATCCAGCATCAAAGCTCTACTTAAATGTTCTTAACCCTTTACCCAACGCAGACGATACCAAAATGTATTATTTTAAATATTTTTTGACTTTTTTCAAAAACTTTCAACAAAACCATATCATGTGACCGCTCGTTGGAACGAGCTCGACGAGCTCGTTCCAACGAGGGGTCACATGACATGGTTTTGTTGAAATTGTCTGAAAAATAATATTTTTTCAACTACTGAATTTGCATATTACGCGGCCGGATGCGGCCGATTCGTTGGGTAAAGGGTTAAACCACTATTGTGCTCTACTAAGTGGCCTAGAAGCTACTGTTAGGACACTACTGAAAAGTATTAGACGCCATTATCAAAGCTTTGCTGAAAGGTACTGGAAGCCGGTGTCGAGCCTCTGCGAAAAAGGAAGGTCAAAATCATTGCTCTATCAAAAGGCGCTGACAGCCCCCACCAGGGCTGTAACTCAATAATGTCAGGATTTTTGTGAAAAGAGTTGGAAGGCACTATCAGAGCTCTATTTGGAAGTATTAAAAATCAATGGGGACTGGAATGTGTTGAAAATCAGTTACTGGACTCTACCGAAAAGGATTGGAAGCCACTGTTAGGTTTATACTGAAAAGTATTGGATGCCATTATCAGGATAGTATTGGGCGACACGAAAAAGACTCCACTGAAAAATACTGCGAGCCATATCAGGACTCTACTGGAATGTGTTGGAAATCATTATCGACTTTTCTATACTATACTAGAAGCCAGTAGCTTGGTTCCACTTACAAATGTTGGAAGCAAATGTCTGGAAAGTACTGGAAGTCACATACACAAACATTTACTACACTGTGGCCAATAATTGTGACGCCACAAATCGTTGCATTCAGTGAGTGCATGTTTTTGGACTCTGGATTCAGTAGAATTATCTGTTATCTTTGGTCTACTGGAAGATGTTGGGCCAACACTATTTTTACGTACCAGTTATTGCAGTTGTGTTGTGATTTTGTAGGAACGAGGTGCACGCACGGACTCCTCAATTACTCTAAGGGTGTGGCCGAACGAAGATAATCTCCTTTGATCTGTCTCAACCACGGCTTTTGAAATCGAGACAAGTGTACATTTTGTGGCTCCCCATTTTCGAAATTTGTTAAAAATGGAGCAAAAGAAAAAACAACAAATATGTGTATTTTTCTTAATGCAGAGGTGCGTGAGCCCCATACATAGCTTTTCGTATTGTATTTCTACCAAATACAATACGCAAAGCTATGTATGGGGCTCACGCACCTCTGCGTGAGCAGTGTGGAAGAGCGGTGCAGGACATGCCCTTTTTCGCTGAGAGAAAACTTGTTCGGTCCAAACTGATCCTATGTTGAAACGCCTGACCGACAATCTCTGTATGAAGTTATCATCCTATGCGCATGCCGGTAGGCGATACCGACGGACATGCGCCTTGGATCACAACGCAGAAACGCGACATCGGCATAGGACTGAAGGTTCCTCTTTCTCCAAGGCCTTGGTCGTGTCTATGACAGGTGGGTATTAACAAAGGAAGTAACAGTTAAGTATATGGCATCAAGTCATTCGGCATTACAACTGTATATCGTATATGCGATTGAGATACGTAAATGCCCTTTTACCGGACCTGACCTCCCTCGACCTCAAGTGCTTCCGGCGCCACTTCCGACTATCCCACAAAGGCACATGGGCCACCACAAATATATGTGGCAAGCTCAGAAGAAATAGCGTTTACTAGTACTTTATCGTGACATCGCGAGCAGCACTCACGGCATGTCAAGTATTTAAAGACATTAACTCTTTACCCAACGCAGATGATATCTAAATTTATTATTTTTAAATAACATTTTTACAAAATTTTCAAACATTTCAACAAAACCATAGCATGTGACCACCGTTGGAACGAGCTCGTTCCGATGAAGGGTCACATGATATGGTTTTTCAACTGCTGAATTTTGCATATTACGTGCGCGGATGCTGCCGATTCGTTGGGTAAAGGGTTAACTAAATTATCTTGCCAACTTCTTCGCTGTATCACCGGCTGATTAGTTACCACGTTTTTGTGAGGACAAAACAGAAAGGCTTATTTATCTCGACGTGATCGAAAAACCCGAATTATGAAATCCACGCAGTTTCGACACTAGAAAAAAGTTGAAAATACTGTCTGAATATAAAACTCACCATAAATACCACATTGATAACGATAAGAACAACTTTCATAAATTTGCCACCACATTCCATTTTCTGAAAAATAGAAAGAACGGGAGATAACACAATAAACTCTTTGGACTATTTGCCTCATCAATAACTTCATAAACATTAAACAAAAAATATTTGATCTCTCGGTCGATTCAACTGCACTTTTTCTAATGACTGGCGAACGTTCGAGATTCGATTCGGTTTCAAATCCTTTCGCTGATTCACTTCGATTCGAAACCATCTCCATTATTCAAAAAGGTTCGAATCCAGGATAATTTTGGATTTCATACATTTCTTTATTATCGACTTGGTGAATATGACAAGTCAACTGAAGTCACCCTGCAGTTTTCTGAAGAACGAGATTGACCGTATCCAGCTTAACTGGATAACACAAATTTAGTCGGAAAATTCCCACAAATGTCACTTGAAGCGATCACAGAGATAGCATTACGTCTGTTTTGCACAAAAATAACCCTTTGCGTGGAAGGGGCAATATATGTTCAAGATAGTAACCAGTATGTCAAGTTAATATCTAGTATACCAAAGTGATATCCAATATACATAGGTAATGTCCTGGTGTACCCATATAACAACCAGCATATCAAGGTATTATCCAGTATACCAAAGTGATATCCAATATACATAGATAGTATCCTGTTGGACCAAGATAGTAATCAGTATATCAAGTTAATATCTAGTATACCAACGTGATATCCAATATACATAGATAATGTTCCGGTATAGCCAGATAATAACCAGCATATCAAGGTAATATCCAGTATACCAAAGTGATATCCAATATACATAGATAGTGTCCTGTTGGACCAAGATAATAACCAGCATATCAAGTTAATATCCAGTAAACCGAAGCGATATCCAATATACATATGTAGTGTCCTGGTGCACCAAGATAATAACCAGCATATCAAGGCAATACCCAGCACACCAAGGTAATATCCAATATACATAGTTAGTGTGCTAGTATACCAAGATAATAACCAGCATATCAAGGTAATACCCTGTACACCAAGGTAATATCCAATATACATAGTTAGTGTGCTAGTATACCAAGATAATAACCAGCATATCAAGGTAATATCTAGTATAGCAATATAATATCCAGTACACATAGTTAGCGTGCCAGTATACCAAGATAACAAGAGGGGTGTGTCTATCCCCATTAGCTCACCAACACATGGCATGCAATAAATCTAGGCTTATTAAAAATCTTCAAAAAATATCCGGTCATGTACATGCATAGCAAAGCATGTCAGAAATTTTCTAAGTCCACAGTGACAAAAAAGCCTGACATTGCATTAAAAAAGTTCAAAATCTCCGAAAAATGTCCAGCCAAGGGTTAATGTCATCTTATATTGATGCATTTGACACATATATGAAATATGAAAGCCACATCATACCGGTGGTAGCCTCCACTCGTGTATAGGAAAAGAGGTGAAAGTCCACACTGACAAAAAAAAAGTCTAACATTGCAAAGCAAGTCCGAAATTTTCTTAGTCCACACTGAGAAAAAAGTCTAACATTGCATTAAAAAAGTCCAAATCTCCGAAAAATGTCCGTCAAGGGTTAATGTCATCTTATATGGATGCAGTTAACACATATATGACATATGAAAGCCATATCATACCGGTGGTAGCCTCCACTCGTGAAAAGGAAAAGAGGTAAGAAATTTTCTAAGTCCACACTGATAAAAAAAAAGTCTATCATTGCAAAACAGGTCAGAAATTTTCTGAATCGACACTGACAAAAAATGTAACATTGCATTAAAAAGTCCAAAATCTCCGAAAAATGTCCGGCCAAGGGTTAATGCCATCTTATATTGATGCATTTAACACATATATGAACTATGAAAGCCACAGCATACCGGTGGTAGCAAAACAGGTCAGAAATTTCCTAAGTCTACACTGACAAAAAAGTCTAACATTGCAAAAAGACTAAAAATCAATAAATTATCACTGGTTAATGGTCTGTGGGTAATTGTAAGCCATAGAAACACAGTATGAGGTGCATAGCAACAGAGTTGAAAGTCAAAGTTGACTGATACGATAACTTTAACACAAGTGTTGACGCCAACGCACCTCGGGTCATGACATAAGCTCACACTTCGTCGGTGAGCTAATAACCAGCATATCAAGGTAGTATCCAGTATAGCAAGATAATATCCAATATATATAGGTAGTGTGTTGGTATACGAAAATAATAACCGGCATATCAAGGCAATATCCAGTATACCAAGGTAATATCCAATACACGTAGGTAGTGTACTGGTATACCAAGACAATAACCAGTATAATAAAGGTAATATCCAGAATGTTCTCAGCTACCAAAGTAATGTAACAGCATACCAATGTAATATCCAGTATGCCCAGGCAATATGCATTATACAATGCAATATCCAGTATATCACGGCAACGTACAGTATACCAAGGTAACAACCAGTATACCCAGGTAATATGCATTATACAATGTAATATCCAGTATATCAAGGTAACGTACAGGACATCAAGTTAATATCCAGTATACCCAGGCAATATGCATTATACAATGTAATATCCAGTATATCATGGCAATGTACAGTATACGAAGGTAATATCCATATACCCTGGTAATATGCATTATACAATGTAATATCCAGTATATCACGGTAACGTGCAGTATACCAAGGTAATATCAGTATACCCAGGTAATATGCATTATACAATGTAATATCCAGTATATCATGGTAATGTATAGCATGCCATATTAAAATCTAGTATATCAAAGTAACCGACTGTGTACCAATATAGTGTACAGTATGACAAGGAAATATCCTGGTATACCAAGGTAATAAACTAGAACACCAAAGCAATATCCAATATACAGAGGTCACACCCTCGTATACCAAGGTAATATCCAGTATACTAAGGTAATAAATACCCTGAAACACCAAGGTAAAACCCAATACAATATACCGAGGTAATTCCCTGGCACACCAACCTAATATCGAAAATACAAAGGTAATATTCGATATGTTGAGGTAAAACCATAATATACCAAGATAATACCCTGGTATACCAAGCTAATATCAACTATACCTGGTACATCAAGGTAAAAAAAATATCAAATATACCAATGTAATACCCTGATATAACCAAAGTAATATAGAGTATACCAAAGTTATATCCAACGTACCAAGGTTAGACCCAGGTATAACCAAGGTAACATCCGGGAAACCAGGGTAATATATGCATATCATGGTAATATCCAGTATACCACCCTGACATAATCAGGGCCATATCCAATATAATAAGGAAATACCCTTGTACATCAAGGGAATATCTTGGTACATCAAGGTAATATCTTCCCAGAGTTACTACGGGAGAACATCCATAAGAGCGAGGTAATATCCTGGTATAGCCACTGTAGTAAACTGGTATACCCATGGCAATATCTAATATAGGCAAGTAATTTCCCGGTACAGCAAGGTAATCCAATATAACGAGGTAACACCCTTGTATATCAGAGGTAATATCAAGTATACCAATGACGTACCCTCGACCACAAGGTAATATCCAATATATTGGTAATACCCTGATATAACCAAGGTAATATCCAATATACCGTGGTGATATCCAATATACCAATACCAAGGTAATATCAAGTAAACCAAGGTAATATCCAGTATACCAAGGTAATACCCTTGTGCACAAGGCAGTATCCTGTATATCAAGGTAATATCGAACATACCGAGGTAATGTCCACTATACCAAGGTTATATCCAGTACACCAAGGTGGTAATATCCAGTAAACCAAGGTAATATCCAGTATACCAAAGTAATACCATGATATAACCAAGGTAATATCCTGTATACCATGGCAATATTCAGAATACAAAGGAAATATCCAGTAATCCAAGGTAATATCCAGTATACGGAGGTGATGTGCTGGCACAGCCAAAGAAATATCGGGTAGGCCAGTGTAATATCCAGTGTACTGAGGTGATGTGCTGACATAACCAAAGTAATATCGAGTATACCAGGGTAATATCCAGTAGACCAAGTTAATACCCTGATACACCGAGGCAATATCCAGTATACAAGGTAATATCCAGTATACCAATGCAATATACAATATACCAATGTAATATTCAGTATACCAGTGTATTACCCAGCGTACCAATTTAATATCCAGTATAATATCCAGTATACCAGTGTAATGTCCACTATGCCAAGGCTATATCCAGTATACCAAGCTAATATCCAGTATACAGAGGCAATATACAGTATACCAAGGTAACATCCAGTATACCTATGTAATATCAAGTATACAAATGTAATATGTAATATCCAGTATATAATGTAATGTCCACTACACCAAGGCTATATCCAGTATGCCAAGCTAATATCCAGTATACAAAGACAATATCCAGTATACCAGGGTAATATCCAGTATACCAAGGGAATACCCAGTATACTGAGGTAACATCATGTATATCAAGGCAATATCCAGTATATAACAATGTAATATCGATTATACCAATGCGATATCAAGTATACCAATGTAATATCCACCATACCAAGGCAATATTTATTTATTTATTGGTGTTTAAGGACACATATGCACAATGGCTAATCGTGACCGCAGCATGGAAATAAAGACCAAGACAATATCCTTGATATCAGGTAATATCCAGTATACAAAGGCAATATCCAGTATACAAAGGCAATATCCAGTATACAAAGGCAATATCCAGTATACCAAGGCAATATCCAGTATACAAAGGCAATATCCAGTATACCAAGGTAATATCCAGTATACAAAGGCAATATCTAGTATACCAAGGTAATATCCTGATACAAAAGGCAGTATCCTGTATACCAAGGTAATATTCTGCATACCATGTTAAAATCTAGAATACCAATGTAATACCCAGTACGCAAAGGCAATATCCAGTATACTAAGGTAGTATCCGGTATACCAAATCAATATCTAGTATACCAAGGTAATACACTGCTACATCAATGTAATATATTATATATTTATTGGTGTTCAAGGTCACACACTTCTGCACAATGGCTTATGGTGGCCACAACATGGATATAAAGTAAATTTAGTCAATCATTTATGCCCATGCTGCCCATTTTGGAGGACTTTTACCCCAGGTATTGGTGTTTACCACAGTAGACAAGCACTGCTTCACTTAATCTAATATACAGTGTACCCATGTAATATACAGTATACCAATGTAATTTACAGTATACCAATGCAATATACAATATACCAATGTAATGCAAACGGTAAAATGGACATGAGCTCATAAACTCGTGCCGGGAATAGACTCCAGTACAGAAGATCTGATGATAGAATGAGAGTTCCAGTGAGGTTCCGCGTCCGATTCCGTTTCTGGAATATTCTGCTTTTTAACCGACTTTTCTAAACAAATAAGACATCTTTGAATAGGATAATTAAGTAGATACTGACAATATATACTGTATTCCATGGTTGGTTGTAAAAAGATGCCATATCTATAACTCGAACAGCGGCGCGATTTGATTCTAGAATTTTTTTTAGGTGCGTCACTCTTTTTCGAAAACGGCTCGTTCAGTTCAGTTTGATTATATTTGTAAACGCGTTGTGTTGTGAATATCATGTTTCCCTAATCTATATGCTGGTATTGATGATATGTACTTAAGCTAGAGTAGGGAGGGGCCCCCGTAGTTCGTTGTCTGGGAAACAGCAGTGTGCCCAGAATTTGGCATGAAACGAAATAGAATACAAAAGTTTCCATGCCAGGGAAAGATACAGGTATTGCGTTTAGGCTAGGCGAATCTTGGAATTCGATTCGAATTTCGAATCGTCCGTCAGATTCGATTTTCGAATACCCGATCGCCGAATACTGGAATCGAATATCCCGATGACGATCACGGAAACTTATGTCCTTACCTGTCGCGTATATCATTATATGTGGTCACTATTTCTCACCAATTTTTTTTTTTGGGGGGGGGGGGGGTTCATAATGTTCTTAAACTGGTACCACCAATTTAAACCTCTGTGGGCTGCTGTGGGTCCCAATCTACAAATGACAAGCTGTTCATTATCAGGCTTGCTTGGCCAGAGCAGGTGTACATATACGGGAACAAATTTTCATTTGAATTGTTCTGTCAGTATTCTCAGGTGTTTGCTACTTTCCTACTAACGTGTGACATTTTCCCAGATTGAGCCCAATATTCTCACATATAAAGCCTCCTGATGTTGTATTTATGTGTGATGTACAACATCATCTTTAAGGTTTGAAACAAAAATGATGGTATATATTAGCTGATATATTGATATACAGTCGAGCCCACTTAATTGGATATCTCTTAATTGTATATCCCTGTTAATTGAATATAATTTTCAAACACAAAACCATTTACCATATCTTCAGTACAAATTTGATCTGTTAATTGCATATGGGTTGTAGAGTAAACTCCTGTTAATTGTATATAAATTTTTGTAATATGTCGCAAAATTACTGTGACATGCACCAAAATCCCCTTATTTATCAACCTTTTTGGCCTCACTACATCCAATACAGGCATTTATTTTATTATATCTTGTTTGACAGAGCTCTACAAGATATAATAGAAGAAATGCTCAGTTTAGCTCCAGAACACATGAAACTGACCAAATCCCTGTTAATTCTATACTCCTGTTAATTGAATAATTTTCACTGACAAAATGGATATTCAATTAAGAGGATTCTACTGTATTTTTAAAAAATTAAAAAAATTGCACAAGTTGGAAATGCACATTTTTGGTGCACTCAAGAGACCCACCCACCCCCACGTCACGTCTTGTAAATTTTTGCCTCCCCCCCCCCCCTGATTTAAAGTAAAAAACTTTGATATCGTTTGCGTTGGGTAAAGGGTTAAGAGTATCCACAGAGTACTGTTCTATTATAAGACGATATATGGTAGGTTCGTGGTCCTTTCCTCGTACGTAAGATTAGTATTAGTATTGAGAAGGTAATAGTCTTAATATTATTTGCAAAAATAATTCCCAAGATTATTATGCTATTACGCAGTTTATTGAAACAATAATCAGCTAAATACTTGATAATTACAGCATGTATGTACAGTACGTGGAGAGTGGATTGCAACTAAATCACCCGCGGAGTGGAGTTACCACCCAAGCTATAACTTTCAAATTTTGTACATATCGACAAAAAATATAAGGAATGTTTCAGCCAATGGACCTCCGGGTTTAACCCGGAGGTCCATTGGCTGAAACTTTGCCTGTGCTTCTTATGCTTTGTAACGAATTTGCAATTATTGCTTGGGTGGAATCTCCACTCTGAGGGTGATTTAGTGATAATACACTCTCCCCGTACTGTAGTTATTACAACATTGGGCGTGTATTAGAAGGAAGAGGCCATCCCAAATCCGCCATCACATATATTTACGGAAGAGAAGGAAATAGATATAGCATTCTACGAGGAGAAATTAAGGAGCGCAATGGCTCAGCGGTTAGTGCATTGAACTTCAGACCGAAAGGTCGACAGTTCGATCCTGACCAGCTATAACTGTATTGTGTCCTTGAAGAAGGCTGTTAATACCGATTGCCAACGTGAGGACTCTGGCTCTCTCCGCCCGTAAAATTGTCCGACTCGATGTGACCCTGGCTGTGAAAAGTGTCGTTAAACCCCAATAAAACAAAAGTAAAACAATTCTGAGGAACAAGACGCTCGAATTATTTGAGGACAATTTGTTCGACAATTTTATGCCCATGTGGAAGTCTTAGAACATACCAACTATCTCACAACAGTACTCTTTCCCCTATTCCAGCCCGGCAAAACAATTTTGGGGGTGGGATGGGAGTGTGACACCCCGGAACATATGGTCTTGCCTCGTGTGTCATGAAAGAACGTTATCAGATGTTTCTCCGATACGATGTAACCTTGGGTGTTGCAAGTGTCATTAAACCCCATTAAACAAACAAACCATCGGTTATTTCAATGCTATGGTGTAATTACTCCCCCCCCCCCCCAAACCTTCCCAAATCCTCCACAATTTATCGCTTACCGATGCACTCGCCGAAAACTTGGAATCACGAAATGGCATTTCTGTGGATCCTGTTTGCAACTGTGCCGAATCAGAGTAGGTCCATAGCGACTTAGACATATTGCTCAAACCCCACCCAGATACATTGAGATTTCACTACAATTCAGCCAAATTAAGGCTCTATGTACCTTCCATATACAAGATTTCGGTCTTTAGTGGGAAAGAGCTTATCGACCGTGTTCGGATGAAGTGTCATAAGTCATTCTTTGGAACAACTAAAATAAACAAGAGGCCCCAGGCGGGCCTGAGGGGCGCTCACCTGACATGGTAGCCTAAATATCAAATCAGGGAATTGATTTCAACAAGTTGCATCTGCGACTTCCTAAGAAAAGATTATACCAAATATCCAAAGATTCTGACCAGTGGATCTTAAAAAAGAGATTTTTAAAGAATATCCCTCATATTGAACTAAGTAATAATTCGGGCTCCCTCGGGGAGCCCAAATATGAACCCAGGGACTTGGCTTGAACAAAATTGAATCTCATCTCCAGTGGGATGCCGTATACCAAATATCAAAAGATTCTGACTGGTGGATGTGAAGAAGATTTTTAAGAATATTCCTCATATTGAACTAAGTTATAATTCAGGCTCCCACAGGGAGCCCAAATATCAACCCAGGCACTTGGCTTGAACAAACTTGAATCTTTCTCCCCTAAGGATGCTGCATACCAAATATCAAAAGCATTCTGACTGCTGGATCTGAAGAAGATTTTTAAGAAAATTCCTCATTTTGAACTAAGTTATCATTCGGGCTCCCACAGTGAGCCCAAATATGTACCCAGGGACTTGGCTTTAACAAACTTGAATCTCACCCTCCCAAGGATGCTGCATGCCAAATATCAAAACATTCCGACTGCTGAATCTGAAGAAGATTTTAAAAGAAAAATTCCTCATATTGAACTAAGTTATAATTCGGGCTCCCACAGGGAGCCCAAATATAAACCCAGGGACTTGGCTTTAACAAAATTGAATCTCACCTCCAGCGGGATGCTGCACACCAAATATCAGAACATTCCGACTGCTGGAACTGAAGAAGAAGATCTTTTAAGAAAATTACTCATTTTGAACTAAGTTACAATTCGAGCTCCCACAGTGAGCCCAAATATGGACCTAGGGACATGGCTTGATAGACTTGAATCTCATCCCCCTAAGGATGCTCCATACCAAATATCAAAACATTCCGACAGCTGGATCTGAAGAAGAAGATTTTTAAAGAAAATTCCTCATTTTGAACTAAGTTATAATTCGGGCTTCCACAGTGAGCCCAAATATGAACCCAGGGGACTTGGCTTGAACAAACTTGAATCTCCCCCCCCCCCCAAGCATGCTGCATACCAAATATCAAAAGATTCTGATTGGTGGATCTGTAGAAAAAGATTTTTAAAGAATATTCCTCATACTGCACTAATTTAAACATAGAGAGCCCAAATATGGACCAAGGCATTTGATTTCAATGAACGTGTGAAACAATCTTCCAAGGATGTTATATGTGAAATTTTAAAGCTTTTGGAGCAGTGGTTTGGGAGAAAAGTAGTCTTAACCGCTTTTCCCATTACCCACAATGTTAAAAAATGCTGACTCAGCACTTTTCCAAAGTCCCAAAAAAGTACCCCATGATAAAACCGAGAGGAATTTTTTTTACCATTCCATTCTGTTGGTCTTAAGGAAGCTTCACACAAATAAGAATTCTCAGTGCTGTGTAGTTTTGAAGATATGGGCGTTTTAATGTTTTTCTATTGTTAGCTCCTGCGGTTCCCATAGGGGGACGGGAAGGCATAAATTGGGCATAAATTAAGTACTTATGACCCAATAAGTCCTCATGTCAAATTTGGTTCAAATCTGCCTCTCGGTTTGGAAAATAAAAATTTTGGTCGGGGCGAAAATTCTTGTCCCTCCCATAACGAAGACAAATATAGCTCCTCGAACTTCTCTTGAACAAATCTGAGTCTACACCCCAAAAAGAAAGCTGCACAACAAATATTAAGTCTCTCTGCTATTGCTGGTTCATGAGAAGAAGATTTTTTAAGATTTAAGCACACGTCTTTGGGCGTGGCCCTACCGATGGGCGAGGCAATTTGATTTGAACAAAATCGAATTGCGATGTAATAACAAACTATACTATCTCAAATATCAATTAAATTGGTTCAGCGGTTTGGGAGGAGAAGACGCAAACACCATTTTCACGGACGACGGACGACAGACGATGGACGGTGAGTGATCACTATAGCTCTCCTGACTGAAAGTCAGGTGAGCTAAAAACCCAAACTTTTACTGGTTGTTTTGTGGATTCGATTCGATTTTTTATCTCGCACAACAAGACTGGAAAATAAGCTTGACTTTGTTGAAGACAAGATCATGAATACCAGTGACGTAGAAGTTGTTTCCGGTCAAATGTCGAATAGGCAGTCGACACTTGACTGGAAACAACGCACTGATTACTGATCAGGTTATACAACTTTACCTGCTCGCTGTTATCGAAAACGTCTCACTGTTATCCAAAATAGTAGTGCCTGGAAACCTGGTGTGCAACATCTGCGCGTTAAGTAACGATTTAGACTTTTATTGTTCCTTTCGTATAATTAAGCGACAAACCCTTCTCATATCATCCTTGGTATCGATCCATGGTAACTCATCACAATAGAACTGTATCTAATGAATATAATCGACAACATATACACTCATTATCGTCTGCGCTTGCGTATTGAGGTTGGGTCTTGGTAACGGTCGGATCAATGAAGGCCTACCCGTTGCGTCAAAGATAATGTCATTACATAAATTGAGTACGAATACAGTAGAATGTCGTTTCGAGCTGCACTTCATAGTTGGTGAACAAGTCATCTTGTTTGTTTGTTTTCCGTGGTTTAACCCTTTCAATGTGGTGTGCATTAATTTTTAAGTGAAGAAAAGATTGGTAGTGGACGAGCAGGAGATCTAGAGCACAAAATCTGAAGCGAGGCTTGGTAATAATTTAATCCAACGGCTTGACAGAGCTGTTGGATTAAATTATTAACGAACCTCCCAACAAACCAGGATGGTTTCGCCCATTTCGCCATTGACAGTATTGACTGAAATGATACCGTCCACTGCGCCAGTGTGGAAAGGGTTAAGGCCAGTTCCAACATCCTTGGCTACATCATGACCACAACACAATGATGAATTCAAATTTTCCAAATGGCTCATCATCAGGCTTTACACTGCAAAGAACCCTCGCTCCAAGCTTCCATCAGAGTCAGTAAAGTAAAATTTGTCTCCCAGAATAATAATATTTATTTATTTATTTATTTATTGGTGTTTAAGGTCACACACTTATGCACAGTGGAAGCCGGAGTACCCGGGGAGAACCACCGAGCAACGACGAGCAGCTGCCAGCTCCCCATCATCGTAACTCCGCACTGCAGCAAAGGCAGGGTTAGATTGGTTGAAGACATGCGCACCATCGACGTGCAGTACGCCTTAGTACACGGCGTCATCGTGCCCCATGTGCACAATCGGGGTTAAGTGCCTTGTCCAAGGGCACAGCGCGGGAGTTCGAATCGATCGCTCAGACGGTCACCCATCCGAGGACTAACCGGGCTCGACGTTGCTTAACTTCGGTGATCTGACGAGAACCGGTTACCGCAACGCCACCGCCCCCCCCCCCCAGAATAATAATAATAATAATGGACTCCATTACTCGCAGTTCCAAATGGGACATTAGATCCTGTCCTTTTTAGAAATCTGCTAAAATGTCAGACCAGTATGACAGAATATATCTGCGGGGAAACTTCATTTACTGAACGAATCGGGGATATCCGCCCGCGTAATATACAAATTCAGTAGTTGAAAATTTTTTCCAACAAAACCATATCATATGATCCATTATTGGAACGAGTCACATGATATGGTTTTGTTATACTTATTTATTTATTTATTGGTGCTTAAGGTCACATACTTATGCACAATGGCTAATCGTGACCATGACAGTTTTTACGGGTCGAGGAAACCGGAGTACCCGGAGAGAACCACCGAGCATCGACGAGCAACTGTCAGTTTCTCAACATTCTAACTCTGTTTAAGCTCCGCTCAAGCAGGGTTACAGCGGTTGAAGACATGTGCCCCCGTCGACGTGCAGTACGCCTTAGTACACGGCGTCATCGTGCCCACGTCTAGGCAGCGGCGATAAAGTGCCTTGCCCATGGACACAACGCGGGTCGTCCCGGATGGGGATCGAACTCGGGACCTCTAGCATAGACGTCCAACAGTCTACCACTGAGCCACCGCTCTCAGGTGTGTTGTGTTAGTCACCTCAAGTGTTCAGTGAACTAATTTCAGCGGTGATGTGTTTAATTTTTCTCAGAGTAGGTTGATAAGTTTGTTTTATCTCGTATCTTTACTTTCATTGTTTCAATGCTGTGCAAAATGATAAATGATCACTCGAACTGCAGTCACGAATTTTTTATTTTAATTCAGGTCCAGGGATGACGAAACCAGATGCATCGTTCCTGTCCCTTTCTTCTACTTCCACCATCTTCCATCCCGAAGGCTAGCCTTCGGGTTGGAAGGTGACTGAAGTTGAAGAAATGGACAGAACAGTTACCACACCGCGGAATGCTCATCTAAACAGGACACTATACCCATTGGGCTGCACCATGGTAGTCTTAAAAATTTGCACTTCTATCGAGCTTCCGCCGCATCTGACAGTGACCATCACAATCATCAGCCCGATCTGGTAAACGTGATCGCCGATGCTGTTATAATGTGTTAGACTGCCCAACAAATTAGCAAAACTGCAGTCGGCCAATCGTTGATGTAGGGGATTATCACACCTTCCTACCCCTAACTGGAAACAATAGATACAGGGTGAACAGGAATGGCCCAAACTGGCCACATACCTCCATTA
>CM062289.1:95331521-95374542 GCA_031216915.1 Pictodentalium vernedei | reverse complement strand
CAGGTCTTTATGTTCCAGGTATTGATTTATGGTTGCGCTAGTGTTTATTTTCTGCACCTGCGATTATTCAATTGAACACCCCTAGAAAGCACTCAATTTAGACATAAAAACACAATATTGAAGCAGTATTGTTTCCTTTACGGTTGGCATATTGTTTCGTGGAGTCATGAATATTTACTGGATAGAGCCGACTCCCATAGTTACCCGTTAGTAGGCTGAATCGCCCGCGGGAATGTACACAAACACATCAACCAAGAGAACATCTACCATTTTATGCGTCTATTAATCTTTTATATAGTCACAACTCACTATCTGATCGGAATTCCCAAATAACTCTTTATTCTAGTTTTTCAAGTTCTTATCTCAACATGTTTAGACGGAACGTTATTCGAATTTTCTTACAGACAAGCTCTTTTTCCAAATCGGTAAACATTATCCCTATTCCTGCCGATCGCGACAAGAGCAGAATGTTTTTGTTTATGAAGTGTTGGACGTCGTTAAACACTATCATGTGATTAAATGTTTGAAATATCTCAGAGATCTTTCCAACAATTAATCATTTGGTGTAGTTGGAATTCTCTTTATTTATTTTATTGGGATTAGACGACACTTTCCACAGCCAGGTTCACCACATCTCGGACAGTTTACGGGTGGAGGAATCACGAGAACCCGGAGAGAACCTCCGAGAAGCGGCGCACAAGCAGGGTTATTGATTGAGGCTAGTGCACAATTAACTTGCAGAACGCCTTGGTACACAGCGCCACCATGCGCCCCCCCCCCCCTCCCCCGCCACGATAATATTTTATTAAACGTCCTCACAAACGAGCATAATTATACACACTTCCTCCATATAAGGTAAACGTGGGCGTGGCAGATAAAAGATTTGACCTGCTAATATGCTTTGCACCCCTTAAGATTTTAGCTGCCCCCCACCAACATTGGCCCTATGCAACTTTCATGTAACACAGAGACCTTATAGGGCCACACGCGCTATAAATGTCCCCGATCTGGTCATTTTGTCTACGTTTGTGGTCCTTTGTAATTAGGATTCATTTTCACCCTTCAAACTGTTGATATTCTGAGTTCAGTGACAAACAAGCGGAACGCTTTCGGTCAGCCCCTTTCAAAACAAAATAGCATTGAAAGGTATATCCTATTGCAAAACCATGACCGTTGAAGCCTGCGCATAGCCAGGGATGGTTTTGTTTGGAGTGGGGGGGGGGGGGGGGGGGGGGCTTTTCTATGACGCAGGCATATCACGAGGATGGAAGTATTGGGGGAAATGTAAGAAAGTGGTACTCCCTGGGAGGAGGGCCATTTTTTCTCCCCCGGAAACATTTTAGAAACATATTCTCCAAATGGCGCTATTTGAAGACATTTTGAGGCTCGAATGGACATCATTTTCACTTTGCGTTGTGTGTCATCTGCAATTTCATTAGTTGACGCCCAAGCGGTCCGTAGTATACATGATTGTTAGGGAGGGACATGGTGATGTGAACATCGGGTTGTTCCAGGCACCCCACCCCTCCTCCTCCCTACAGCTACCAATGGGCCTAGAGGGGGCCATGGCCACCCTAAAATTACAGTGCCCCCCCCCCCCCCCTTCTCTCAAAATGAGAAAATTAAAGCACCAGAGCGTTCCTGTGAGGGTAGAGAATTTTCCAAATTTTCTCGGGGGAATACGGCCTTCGGATATGCCTATGGCATATATCGATCTGGCACCCCTAAAAATTATGCTCCCCCAATAGGAAATCCTAGCCACGCCCCTGAATGCCTGCCACCTATAATAGTTGGAAGAGAATATTTCAAGACTCGGATAAAATCCAACAAGGGGATTTCAATCCCCCACACAATTTCCACTGCGAGAGTGAAAAAAGAATGATAAACAAGGTTACAGCAGTTTCGTCGTCAGACATTGTCAGCTGAAAGGTAAGAAGATCACCTTAACGAATATCTGTCAAAAATAACATCACATCACGAACCAATTATCTTAATTATGACAATTATATGTATTAGCATGTAGTTATTTCTGTGCTTAATGGAAATACTGTAATACTTCATGTTCATTATGAATGAGACAATGTTATAAACGGGGACGATATTTTACGAGACCTTATTTGTATAAGATTTAACTAGAAATAGCAGACTTAACCCTTTACCCAACGCAGACGATATATGGCAGTTTATTGACCGGGAAGTCAACCCGAAGAATGTATATTGAACGAAGCGACCATACGGCGTGCCACCTCGTGGAATATTCGTCATTTATCAAACATCCCTCTAAAATTAAGGATTGTTCACTACATTCTAGAATGTGCGATAAAAATAAAGTTTTATCGAACACTTGTGTGATACAGGTTTTTACAATGTTTCAACATCAAAATTGAACCAGTCATATTTCTGGGGGCAACGTGGAACCATCCCGGTACAATGGATCAGTTTTTTGATGTTGTAACGTGGATGGTAAGGGTCCATAGTATCTGAGTTTCTATCGTTTCTGTAGAAACTCGGGGTACTATACACCAATCGAGTATCAGAAGAAACTTTCTAATTTATTTTATTACCGCGAAAACACTGAATATTGATTGAACGATTACATGGGTTAAAATAGGACATGGCAATGGCAGTTCAAACTAAAAACAAATTAGACAGAATCGGAAAGTGTCTTTGAGTGTCCTCACTTCAAATAAATGACGTCGCGCGAGCAAGCTTTTAGAACACCAAAATCGAAATACAAAACAATGTGTGTGTCAAACGACTGCATGTTGATATTCAATGGAATTCGTATGGATTGTTTACCTCTGTTAACCTTTTACCCAACGCAGACGATATCAAAATTTATTATTTTAAATACCATGTTTTTAAATTTTTCAAAAAATTTCAACAAAACCATATCATGTGACCCCTCGTTGGAACGAGCTCGACGAGCTCGTTCCAACGAGGTGTCACATGATATGGTTTTGTTGAAATTTTTTTGAAAAATATTTTTTCAACTGCTGAATTTGCATATTACGCGGGCGGATTGCGGGCGATTCGTTGGGTAAAGGGTTACCTAGTAATAGCAGACTTTATCACACTATTATATGCGTTGGAGTGGTGTTATTTCAGCTCTTAATGATGGCAATATCATGATGCTACGATTTCCAATAATGATGATGAAATATCAGAACAAACTGAGAAAAGATTCCAAGAATCAGTGCTAGCGACGTGTAAACCATAAGACTCAGCAAAGAAGCTCTAAAATCCAGATAGATGGAACTTCCAACTACTCATAACTTGCCCTCCGAATTTCCAACTATAGGAAATTTTGGCCAGGATTGATGGGGGGGGGGGGGGGGGGGGGTAACACCCCACACGCCCTTTCTGTCACCACGTCCCTGGGTGGGGGATGAGGGTGTCAGATCCAAAAGAGTCATCAAACATCATTTTTCGGAGTTTTTCAAGTTGTGTCGATCACCTGTGTACGCCTTGTCTTCGCCTTAAGATGGAGGGTACCGATGCCAGACTCAGCCTGCACTTCTGTTCTATAAATAATTTGTAAGCCAAGATAGGGAGCGCAGTGGTTCAGTGGTAGACTGTTGGACTTCCGGGACGACCCGCGTTGTGTCTTGGGCAAGGCACTTTATCTCGGTTGCCTACATGGGGGCACGATGACGCCGTGTACTAAGGCGTACTGCATGTCGATGGTGCACATGTCTTCAACCGCTGTAACCCTGCCTAAACAGAGCTTGAACAGAGTTAAAATGTTGACGAGCTGACAGTTGCTCGTCGATGTTCGGTGGTTCTCTTCGGTTACTCCGGCTTCCTCCACCCGTAAAACTGTCACGGTCACGATTAGCCATTGTGCATAAGTATGTGACCATAAACACCAATAAATAAATAAATAAATTAATAAACCAAGATAATCTTTCTGTGACCTTTTATGCTTTGTGACGCAAATGCGAATATTAAGATAATTGCAGATCGACTCGATAACGGATGAAAACGTGAGATGAATGACATTGTGTTAATGTCGAATATGATAAGATGAATCTGCCAATACTTCCATTACGTTCCGAAAATTGAAATTAGATTAATTAGGATAGGTTTGTGTTGATGTATCTTTGTATGTTCATCTACAGATGTTCACTGCGATAACCAGAATCGTGGTGGGAGGAGCTGGAGGAGTGATGGGTGGGGGAGGGCAGGTGGAAGAAGTTATAAAAAAGTTAACCCTTTACCTAACGCGAAAGACAGACGACACTTGCAAACAAAATTCTTGAATAAATATTTTTTTTTTACTTTTGGCGTCAAAAACATAGCTTATGACCCCTCACTGGAACGAGCTCATCGAGCTTGTTCCAATGAGGGGTCATAAGCTATGTTTTAAGACAAAAAAATGAAAGAAATAATGAAAACTGAATGGTGATTTTTGTGAATAACGCCGGCCGGTTTTGGCCGTTATGTTTGGTAAATGGGTAATTCTTTACCCAACGTAACGGGGTATAGTCCCCCTATTCACTATTGAAATTGCATTATTGTTTTCTCGATTTTGCTCACAAAACAAAACTTATGACGCCTCATTGGATCGCCCATTTTCGTACGCACTGACCAGGTCGAATTCGTCCAAATGAGCACCCATTAGGTAACTCACACACTCGCCAGGTGCATGTAGAAAGTCGTCCAACTGACCACTCATTTTGATACTTATTTAAAACATGTACTGTCACCCAAATGACCACTCATTCTGGTATCCACTTACTCGCCTGCTAACTGGCACCAACATACTTGCACCAGTTGATCGAGATTGCATAAACAGAATACAGCAAAACGAAAACAGAGTAAAAAAGAGAAAACAAACATAGTAATACGGCAAAATGAATGCAGAATACGAGGAATAGAGACCGAATAAAAGAATTAAAATACCTGAAAACAGCAATGCGGCAAAATGTAGGCCGAATAGAAACCGAATAAAAAATAAAAAAACGAAAAAGAGCAATATGGCAAAATGAAGAAACAGTACAGCAAAATAGAGATTAAATAAAAAAAACAACAACTAAAAATAACAATATGGCAAAATGAAGGCGGAATAGAGACCGAATAAAGAATAAAAAACCGAAAAAATAGCAGTACGGCAGAATATGGCAAAATAGAGACCGAATAAAAAATAAAAAGAAACAAAAACCCGAAAAATAGCAATAAGACAAAATGAAGGCAGAATACGGTAAAATAGAGACAGAATAATAAAAAAAAAACGAAAAAAGCAACAAGGCAATGTGAAGGCAGAATACGGTGAAAAAGAGACCGAAAACAAAATAAAAATCCGAAAAACACCAATATGGCAAAATGAAGTCAGAATACGGTGAAAAATAGACCGAATAAAAAATAAAATACTGAAAATACCGATACGACAAAAGGAAGGCAGAATACGGCAAAATATAGACCGAACAAGAAATACAAAACCGAAAATAGCAATACGGCAAAATGAAGGCAGGATACGGCAAAATATAGACCGAACAAGAAATACAAAATCGAAAATAGCAATACGGAAAAATGAAGGCAGAATACGGCAAAATATAGACCGAACAAGAAATACAAAACCGAAAATAGCAATACGGTAAAATGAAGGCAGGATACGGCAAAATATAGACTGAACAAGAAATACAAAACCGAAACTAGCAATGCGACAAAATGAAGGCAGAATACGGCAAAATATAGACCGAACAAGAAATACAAAACCGAAAATAGCAATACGGCAAAAGGAAGGCAGAATACGGCAAAATATAGACCGAACAAGAAATACAAAACCGAAAATAGCAATACGGCAAAATGAAGGCAGAATACGGCAAAATATAGACCGAACAAGAAATACAAAACCGAAAATAGCAATACGGCAAAAGGAAGGCAGAATACGGCAAACTATAGACCGAACAAGAAATACAAAACCGAAAATAGCAATACGGCAAAAGGAAGGCAGAATACGGCAAAATATGGACCGAACAAGAAATACAAAACCGAAAATAGCAATACGGCAAAATAAAGGCAGAATACGGCAAAATATAGACCGAACAAGAAATACAAAACCCAAAATAGCAATACAGCAAAATGAAGGCAGAATACGGCAAAATATAGACCGAACAAGAAATACAAAACCGAAAATAGCAATACGGCAAAAGGAAGGCAGAATACGGCAAAATATACCCCCCCCCCCCCCCTCCCAAAGAAAAAATAACAAAAATAGCACCTGAATTCCATGTTTCACTCATTGTCTTTCGACTGGTGGGATTCTTCTGTATTGTGGGGAGAAATGAGGGTAGAGAATTTCGACCGAATCGCGATTCAGTCTCCACAATAATAGTTGCGGAATAATTTCTTTAGGAGTTTCAACAGGAAGACGACCTCGTGACCAACATTATGTTTGCGTCGAAATATATTAACCCATTACCCAACAAGAGTGGCTTGCGACTTCGTGGCTGACAATTTTCACCATAAGAAGAGATTTACGAGAAATTTAGCTCCCATTAAAAGCTGTCAGTAAAATTGAACATTGTGGTAGCTGTCTGATAGTGTGGGAATTTCATGTAAACATTGAAAATTCGAAATGTTGGCGAAGTTGTATCTATTTGTTTATTGGTGTTTAAGGTCACATATTTCTGCACAATGGCTAACCATGACCGTGACAGTTTTACGGGTAGAGGAAGCCGGAGTACCCGGAGAGAACCACCGAGCAACGGCGAGCAACTGTCAGCTCCCCAACATACCAACTCCACATAAGCAGGGTTAGCATTGGTTGAAGACAGGTGCACCATCGACGTGCAGTACGCTTTAGTACACAGCGTCACCATGCCCCCACATGGGCAATGGGGGTGAAGTGTCTTGCCCAAGGACACAACGCGGTTGCCGCAGGTGGGATTCGAACCGAGGACCTCTCGGCTTGGGCGAAGTTGTATCATCAAAGCGCGCATCATTTCACAAACTTAACCCTTTATCCAACAAATCGGCCAAATCCGCCCGCGTAATATGCAAATTCAGCAGCAGAAAAAAATAGTAGTTTTCAAAAAATTTCAACAAAACCATATCATGTGACCCCCTCATTGGAACGAGCTCGTCGAGCTCGTTCAAAATGAGGGGTCACATGATATGGTTTTGTTGAAATTGTTTGAAAAATTTAAAAAAAATTATATTTAAAATAATAAATTTTGATATCGTCCGCGTTGCTTAAAGGGTTAAGGCATTTTCCTGAATAGTAGTATAAAAATACAGAAGCTGGCTTTTTACAATTCTTTTTCCCCAATCAGTTTGACTGTTGACTACTATTCTCTGTTGTAGCCCATTTAAACATAAGAAAACGGCACTTTCACCATCTTTTGAAGTTCTGTGACTCTTTTCTGCTCATTATATCAAAAGAGTGCGCACCGTGACATACTTTACGTGGAGAGTGGATTGTAACTAAATCACCCGTGGAGTGGAGTTATCACCAAAGCTATAACTTTCAAAGTGTGTACATATCGACAAAAAACACAAGCAATGTTTCAGCCAATGGACCTCCGGGTTAAACCCGGAGGTCCATTGGCTGATTATGTTTTGCAACAAATTTGCAATTATTGCTTGGGTGGAATCTCCACTCTGTGGGTGATTTAATGATAATACACTCTACACGTACTGTACAATACAGCCACTGTTCTTTCCATTAATATCAAAGTCTAGGAGGTAAGATTTGCCAATTATTTTCCTGGTAAGAATAATAACTTGAAAATTACAGTAAAAACACGTTCACTAAACAAAGTGGGAAGTTACTTAGTTGCTACTAATTTGCTTGCCATGAAATGACAACTTTCTTTTGTAACTTTTAATATTTATTTATTTATTTATTGGTGTTTAAGGTCACGTATTTATGCACAATGGCCAATCATGACCGTGACAGTTTTACGGGTGGAGGGAGACGGAGTACCCGGAGAGAACCACCGAGCAACGGCGAGCAACTGTTAGCTCCCCAACATACTAACTCCACACAAGCAGGGTTAGCATTGGTTGAAGACAAGTGCACCATCGATGTGCAGTACGCCTTAGTACACAACGCCACCGCGCCCCCACGCGGGCAATGGAGATGAGTGTCTTGCCCAAGGACACAACGCTGTTGTCGTAGTTGGGATTCGAACCGAGGACCTCACGGCTTGCAGCCTGCACCTCTACCTACTGACCCACCGCGCTCCCTTGTAACTTTTAATAAACGAAAACAATTCCGAGAGCTATCTGATATTTTCGTTTATTAAATAAAACCTGTTATTTTCCTTTGTTAAAAGTAACAAAGGTAAACGTCGCTTTATTTTTATTAATGTCATCGGTGTTTTCTCAACAATTACATGCTTCTTAATTGGACCTTCCTCGCCCGCCTAATAATTTCATGGGGGGGGGGGGGGGGGGGATAACATTAACAAAAGTACATTTTCATGACCAGATAAGTCAGGGATGGAACACCCTCGGAATGGACATGGTGTGTCATGTGGGCGATGGCTATCATCAGTCTTTAGATTTTAAGGAGAGTTGTCGCTCTTGAGCGCGATCGCACATGCATTTTTTACTTTTTGCGTGTTGACAACAGCGCGCCTTGTCGAGCTCGTTCCTACGAGGGGCCACATGATATGTTTTTTTTTAAAAATTAGGAAAAAAATTAAAATAACAAACATTTTGATATATGTTTTCACCAAGTTTACGTTTACGGAATAAGTTACGCACACGTGTATCGGATTGCAAGGTTAATTGTAGAGAGTCAAATTAGTTTTGACACCAGATGAGGAGGCTCCATTTCAAGTCCACGTTTTAAAAAGTGCGGGGAGGGGATGGTCCTTCCGTTGAAGAAACTGATCTCTTTTGTCAGATGTTGGGAGGTTTAACAATGGTGAGGTTGAAATAATCGATTTTTCTGTACTGTATTGGATCGAGAAAATACAATCGTGTCGATTTCTAGTGCATCGTTTGTGTTCTTTAGATTTTTTTTCACTGCAGTAGTGATGGAACCATCTCTGAACCTACAGTTACACATACAGGAACTATCCACCATGCGTCGTCAATTTCGTAGAGTGATCCCCCACCCACCACCCCCAAAACAGACGCGTAGACATAATTCTATAATGAGGTGCCCAAGATTTTGTTGTTGTTTTTTTTTGTGGGGTGGGGGGGGGGGGTGATATCTGAAAGGCCGTTGTGTGGGGTTTCGTGGTCCTCCCCTAGTCCTAACTAGGCCCCCCGGTCGATTCCCCTCCTCCCACTTCCCAAAACGGGAAGTGGGAGGGGGGGCAACGTCCAGAGGGTCATAGTTATGACTAGCCTCCCTCCCCCTCCTCATCCCCCAGAGAAAATTTGGCAAACTTTAGTGCTCTAAGAGCGAATCTGAGGTATTTGTAGCGTGTACAGCTCCAAAAGTGGAGATCATTAGGGGGTTCTACGATGTGTGAAAGTTGCATTGGACCAATGTTGGGGATGGGGGGGGGGGGGCAGCGAACATTTTAGGGGGGGGGGGGGGGGGATAAGCTCAGCCAGCCCCACGTAGTTACGTCACTGTAAAAAGAAAACATACAGAATTTGGGAAAGTGTCATATTTACACACCAGTGTCACACCCCTTCTCTACCCCGATAGTTAAATCTGCCAGTCAGTGTGAAAACTCGTATTAGGCCTACTGTTTGAAATGAAAACAAAACCTTTACAAGGAGACATGTCGATATCCGGAACACCAGTTTCAGGGGGAAATTTATGTGAGAGCATATTATCAATTTGTTTTTATGTGAGAGCATATTATTAATTTAGATTCACACGAAAGGCGCATGTTTGGGAAGCATGTGTAATCAAGTCACGATCTCTTATCAACAACTGATTGTAAATGATTATAATTACCTGTATTTAATTGACTGTCTCCTGTACTGAATGAAGAATTTTGAAAATTTGATGTCGTAGAGTCTTGTCTTCTGCAGTTATTTTGTAGATCCGGTTATGTTCTTGATATTACGTCGCGCCGTTAACACGTATAGTTATTTTCCCCAGACTGTATATAGATTAATTAATGTGCGCAAAATCAGCGGACAATGAGCGAAGAATAATCGATATGATTCAGTTGGTTCCCATGTAATCCACCTTGTCGCACAACATTGAGAGCAGGTGATCGTGCGTAATAATAAGTATATAAATAGAACGATGATAAATTCTGCGAGAGATGATGGGAGTGTAGTTGTCACGTTGTCATGGTTCCCAACCTCAATAATTTTGATTATTGTGTTGAAGTTTTGATTCTTGGTCTTGTGCGTGAGGGGAAAGGCGTCTTGTGGTTAGGCTTGAAAATATTCAGAAATATGGTCGATTCAGAGTTAGTGGTGTGAATGAACACAAGTCACAGAAATCAATTATCGAAAAAAATGTGTATGTGGTGGGGGGGGGGGGGGGGGATTATTTTTTTAAAGTTTTTGTCAAAAAGCAGACGATAGTGGCCAGAAAACATTCTGGGGTAATTAAAAATGTTCATTATTTCTTATTTTGCCTTATGACCTATCATGAAATCATATTCGCACCAATGAGGGATCATAAGCTATGTTTTTGGTGCAGAAAATAGAAATTGGATATTTTTAGTAATTGCAGAATATTTTGGCAAGTGTCGTCTGCTTTTGTGGCAAAACTTGAAAAAAATGATTAGACACCCCGACCCCCCCCCCCCCCCCCCCCCCTCACTTTCATTTTAGTTCCGCCTGCCCATAACGAATGAAGGCATAACGGATTCAATATATCGTCTCTTGGGTGCAACAAGGAGCTGCCTGCAATGCTAAAGCACTCAATGTCAGAACGAGGGGATATAAAATTCGAACACAGCCAATGCCTTCTTTTTGAAGGAAGTTTCTCAAACATGTCTCATATCTACAAATATATACGGTCACCATCCACCATCCAATGCATACATGAAGGCGTCAAAATCGCCTACAGTGTGTGGAGAGTGTATTATCATTAAATCACCCGCAGAGTGGAGATTCCACCCGAGCAATAATTGCAAATTTGTTGCAAAACATAACCATCACAAGCAAAGTTCCAGCCAATGGACCTCCGGGTTAAACCCGGAGGTCCATTGACTGAAACATTGCTTGTGTTTTTTGTCCATGTGTGCAGAATTTGAAAGTGATTCTTTGGGTGATAACTCCACTCCGCGGGTGTTTTAGCTATAATCCACCCTCCACATACTGCACATTGGTTTAAAAATGGAAACACCGCAGAGGTCCCAGGTACTGGATCATATCGGATCGCAACTGTTTAGAATGATCGCCAACGACAGTCCAGTACGGTCTGCGTCACTACCATTAATAGTCCTATATGTGTCGGACCTGAGACCACGGCCAATATAAAAGTACTCTTTTTCAGCTTGCATCGGATGTGAAATCAAACGACCCGCAGTATATCTCGGAATAAAATAGGATCATTCGTTGACACGCATTGTTATTCATAAAAATAAATTTTATTCAAATACATGCAATGAGCGACAGGCGCGTAGCAAAGATTCTATAATAGAGGGTGCCCTAGCCAGTTTTCGGGGAGGGGGGCAAAGATGATATTTGTGTGGGGTTTCGGGGCCTCCCATAGTCCTAACTAGGACCATCCGGTCATTATCCCCTGCTTGCACATCTCCCGAAGGTAAGTGGGGAAGGGACAACGACCGGAGTGTCCTACTTAGGACTACCCCTCCCCCCACCCACACACACACGAGAAAAATTGCATAAATTAGTGCTTGCATTGGGCACATGTTTTGGGAGGCCAGTGATATGTTTTTGGGCCAAGCCTCCCCCACGCATAGCTACGCCACTTGTGAGTAAAGAATATAGATATCATTTTCGGTGCGTCTAATTACCGCCTAGAACAACATTGAAAAGCATTTTGTATTGTAGAACTGAAAAGGTAAGAGGTTTTCTTGATAGATTAATCACGTGGATCAACCTTGGTTAACCGATAAATCACTTGTCCAAATAGATATCTGAATAATTGCCATACCGTTGGTGATTTACAGCATGAACCCTTTACCCAACGTAACAAATAAAACCGACCAGGCCTATATACAAAAATCTCCATTCAAATTTATTGTGTTTTCAATTTTTGCCTCAAAAACATAGGTTATGACCACTCATTGGAACGAGCTCGTTGAGCTCGTAACAATGAGGGTTCATAAGATATGTTTTTGAGACAAAAAATGAATTTTCTTTTAGTAATTCATGAATTTATTTTGCAAGTATCGTCTGCTACCCGCAATGGGTAAGGGTTAAGAATGACCATTTCCAGCTACTGATACAATATGATTATCCTGCAAGTGAACAAGCACGCCAGCAAGTAACTTGCACGCTTTACGCTGTCTCATATAGCTCCATTTGACATAAAAAATGTCCCGGGGGGGGGGGGGGGGGGGCTCTCTTCCTTGTATGACTCTACCTCCGGCACTCAAGGCATATGCCTTTTTTCTCAAAGTTTAACTCTTTTGTTTTTTGAAGATCCTGGCCACACATGTTCCAAACACTATCAGACAGGTAACCCTCCAAATAAGTGTATCTGCAAAAATCATGTTACATTGCAAAACATTCTTTTTAGACTTTAAGTTCTGGACCTTCATGCTTCTTACTTCCAACTATAACACTTAATTTATCGATTAATGGTGAATAGAAAAGTCCTGCCATAATCAACATTTTGAGTTCCATAAGCCTTCATAGCAGCTCCGTTAAAAGTGTCAAACATCAGATTGGTGGTTTTATACAGAATATTCATTAGGTTGTTGCTTGATAAGTTATTAATAGGAACAAAATCTTCGCCAGAAATATTTTGTAGCAATACATTTGAGGGTATCAGCAGGCACGTTCCAACAAATTGTAACAAATCAACTAGTTATAAACAAAGTTTTCTTACTCAAAAGAGTGAAAAAGTACAACAACTCTAAAAAAATGTGGGAAGAAACACATGCCACAGCAGCTACACAGGCATTGTTTCCACATGCTCGATCACATAACCAAATATCCTTCAAATTGGAGTAGCAGTGGTTGAGATACAAGGGAGAATGTTGGTACATGGGATGATGAATGGGTAAGACAAACAGGACAGAGGTCATCACTGCACGGCCCAAGATGCACCTTTGCTTTTACAACTTCCAGGTCTGGGGCATAATAATCGCAATACACCCACCTTATCAATTCATAATTTCAGTAAAATAAAAGGAATTATCAATTTCAATTAATTTATAGATGATGGGAAATATTTGGCTTCTTTCGCCTTCTCGTACTATTAATTACCACAAACAATATCAGTTTGATGCCGACAAACGAAACTGAATGCAGGTGGTCTGGTTAAAAAGTAACTCGGCATGGATAATGAAGAAATTGCGAATATTTCGTGTATTTCATTTGTTTAAAAGCCAATTATAGCTACTTTTGACCGTGGATTCGATAATTCGTTTCGGTTTTGACCACACGGTCACGCTGACAGCGGTTATGTTTATTGTGATATGCAAATTGGGAGATAGTTTCCGGTGAAGGAGATTTGTCATATTTGTCAGTGTAAAACAATGACAAAAGACACTGATCGACGCTTGTGTTAGTATGATTGGTTGCAAGAAAAAACTAAATTCTCAGCATCGTCCAAACGCACCCTATTTAAAAGTGCGAATGCATCATTTTCAACCCATCTTCAATCGGTCCTTTGCAGACATCAACACATAGCCGCGACAAATTCCATGGTTACTAGGAAGTAAATAACTTCACAACATCGGGGGAAATTAACACGCTCAATATAGTTCCAGGTCTCTTGGAATATACTTCGTGAAAAAGTGATTTCTGAAGCATTCTGCTTACTTTGTTATGAATATTGCCTTATTTTATGTGTATCGTCCCGATTTTATACACTCGGTTATTTTTTTACAAGTGGTTCTTGTTGTTTTCTAGTGCGCAATAATTCAGATTTTTTGTCAACAAAAAATTTCAGACGGCCTGTAAACACGAGAGGGAATTTCAAACCATATTTTGCAGTTATGACATTAACAGCTCAAGTATTTGCTGTCACCGGTTTGCAAATCCGCTCATACATTGTCTCGAACAAATAAAGGGCGTGATCACGTCCTTGCATTCGTACGATTGCCCAAATTGAGTATTTCTGCAAGAACCACATCGTAATCACATGACCGGAATATCATTGAAACATGGCCTCATCCGGAACATCCAAAAATTTGTGTTGGTGTTATTACATTCAAACATGAAAACCCACTAGAGTGGGTGTCAAAAAAATGCTTTCTCCGAGTCTGTAGTATGTTATCATTATATTGAGGACAAGGCTTTCGAATTACCGATTATTTTGTGGTTTTACCGGTTCGTTACTTATGCCATTGGCAAATTAATCTTCTTCAAAATCCTAAAATTCACTTTTTTTTCCTGAAAAAAATTATATGTACCTTTTCTATGCACTTTACTCATTATTTTGATATATAATTTGCCTTCCCTTACTTCTCTTATCTGTTTCATAGGCATTTAATTGGGAAAAATGTCAACAAATTGACCAAAGTTAGGTTGGACGACCCCTTAAAGCGCTAGAATTCCATTGACGAGAATCGGAAATCAAGGGTTATGGAACGCAACCTTTGAATTTCGGTCCTGTTTTATGATAATCCCGGGGATCAGCACTGACATTCAGAAACGAGAACCGGAAAATACCCGGCATTGTGGCTGTGTTTCAAAAACGAGAACCGGGAAATTCCCGTTTCCGGAATTAAACCTTAAATTCATGCCATGTGAATGCTCAAGTATGGCACAAAAAAATAACAAAAAACAAAAATGACCCGCTGCACAATAGATTTATATGACAAACAGCTTTCAAATGTGGAGAGGATGAATTCTAATTCTCTGTTTTACCTTACCTGGGGAGGGGGGGGGGGGGGGGGCACTAAAAATTTGCAAGACGTGACGTCCTATTTTTTATTCGGCTCCTTTTTACACCCACCCACCTATCCACTACGTGCAAATTTTCTGCTACCGTTCTCAGACACCCATCCCCACTCTCCTTTTAAAATCCAATATAAACTTAGAAGGCACAGCTGTCTTTAGGGGGTTTTCATAATGTTCTTAAACTGGTACCACCAATTTAAACCTCTGTGGGCTGCTGTGGACCCCAATCTACAAATGACAAGCTATTCATTATCAGACTTGGGCAGAGCAGGTGTACATATACGGGAACAAATTTTCATTTGAATTGTTCCTAAAATATTGTCTGCACATTTTCTACATTTCGAACTAGACACCCACACCCTACTAACGTGTGACATTTTCCCAGATTAAGCCCAATATTCTCACATATAAAGCCTCCTGATGTTGTATTTATGTTAAGAGTGTGATGTATAACATCATCTTTAAGGTTTGAAACACAAATGATGGTATATATTAGCTGATATATTGATATATTTTTTAAAAATTAAAAAAATTGCACAAGTTGGAAATGCACATTTTTGGCGCACTCAAGAGACCCACCCACCCCCACGTCACGTCGTGCAAGTGTTTGGTGCCCCCCCCCCCCCCCCCATGGTTTTACACGTTTTAGTATGCTTTATTTGCTTTGAAAATATCATTCTTCTGTAGTAGTTGCCTTAGGAGACTTGACTATTGCTTGCCTCAGTAAATTTAACCCTTTACATTCACGAAAAGCACACGATACTTGCCAAAAAATATTCTTGAAGGACTAATGTTTTTGATTTTTTGCGTCAAAAACATAGCTTATGACCCCTCATTGGAACGAGCTCGTTGAGCTCGTTCCAATGAGGGGGTCATAAGCTATGTTTTTGTGACAAAATTGAAAAGGTAATGAAAATTGAATGGAGAATTTTGTGAATAGCTCTGGCCGGTTTTGGCAGTTACGTTGGGTAAACGGTTAACAACAATAATAACTGATCTGTTTTCCCATTCCACTTTGATAGACAGCGCATCGCAGGCCTGGACAATATCGCAATTATTTCGGTTATTAAATTCATTTATCTGAAAACTTCAGAGACGTTTGAGTCTCATTCCGGTAATTTGTGTGCATGTTGTCATCTAATTCTTTTGAAGCTATTTCTGGTAACAGTTATTACAATAACATTGGCTTTTGTTGTCAACATCGATAAAATCGACATCCATCCATCTTACCTTCATTATGGTTTCATGACGAAGAAATTTAATTGTACGATGGTACTAAATTTCACTGCAATTATTTAGAGATCAGAAAAAGAACTTTCTTGAGAAATTGGTCTTCCTAGTCGATAACAGACTTCAGCGAACCACCTTTGCGGGAACTTCGAACTCAAATGTAGTTCTATACTTCAATCAAATGATATTTTCGTCAATATAAAACTGTAAAGACTGCAAAGTTCGTTGATGTGAATATATTTTTGCTCGCAAACGTAATTTTCCAGTTTTATGTTTTGCATACCGACGACAGTATGTATAGAAGCAAATTATAGTAGTTCGAATCGGTGGCCTGTTAATCCAGTACTGAAACTTACGTATCTTACTGAAAGTAAAAGCCAGTTTTCGAACTAAGCATTGTTACTGAAGACTTTCTCTCGCAGTTGTTACACTGTGAATGGAAGATTTCCATGTGAATGTATCATAGATTTTCCATTTCATTCAGATTTGAAAATATCAGTCAAGTGTCTGCAGTTTCGAAATCATTGAAAACGAAAAGTTCCCCCTCGATAAACTACGTGATCCAAATAGCATGACTTTCTCCAACGCAAGTATATTTCATTTGCGTGCCCCTTCTAACGGTAGTTTTTAACACAACGGGTACTTAATGGTGAATATGCTTTCCCCGAGTCTGGAGTGTCGAGTCTATACCTGAAACACAGATATCAGAATTACCAATCTATTCCTTGTTATTCCTGTTGGTTACTTATGACACTGGCATATTCTTTCTCATCCAAACCATAAATACATTGCCACTATGCATCTCTTGGAATCGTATTTAGTGCATTGTTTGAGACATCTAAAAACGTTAAACCCGTTGTTGGACCGCCCCTTAACAGTGTTTCTGAATCACTGCTACCTCCCTGTACAGGTAGCATGCAGTACTGTAGAAACATGGCCGAGATTATTATAATCCCTGATGGGTACGGGTGTGGGATGGGAAAATCACACCCGAGGGCAAGATATCTGGGCCAGACACGAGGCTTGCCGAGTGTCTGGACCAAATATCTTGTTCCGAGGGTGAGATTTTCCCATCCCACACCCGTATCCATCAGGGATTATTTTTCTCCCCCACCATACAGCGGTTACGTTAGCAGAGGTAATCGGCGGTCACGTGCTGATATAATCAACTCATTTGGTATTCGTTGTTTTGAAAAACTAATGACACCATCGGAAAGAGCATGCAAAAGTTATGTATATACCAAAGGTATATACCACGAAATCAATTAGGAACGGTTGCATCCTGGGGACTAAAGAGTTTTGGAGCATCAAACTTTGATCACACGGCATTCTGGTGACGTCAATATGAATTAGTTGGTAGCAAGAAACTGATACGATATGCATAACGTCATAATAACGTTATAAATGTATAACGTCACGTGGGTGGGGTGGGATTATTTTTCTTCCCCCACCATAAAGCGGTTACGTTAGCCAGAGGTAATCGGCGGTCACGTGCTGATATAATCAACTCATTTGGTATTCGTTGTTTTGAAAAACTAATGACACCATCGGAATGAGCATGCAAAAGTTATGTATATACCAAATGGTATATACCACGAAATCAATTAGGAACGGTGGCATCTTGGAGTTTAAAGAGTTTTAGAGTATCAAACTTTGATCACACGGCATTTTGATGACGTCAATATGAATTAGTTGGTAGCAAGAAACTGATACGATATGCATAACGTCATAATAACGTTGTAAATGTATAACGTCACGTGGGTGGGGTGGGATACATCAGTCTCTCCCTGCTATCTCACCCGGGACACACGTATGTTACACATGCAGTGGGGGAGAAACATCTGTCTCTCCCTGCTATCTCACCCTAGACAGACATATGTTACACATGCAGTAGGGGGAGAAAACTCTGTCTCTCCCTGCTATCTCACTCGGGACACACGTATGTAACGCATGCAGTGGGGGGGGGGGGGGGGGGGGGGGGAGAAAATGCAGCCTACCGGTTAATTACTCACAGAAGAATACACTCGAGGTCAACTTGTTGAAAGCAAAATAAAAGTGACAGTTTGTAGCTTTACGGGGAGTTATGGCCTTGAGGTTCGATAGTATTAAAATGGACTTAAAAAGTTAACAAGAAAATATAGCAAAGCTATGCAAAAAAAGGACGATGAAAAATACTCTGTTCACGTGTATTTATCAAGGCCACTACTTTTGTGTTTCAGGTTCAACTCCCCCACCATCCATAGTTGTTTTTTATATGATTGCTTATTCAATAGAATTTAATGACTTTACCCACAGGACAAAGGAAATGATGATTGTTCAGTTTGAAAAAGCTGAAGTAAATGGAGTGAACCATAAGGCAGTGGTAAGTAACTGTCAGACTCACAAACCTTCTAACCTGATTGAGCATGGTTAAAATTTGTTGTAGGCATGTGCATCATCAATGGATCATACAGCTCTGTAGTCTCTTCAATGTGACCACCACAATTTAGCATTATACTGAAGGAGATACTGCAGCAAATTCCTTTGGTTTAATTTACTTTGGTTTGTAATTAACTAATAGTTAACAATGAAGAACAGTTAGAGATCAACAAAAAAAAACAACAATATTCGGCAAGTCCACTGCTGCTACAGTTTGAAAATCAAATAAAACCTTGAAAAAACCCGCTGAACTGTGTCTATGTGAAAGTTTATAACAAATTAGTAAGGTAAAAATATTTTTTGTGAATTTAAGGAAATGCACCCAAAAATAATTTTCAATGATTAGTGTGTTTTGAAACAAAAAAATTAATTACTGAATGAAAGCATATAAGTTTTGCATGGCATTTCAAAAAGATGCAGCAATGGACTTACTTCTACAGTAAAACATGAACATTAAAACTTTTTCCATTTACTTACTAGCTTTTATGTATTCATCTTTTATGGTTGGATGTGATGAATATTTCATGCAAAGATGCGTGATTAATGATGAATGAAGAAGAGAAGTATGAAGAAGAGAAGGACCATCTGAAATAGAAAAAAATAAGAAAGTAGGTCAAGGCAACAATCATACGTATTGACAATTTAGAATTGAAAAAAAATTAAAGGAAAAAATGGTGTCTCATTGGTCACTTGTTGTAAATACATTTTCAGTTCAACTTTCAACTTTCCTCTTATCCCCTTTACCCACCCTCTTACCTTCCCTATCCCCACCCACAAGATATGCACATTGTACCCCAAGTCGCAGGACATACAGCAATATTTCATTGAAAAATATTATAGGCATACCTATCTCTGACGTTACCCCCCAAAATAGCTGTTTCTTTGGATTCTTATTACAGTATTATGGGTCCATCTACTGAATTTGTTCAAAATTGGCTATGGGGTTACTAGGGATGCCATGTGTCATCATCATCGACCTGTCTGTTTGGATTCCCAATATAATATAGATCCTTATACTAAATTTGGTCAAAATCGGCCCAATAGTTTGTCCGTTGCTAAGGAGTTTATTGGTTGCTAGGGGAGTCACGTGACATCATCAGTAGCCCGCTTGTTTGGATTCCCACTGTATTATGGGTTCGAATACCAAATTTGATCAAAATCGGCCCAGTAGTTTGTCTGTTGCTAAGGAGCTGCTTTGGTTGCTAGGGAAGTCACGTGACATCATCATCGACCTGTCTGTTTGGATTCCCAATGTAATATAGACCCATATACTAAATTTGGTCAAAATCGGCCCAATGGTTTGTCCGTTGCTAGGGAGTTGCTTTGGTTGCTAAGGAAGTTACGTGACATCATCATTAGCCTGTCTGTTTGGATTCCCACTGTATTATGGGTCCATATACCAAATTTGATCAAAATCGGCCCAGTGGTTTGTCCGTTGCTAGGGAGTTGCTTTGGTTGCTATGGAAGTCACGTGACATCATCATTGGTCTGTCTGTTTGGATTCCCACTGTATTATGGGTCAACATACCAAATTTAATCAAAATCGGCACAGTAGTTTGTCTGTTGCTGGGGAGCTGCTTTGGTTGCTAGGGAAGTCACGTGACATCATCATCGACCTGTCTGTTTAGATTCCCAATGTAACATAGATCCAAGTAATCAATTTGGTCCAAATCGGCCCAATAGTTTGTCCGTTGCTATGGAGTTGCTATGGTTGCTAGGGATGTCACGTGACATCATCATCGACCTGTCTATTTGCATTCTGAATGTAATGTAGATCCATATACTAAATTTGGTCAAAATCGGACCAATAGTTTGTCCGTTGCTAGGGAGTTGCGTTGGTTGCTAGGGAAGTCACGTGACATCATAATTAGCACATCTGTTTGGATTCCCACTGTATTATGGGTCCATAAACCAAATTTGATCACAATCGGCCCAGTGGTTTGTCCGTTGCTAGGGAGTTGCTTTGGTTGCTATGGAAGTCACGTGACATCATCATTGGCCTGCCTGTTTGGCTTCCCACTGTATTATGCGTCCATATACCAAATTTGATCAAAATCGGCCCAACAGTTTGTCAGTTGCTAGGGAGTTGCTTTGGTTGCTAGGGAAGTCACGTGACATCATCATCTGACTTCCTGTTTGGCGTCATACTGTATTATGGGTCCATATACTAAATTTGGGCCAAATCGGCCCAGTAGTTTCCTTGTTGCTATGGAGTCGCGTGTGTTGCTATAGGAGTCACGTGACATAATCGGTGCTCTACTAGGTCTGACTCCCAATGTATTATGGGTCAATATACCAAATGAGGGTGCTCGAACTAAGTCAGGTCGAAGCAAAGGCAGTACATCTCGAATGTGTGTTAGTGTCCAAGGGTTCATTAAGATGTGCTTTTTTCTGCCTCTGTTTCCTTTGAAAAATTCCCCAGACGAAAGTAAATCTCGTAGAGTCTTTTCTCGGATGCCACTTCCTTTAAAAAAGAAAAAGCGTTTTTAGTGTAAAGGACGATCGAGTGAAGACGTCGACGTCTTCACTCGGGCGCCTTCGGCGCCATCGTCCTTTAAAAAAATATTATGTGATGACGCAGTTTACTGAAAACTTGGTGCACCCCAGCCTGATTTATATACTGAAGGGAAAGTGAAAAAATCCATAACGAGTGCTTGTATTAACCCCTTGAACCCGAGAGACAGATTTTACGGCCCAGTAACATGATACGCCATACTTTCATTAAGTATTTATTTATTTATTGGGGTTTAAGGTTACATATTTCTGCACAATGGCTAATCATGACCACGACAGTTTTACGGGTGAAGGAAGAGGTAGTACCCGGAGAGAACCACCGAGCAACGGCGAGCAACTGTCAGCCCCCCAACATACTAACTCCACACAATCAGGGTTAGCATTGGTTCGTGACAGGTGCACCATCGACGTACAGTACGCCTTAGTACACAACGCCACTGCGCCCCTACGTGGGCAATGGGGGGTGACGTGTCTTGCATAATGACACAACGCGGCTACCGTAGGTGGTATTCGAACTGAGGACCTCTCGGCTTGCAGCCTGCACCTCTACCAGCCCAGCCACCGCGCCCGCCACTTTCATTAAGTTGGATAGCTGCTAATTTAAAATGTGGTTAGACCAACCAATATTTTCAACGTGCAGCCCGAAGGCTGCACGTTGATAATATTAATTGGTATACCCCCAGATAATAAATAGAGACTCTTCCAATTGCTTCCATTGAACTGACATGGGAGATACCACCATGGTTCAAGGGTTAATGACTTGATCCACAGAAGAGAATATACGCTTTAAAACGTCAGTCGTTCACACTGGATGAGAACTTCTTTGTTAGGTTAACTGAAAAGCTGTTTCCTTCGCTGTGGGTGAATCCAGCGAAACGTTAAAAATTTCATTCAGAGAAAAACATCATCACATAATTGTCAGTTCAGTTAAGAAACAAGTGAAAAAGAAAGTCTATTCCCATGCTGAGTTTGTTTCCACATATTTTTTTTCTTTTCTTTCATCGTTTTTAATTTTCTATTTTTTCAACTATCAATTTATTGTGAAAGAAATGTATAGATAGTTGAACGCCGAGTCCATCTGTATCAAGACATATTATACAAGCGCAGTACATGGGTACTGTATGGCAGATTCATTTAAGTCCTAACCAACGCACACGACATGAAAATTTGCAATTTTAATTTTTTTTTTTTTTTTCTAATTTAAAAAAAAAAAAATGCAAACAAAATATCATGTGAACCCTCACTGGAACGAGACTGACTAGCTCATTCCAATGAAGGTTCACATGATATAGTGTGGTTTATTTTAAAAAAAAGAAGATTTTTATACTATAAAACTTTTACAATTGTATTTTCAAGAATTGTATTTTCTAGTTATGACTTTAAATGGGTTAGATTAAACCATTAGCATTTTCAAAGATCTGGCAATTTGCCAGTTGGCAAATTGCCATCTCTTTTAAAATGCTAATGATTCAGTTTAGTCAGTTATATTCATAGGTAGAAAATATAATTCTAGAAAATACAATATTGTAAAAAGATTTATAGTATTGGCTCAAGGTCTTAACTCAAGTCTATTTATTTATTGGTGTTTTAAGGTCGCATACTTATGCACAATGGCTAATCGTGACCGTGACAGTTTTACGGGTGGAGGAAGCCGGAGTACCCGGAGAGAACCACCGAGCAACGACGATCAGCTGTCAGCTCTCCAACATCGTAACTCTGAACTCTGCACCGCAGCACAGGCAGGGTTAGATTGGTTGAAGTCATGCGCACCATCGACGTGCAGTACGCCTCAGTACACAGCGTCATCGTGCCCCATGTAGGCAATCGGGGTGAAGAGTCTTGCCCAAGGACACAACGCGGTTGCCGCAGTTGGGATTCGAACCGAGGACCTCTCGGCTTGCAGCCTGCACCTCTACCAACTGAGCCACCGCGCCCCCGACTAACTCAAGTCTACTCGTCTCTGATGTTATACAACAGGCGTTATGACACTGACGGTTCGGACAATACCAAGTAGAAAGTGACGTGTAACCCGAGCAGAAGGAGAGAAGTGTTGTATAACCTGAACGCAGGTAGAAAATGGTATATAACCTGAGCAGTAAGTAGAGAGGTGTATAACCCGAAAAGCAAGTAAAAAGTGGCGTATAATCTGAATATAAAATACGAAATGGTGTATAACCTCAACAGCAAGTAGAAAGTGGTGCATAACCTGAACTGCAAGTAGGAAGTTGTCAGGGCAAAGCCAGCCTAAATATAGGGGCAAGGGGCCTCATATTTAAAGATATTGTAAGTTCAAAATATATTCCGCATCAAGGCGAAAAACCCACGTGAATTTCACTTCTCTGTAAAGCTGGACATAGAAAAAACACACGTGGTGTATATTCAGCTTTAGCGCAGGGACCCAGGGGAGAAACGGTATGTTAGATAAGGTCTAATCTCGTTTAGTTTCTACAGTAGTCGGAGTCTTACGAGACGTAATCGGTTGGTGTCAAGACATCGTCACGGCCAATTAAGAAACGAGATTCTAAAACGATAGAAATGTCTATCGTATCGTCACCTAACAATCATGGCAAGAACGAATCGGTTTTCTCGACAAGTGAAGTCAGCGTTAAGTCACGCGTGAGATGACTTGTATTGATTCTGCCTCGATATACGTCATCTCCCACCGTTTTGACAGGTGGACAGATGAGCGTCGGTCCACCTGACAGTTTTGGGTAAAAAGTATATATATACCTGGAAGAGCAGAGCATTAGACACACACTTGGGGTCACACACACGATGGTGAAGTCCAGGACAGGCGGACTCTGTTTCCTGGCATAAGGGTACCTTCGATCACAGGACCCTGAAACGGCTGGAATCGCCAGAGAGGGCATTCCATGATTGATTTAGCTTAAAGTTGATAGGCGGCTACGGGGTCGAATTCGTGAGAAGGAACACCCCAGGTGGAACGTTAAAGTTTAGATTGTCGAGTAGCAGGTATCGGCCTGCAATAGTCAGAAGTGTAGGTTAATTGTATTGTGCGTATTAACCCTTTGAAGCGTCAGACTGATTGCGTTCTGAGTAGTTTGTTTTGCTGTCGAAGCATCGTAATACCGACTGGAGATCGGTGTGAGTGACAATTTCGCCCTAGCACAAAAGGGGCATTTGTGAATCGTGAATTCAACCAGTGAATATTTCAATAGGACTTTCACGGAGGACTTTCAAAGGCACATAAGGTATGAATAGACAATATCTGACCCAAATCAGAAGTACGTGTCCTTATAGATGACGAACATTGCTGGTCGGAACCCTCCGACAGCTAGAGGTACAGTTACGCGCAGACGTTGACATTTGAGCCTAAGCGGGTGAAGCTCTTATGGCGAGCTCACAGTAGTAACATTTCCAGTGTGTAGACTATAGTGCCAGTACAGGGCTATAGAATGACTATATGATTGTTTAGAATTATTTAACCATAGCGACCCATTTTCTGTGAAAAGAATCGAATTGTTGATTGTTGAAATATTGAAACGGATTTATTTTTATGTGTAAATAAAAGAATCGTTGTTACTTTAAATCATTCTTTCCATTATACAGCCTAAAGTGATCAGGAATCACACCTAACGGAAATCGAACCTATTTCAGGCCAATTTGGCAGAGAAGGAATCACGGCGTCGGTCTAACTCAGCTCTCTGCGCCGAGTTCGCGACACTTGGATTCCGACCCTCCACGTTGGTCTAAATTTCCCGCAACTTCATCAGCGGGACTAAATAACCCCACGTCAGCCCAGGCCTTACGGGGCCTTAGGTGTCCAAGACATTGATTGGCGAGCGCTACCAGGATATTTCTAAAAGGTAAAAAATGGCTATATGGAAATTTTGTTTTATTTTAACGGCGGTTCTGTTTAGGTTTTGACGCGTTCGGTCAGTTGATGCCGTTCAAGGGTTTAATATCGCAATACAGTAGTCCCCAAAAGGATACTTAATAGCCACTATAACTGCGGTAGGTTTCAGAATATTTGGTGCGTTTAATTACGTTAAATTACAGAGGTAAATTAGGATCAATTGCCATATTTTTTTTTCTTTCTTTCTTTTCCTTCTTCATTCTTTCTGACGAGTGTTGAAGATAGAAAAAAAAAATCAAAATGGATGTTGTTACACCCCTCGCCCAACTGGTATCATTAGGCAAGGAAATGGGCCTTGAGGGAGCTGAACTTCAGAAGTTCGTTAAAGATGAGCAGAAACGTGAGGCCAAGGAGATTGCCTTACGCAATGACGCAAGGGAGAGAGAGGCCCAAGCAGCAAGAGAGGCGAAAGAGAGAGAGATTCAATTAACAAACGAGGCGAGGGAGAGAGAAGCCCAATTAGAACGAGAGCGCGAGAAAGACGCAAGAGAGGCGAAAGAGAGAGAGATTCAATTAACAAACGAGGCGAGGGAGAGAGAAGCCCAATTAGAACGAGAGCGTGAGAAAGACGCAAGAGAGGCGAAAGAGAGAGAGATTCAATTAGCAAATGAGGCGAGAGAGAGGGAAGCCCAATTAGCAAGGGAGGCAAGGGAGGCAGAACGGGAGCTCGAACAACAGAGGCACGAGAGAGAATTAGAGCTCCTCAGAGCAAGGGCCGATGTGGAGAATGAAAGTCGGCGCTCAGGGGATGGGAGTGCAGGGGTAGCAATTCATGCCCCACGCCCCCATCTCGCTCATTTCAATGAAAACACAGATGACTTGGACTCGTACTTGGAGAGGTTCGAGCGTTTTGCCTCCAGTCAAATGTGGCCAGAAGACACATGGGCTATGTGCTTGAGCCCTTTGTTGTCAGGTAAAGCCCTCGAGGCTTATACCAGTATGCCTCCTGCACTTCTTAACGACTACAGTGAGCTGAAGAATGCCATCCTTCGGAGATACCAGCTCACTGAAGAAGGATTCCGGACCAAGTTCCGAGAGATTAAGCAGGAGAAGGGAGAAACAGTACCTCAGTATTTTGCCCGAGCTAGGCGGTACTTTGACCGCTGGACTGATCTCGCAGAAGTGAATGAGTCGTATGGAGCCCTGCGAGATCTATTTCTCCGGGAGCAGTTTTTAACTACATGCTCCAAGGAGTTGGGCCTGTTCATCAAGGAAAGGGGTCCGCCCACCTATGATGAGATGGCAACTGTGGCAGAACGCTACATCGAGGCCCACGGTGGGAGTGTAAACGCACCCAAATCGGCTAGGGGTGGGGCAAGCGGGTTGGCAATGGCACCCGTAAGGCAACACCACCCCGATCCTCCTGCGTCGCAGACCAGCCGGAACGGGAGCGCTCCCAAGGACACCACTTGTTTTATCTGCAACAAGCGGGGTCATATTGCCAGGGACTGCTGGCAGAAGCAGGTAAGGACCACTGGGAACATTAGACCACCTCAGCAGGGGGCCGGGAACGCAGCGCCAAGGGGTTGGAAGCAAGGTGACCGCGTAGATCCAGGGCCCAGTAGACAGACGGCAGCGTTCTGTCAAACTATCGGTCCAGAACACAGTCCCCTCTGGGAATGTATACAAGAGGGAGAATTAAGGCTGGAAGGCGGGAAGGTTGTCCCGATAATAAGTGGCATGTGTGAGAGGCTCACAACTTCGCAGGAGAAGGTTGATATGCCAGTGTACCCAGGGTATGTGGGACAAAGGGAGATCCGTCTGCTCCGGGATTCTGGGTGCTCCTCTGCAGCGGTTAGAAGGCAACTGGTTGACGACAAGCAATTGTTGGGTCGTGACCATTTGTGTATTTTGATAGATGGGACCGTTAGAAGGTTCCCCATCACGAGGATAACGGTGGATACCCCATTTTATTGTGGCGAAGTGGAAGCCATGTGCATTGAATCACCTGTGTATGACCTGGTCATAGGTAATATCCCAGGGGTGAGGGCAAGCCCTGATGAGTTATGGTCCAGGGATAGGGGGCCAAGTGAGGGCCCAACGAGTAATGAAGGGAAGGTTCCCAGGGGGAACCAATCCGATGGTCCAGGGGATGGCCCCTACACGACGAAATGTCGGGAAGTTTCAGGAGGGACGACTCCTGTCCTATTAGGGAGAAGGGGCCGCAGGCGGTCCAGGCGAAACGCCAAACAGCGAGGGAACCCAAGGGGATCATTGGGGAAAGACCCTCAAGCAAATTTATGTGGGGGAGTTGAGCGCCCCAAGAAGTCGGTGTCACCCGTGTGGAGAGGGGAGGCCAGACCCACGCAAATGGCTGGGCAAACTTCCCCAGAATTGAGAGGGCACGGGTCAACACAAGTTGAGTATGTTAAAGTGGATGGGACCGCTAAGGTGGGCGCCCAGGGGACCGAGGAAAGGGTCCACAAATCAAAAGAGAAGCATCCTAGGTGGCGGAGACCACATAGAGAGTGCCGGGGGCGCACAGCGCCCAATGTGCGCAAGAAGTCGTCGCAATGGACCGGGGGGTCGACGGCACAAGGGCCAAGGACGGCCAGTGTCGTTCGAACGACGGTAATCGCCGGGACGAGTGAGCCTGGGGGATATAGCGCCATGGGAAACTCTTGGGAATGCGAAAATGACAGGGTATGGAGACCCTGGTGGAATACCCGTAGAAATAACGGGGCGAGAAGTAGGGGTGTGTCGAGGGTTACCCAAGGGGATTCTGGGAACCGGGCCCCTACCAATGGTCGGTGGTTATAAAGAAGCAATAGTTGGGTGGCTGTGGGCCTGGTGTCTGGGACGGGGGCTCCAGTCGCAAATATTTTTGTGGGTGAGGTGATGGGCTTCGTAAACTCGGTGTTAAGGCCCGGAAGAAATTTTCTTATTTTTAGTATTATTATTGCTCTGACTGCCGACTAGAGTTGGTTGTGAGTGCGAATGTGAGATACACTGCCCTGTCTGTCGCGTGTGCGTGGACGGGGAGCCTGTGTGTCGAGTTTTGTAAGTGTGGGGCACAATAACCCCGTCTGTCGCAAAGGCGCGGTCGGGAAATCCGTGTGTTGAATGTGTGAGTGTGTGAGGAACAAATTTTAATCCCCTGGTTGAGCTTGGCGAGGGTGAGGCTCGACATAATGCAGGGGTCGTTTGCCCCTTCACAAGTCATAGGGGAACGGGAGGCGAAGTTACACTCCGTTGGAATTAACCCATCTGACGCAAAGGCGCGGACGGTGTTACTCGTCGGAGTGAGTGCCAAGTGAACTGTTTGCAAAATGGGCGAACGTGTATAAAAATGTGTATGTTTGGGTGTAAATATATAGTATTACAGAGAGAGAGAGTGCTGCAAATCTAAGAATGAGGCTACTCTCCATATGTAAACCCGCAAGACGGGAGCATGTGGTAGCGTGTGTGTCGTGGGAATCGGTATGGCCGACGCATGAGCCCGGTCATGAACCCCACGACCACTAGGGCACAGTTTTGTAGTCTTAAACATGATGGGTAGATTGTAAAAAGGGTGTGAGAGGCGAGCGTGCGTGGCTTTGCCCCTTGCGTTTTAAGAGATACACAGGGTGTTTCTCTCGGGAAGGGAGTTGTCAGGGCAAAGCCAGCCTAAATATAGGGGCAAGGGGCCTCATATTTAAAGATATTGTAAGTTCAAAATATATTCCGCATCAAGGCGAAAAACCCACGTGAATTTCACTTCTCTGTAAAGCTTTACATAGAAAAAACACACGTGGTGTATATTCAGCTTTAGCGCAGGGACCCAGGGGAGAAACGGTATGTTAGATAAGGTCTAATCTCGTTTAGTTTCTACAGTAGTCGGAGTCTTACGAGACGTAATCGGTTGGTGTCAAGATATCGTCACGGTCAATTAAGAAACGAGATTCTAAAACGATAGAAATGTCTATCGTATCGTCACCTAACAATCATGGCAAGAACGAATCGGTTTTCTCGACAAGTGAAGTCAGCGTTAAGACACGCGTGAGATGACTTGTATTGATTCTGCCTCGATATACGTCATCTCCCACCGTTTTGACAGGTGGACAGATGAGTGTCGGTCCACCTGACAGTTTAGGGTAAAAAGTATATATATACCTGGAAGAGCAGAGCATTAGACACACACTTGGGGTCACACACACGATGGTGAAGTCCAGGACAGGCGGACTCTGTTTCCTGGCATAAGGGTACCTTCGATCACAAGACCCTGAAACGGCTGGAATCGCCAGAGAGGGCATTCCATGATTGATTTAGCTTAAAGTTGATAGGCGGCTACGGGGCCGAATTCGTGAGAAGGAACACCCCAGGTGGAACGTTAAAGTTTAGATTGTCGAGTAGCAGGTATCGGCCTGCAATAGTCAGAAGTGTAGGTTAATTGTATTGTGCGTATTAACCCTTTGAAGCGTCAGACTGATTGCGTTCTGAGTAGTTTGTTTTGCTGTCGAAGCATCGTAATACCGACTGGAGATCGGTGTGAGTGACAATTTCGCCCTAGCACAAAAGGGGCATTTGTGAATCGTGAATTCAACCAGTGAATATTTCAATAGGACTTTCACGGAGGACTTTCAAAGGCACATAAGGTATGAATAGACAATATCTGACCCAAATCAGAAGTACGTGTCCTTATAGATGACGAACATTGCTGGTCGGAACCCTCCGACAGCTAGAGGTACAGTTACGCGCAGACGTTGACATTTGAGCCTAAGCGGGTGAAGCTCTTATGGCGAGCTCACAGTAGTAACATTTCCAGTGTGTAGACTATAGTGCCAGTACAGGGCTATAGAATGACTATATGATTGTTTAGAATTATTTAACCATAGCGACCCATTTTCTGTGAAAAGAATCGAATTGTTGATTGTTGAAATATTTAAACGGATTTATTTTTATGTGTAAATAAAAGAATCGTTGTTACTTTAAATCATTCTTTCCATTATACAGCCTAAAGTGATCAGGAATCACACCTAACGGAAATCGAACCTATTTCAGGCCAATTTGGCAGAGAAGGAATCACGGCGTCGGTCTAACTCAGCTCTCTGCGCCGAGTTCGCGACACTTGGATTCCGACCCTCCACGTTGGTCTAAATTTCCCGCAACTTCATCAGCGGGACTAAATAACCCCACGTCAGCCCAGGCCTTACGGGGCCTTAGGTGTCCCTGACAGAAGTGGTGTATATCATCAACAGCCTAGTAGAACGTGGTATATAACCCGAGAGGCAAGGAGAAAGTGGCGTATAACCTGAACATCAAGTAGGAAGTGGGGTATAACCTGAAAAGCAAGTAGAAATGGTATATGACCTCAACAGCAAGTAGATCGTGGGGTATAATCTGAACATCGAGTAGGAAGTGGTATATATCCTGAACATCAAGTAGAAAGTGGTATATAACCCGAATATCAAGTAGAAAGTGGTGTATATGCAGAACATCAAGCAGGAAGTGGTGTATAATTTGACCATCAAGTAGGAAGTGGGGTATAACCTGAATAACAAGTAGAAAGTGGTATATGATCTCAACATCAAGTAGAAAGTGGTATATAACCTGAACATCAAGTAGAAAGTGGTGTATAACCTGAACATCCAGTAGAAAGTGGTGTATAACCTGAACATCAAGTAGGATGTGGTGTATAACCTGAATAGCAAGTATGAAGTGGTGTATATCCTGAAAATCAAGTAGGAAGTGGTGAATATCCTGAACATTAAGTTGGTAGTGGTGTATATCCTGAACACCAAGTAGAAAGTGGTGTATAACCCGAACATCAAGTAGGAAGTGGTGTATATCCTGAACTTTAAGTAGGAAGTGATGTATAACTGAACATCACGAAGAAGTGGTATATAACCTGAATAGCAAGTAGGAAGTGGTGTATATCCTGAACATCAAGTAGGAAGTGGTGTATAACCTGATCATCAAATACGAAGTAGTGTATAACGTGAACATCAAGTAGGAAGTGGTGTATAACCTGCATATCAAGTAGAAAGTGGTATATGACCCCAACAGCAAGTAGAAAGTGGTGTAAAACCTGAACAGCAAGTAGAAAGTGGCGTATAATCTTAAGAACAAGTGGGAAGTGGGATATATAACCTGAATAGCACGTAGAATGTGGCAAATCATCTGAGCAATTGTTATCTTTATTTGAAGAAACTCTTAAGGGCATCATGACTGAACATGCACCACCCTGAACCTGAACAGCAAGTAGGGAGTGGTGTATAACCTGAACATCAAGTAGGAAGTGGTGTATAACCTGAACATCAAGTAGGAAGTGGTGTATAACCTGAACATCAAGTAGGAAGTGGTGTATAACCTGAACAGCAAGTAGGGAGTGGTGTATAACCTGAACATCAAGGAGGAAGTGGTGTATAACCTGAACATCAAGTAGGAAGTGGGGTGTAACCTGAATAGCAATTAGGAAGTGGTGTATAACCTGAACATGAAGTAGGAAGTGGTGTATAACCTGAACATCAAGTAGGAAGTGGTGTATAACCTGAACATCAAGCAGGAAGTGGTGTATAACCTGAATAGCAATTAGGAAGTGGTATATAACCTGAACAGCAAGTAGAAAGTGGTATATATGCAGAACATCAAGCAGGAAGTGGTGCATAATTTGACCATCAAGTAGGAAGTGGGGTATAACCCGAATAACAAGTAGAAAGTGGTATATGATCTCAACATCAAGTAGAAAGTGGTATATAACCTGAACATCAAGTAGAAAGTGGTGTATAACCTGAACATCCAGTAGAAAGTGGTGTATAACCTGAACATCAAGTAGGATGTGGTGTATAACCCAAACATTCAGTAGGAAGTGGTGTATAACCTGAACATCAAGTAGGATGTGGTGTATAACCTGAATAGCAAGTATGAAGTGGTGTATATCCTGAAAATCAAGTAGGAAGTGGTGAATATCCTGAACATTAAGTTGGAAGTGGTGTATATCCTGAACACCAAGTAGAAAGTGGTGTATAACCCGAACATCAAGTAGGAAGTGGTGTATATCCTGAACTTTAAGTAGGAAGTGATGTATAACTGAACATCAAGAAGAAGTGGTATATAACCTGAATAGCAAGTAGGAAGTGGTGTATATCCTGAACATCAAGTAGGAAGTGGTGTATAACCTGATCATCAAATACGAAGTAGTGTATAACGTGAACATCAAGTAGGAAGTGGTGTATAACCTGCATATCAAGTAGAAAGTGGTATATGACCCCAACAGCAAGTAGAAAGTGGTGTAAAACCTGAACATCAAGTAGAAAGTGGCGTATAATCTTAACAACAAGTGGGAAGTGGGATATATAACATGAATAGCACGTAGAATGTGGCAAATCATCTGAGCAATTGCTATCTTTATTTGAAGAAACTCTTAAGGGCATCATGGCTGAACATGCACCACCTAAGTCAAAAATTTTAACTAATAGGGAAAAAGTGGAGTGGTTTTCAGAAGATGTTAGAACTGCTAAACAACAGCGCCGCAGACTTGAGCGTCTTTGCAATAAAACGAAGCTTGAGGTTCACCGACAAATGTTCTGCTACCAAAGAAATACAACTAATAAGATCATCAAAAAGGCGAAGAGGGAGTACTACAGTTCTCTTATAGAGGAGTCATCTAATACAAGGGTGCTGTTCTCGCTAACCAATAGTCTCCTTGGTCAAGAACAAAAAGTCATTCTGCCAGATCATCTAAATACTGAAGAAATTCTGGAAAAATTCAGCGACTATTTCATAACTAAAATTCAAGTAATTCTGGATAGTATACCATAACGTAAACCACCAGAGTTTGATCATCTTGACATAAAAAGTGAGTTTTCTAATTTTCACTTTGTTTCAGAAGACGACATTCGAAAAATGATTTTATCATCATCCAATAAATCCAATGATCTAGATCAAATTCCAACATTCCTTTTAAAAGAGACAATTGATTATCTTCTGCCAGCCATAACATCTATTACATCTGCATCCCTACATGAGGGGTTTGTTCGTTCTAAATGCATTGAAAAAAGCACTTGTTACTTCACTCATCAAGAAACCATCTCTTGATCCTGACAACCTGAAGAATTATAGACCAGTATCGAACCTCTCTTTCCTCTCTAAATTGTTGGAAAGGGTTGTTGCTTTACAACTCAAAAATCATCTGCATGAAAATGATCTTTTAGAGCCCTTCCAGTCTGCATATAAAGCCAACCACAGTACAGAAACAGCCTTACTACGAGTCAACAATGACATTGTTAAATCAGTGTCTGAGGGTAAGGTTGTACTGCTTGTTCTCTTGGATTTGTCAGCAGCATTCGACACTGTCGACCATGGTATTCTCATGCAGACATTGACACAGCATGGCATTTGTGGAACTGTCTTATCGTGGTTTGCATCATATCTAGAAGGTCGCAGTCAACAAATATACATCAATGAGATCGGTTCAGAAAGCAGGACAATAAAGTGTGGTGTTCCTCAGGGCTCAGTTCTTGGACCGATTTTGTTTACTCTGTACACTTCTTCTCTCGGTCGCCTTCTTAAAAAGCATGGCATATCATATCATCTGTATGCAGACGACACCCAACTGTACATCACATTCAACCCATCTGTTCCAAGTGACTCCTTCACCGCAGTGAATAACATGGGAACTTGCATACATCTTGTGCGTGAATGGATGGTAGACTTTAAACTGAAAATGATCGACTCTAAAACTGAATTCTTAGTGATATCCGGGGTTCGCATGCCTACACCCTCTGTTACATCAATTCTGGTTGGAAACAACATCACTATGAAAAGTGAATCGGCCAGGAATATTGGACTGATTATGGACTCAAATTTAAAACTAGACATCCATATCAATAAAATATGTCAAAAATGCTACTGACAGCTTCGTAATGTTGGAAGACTGCGACCTTATCTTAACCAGTCAGCACTTGAAAAAACTTGTGCACTCCTTCATCACCTCACAACTGGACTATTGTAATTCAGTGTTAGTGGGGCTGTCCCAGTGCCTGATTCCAAAGCTTCAAAAGGTTCAGAATACTGCTGCTAGGATAATTACTGGTACCAAACGCTCTGAACACATAACACCTGTTTAAGACAATTACATTGGCTTCCAGTTAAACAGAGGATTAATTTCAAAATATTGATCTTAGTATTCAAATGTATCCACAAACTGGCTCCAGTTTACCTGCAAGATCTCCTAATTGTATATAAACCAACGCGCATTCTCCGATCTAAAAAACAAATTCAACTAGTTGTGCCTTTTAGCAGATCTAATCAGGCTCATGATCGTGTGTTCTCCATCGTGGGTCCCAGAATGTGGATTTCCGTGCCAATCAGTGTCAGAACTTCAGAAACTCTCGATGTCTTCAAAAGAAATCTTAATACTTTCCTATTTACTGAAGCATTCTCCTAAACCTCTATTAGAAGCAACCAAAACAGATGTCACAAAAAGTGTATTTATTTCTGTCAAGCGTTTTAGAGCACTATTTGTGGTTTTACGCTCTAGAAAATCAATTATTATTATATGTCCTCAACAGAAAGTAGAATGTGGTGTATAACATAAACATCAAGTAGGAAGTGGTGTATAACAACAACATCAAGTAGAAAGAGGTATATAACCTGAACATCAAGTAGAAAGTGGAGTATAACGTGATTAGCAAGTAGAAAGTGGTGTATAACCTGAACATCAAGAAGAAAGTGGTGTATATCCTTAACTGTAAGTAGAAAGTGGTGTATAGCCTGAACATCAAGTAGAATGTGGTGTATAACCTGAACAACAAGTAGAAAGTGGTGTATAACATGAACAGCACGTAGAAAGTGGTGTATAACCTGAACAGCAAGTTGAAAGTGGTATATGACCTCAACAGCAAGTAAAAGTGGTGTATAACCTGAACAGCAAGTAGAAAGTGGTGTATAACCTGAACAGCAAGTAGGAAATGGTGTACAACTTGAACAGCAAGTAGAAAGTGGTATATAAATTCAACAAGTAGAAAGTGGGATATAACCTGAAAATCGAGTAGACAGTGATGTATAACCTCAACAACAAGTAGACAGTGGTGTATAACATGAACATGAAGTAGGAAGTGTTGTCTTACCTGAATAGCATGTTGAAAGTGGTGCACAACCCGGATAGCAAGTAGAAAGTGGTGTATAACATGAAGTGCAAGTAGACAGTGGTGTATAACCTGAATATCAAGTGGGAAGTGGTGTATAACCTGAACAGCAATTAGGGAGTGGTGTATAACCTGAACATCAAGTAGGAAGTGGTGTATAACCTGAACATCAAGTAGGAAGTGGTGTATAACCTGAACAGCAAGTAGGGAGTGGTGTATAACCTGAACATCAAGTAGGAAGTGGTGTATAACCTGAACATCAAGTAGGAAGTGGGGTGTAACCTGAATAGCAACTAGGAAGTGGTATATAACCTGAACATGAAGTAGGAAGTGGTGTATAACCTGAACATCAAGTAGGAAGTGGTGTATAACCTGAACATCAAGCAGGAAGTGGTGTATAACCTGAATAGCAATTAAGAAGTGGTATATAACCTGAACAGCAAGTAGGAAGTGGTGTATAACCTGAACATCAAGTAGGAAGTTGTGTATAACCTGAACATCAAGCAGGAAGTGGTGTATAACCTGAACATCAAGTAGGAAGTTGTATATGACCTGAACGTCAAGTAGGAAGTGGTGTATTAGCTGAGCAGGAAGTAGGAATTGGAGTATAACCTGAACATCAAGTAGGAAGTGGTGTATTACGTGAATAGAATGTGGTATATAACCTCAACAGCAAGTAGGGAGTGGTGTGTAACCTGAACAGCAAGTAGAAAGTGGTGTATAACCCGAATAGCAAGGAGAAAGTGGGGTATAACAACACAGCAAGTGGAAAGTGATGTACAAGCTAATCAGCTAGTAGGGAGTATGTAGTATGTGGTGTATAACTTGATTATCAAGTAGAGAGTGATGTATAACCTGCATAGCAAGTAGGAAGTGGTGTATAACTTGAACAGGAATTAGGGAAAGGTTGATAGTATAGCTGGGCTCCTCACCGACATTGTACATGTGTATTCAAGTCTTTTCGATAAGTTGTTCAGACCATTCTTACATTATGGGAATGAAATATAGTCGTTAGAACTAAATCACAAAAATATAAGTCGATCTGCGTGAGAAAATGTACATAATAAATTATGCAGACTGCTAAACTAGGTCAATAAGAAATGCGTCAAATAATGCAGTACAAATAGAGCTAGGATGACATCCCTTGTTTATCGACCCAATATTACAACAATCCAAATATTATTGCAAATTAACTTCCCAGGATTCTACCATATTGCTTGGTGTAGCATGTTGTGAAACAAAGAAACTTGACCTCGATAATTTAAAGAAAATTCTGCATGAATACTTTGGTTTCGCGAAAAATGCATTAAAATGATTTTAACAGGGAAAGGTAAAGCAAGACACGAAGAAGAATTTTATAATGCCATCCATGACGACAATGAAAAGAGGGTCAAAATAAATTGAGAACGTATCGCAAGTTTTAGAGTGAGTATGTTTTAGAACCACATTCAGTATATACTACGTCTTGGGAAGCTAGAAAACTCTTCACTCGTCTTCGAAACAGCAACCACAGTTCACCGATTGTAACGGGGAGGCACTCACAGCCTGCCGTTCCGGCCAATGAACGAAGATGCACCAGGTACGACTCGTGGGCGGTTGAGGACGAATTTCATTTTATAATAGAGTGTCCATTATATGATCAGTTGCGCGATGAACTGTTCCAATTGTTCACCGATCATCACCAACATAAAGGTGGGTAATATTACACTCTTCCAACACATTATGAGAAAAACGTCACATAACTCTACTATCCGGTTTGTAACTTAATCGGCTGCTTCTTCATATTACGGGAATCTGCAGTCCCGAAGTGATATATGATTTATGGTAACCATAGCGGCACCTCATTAATGTCTGACTGTTTGATTATATACCTAAGCATGGGTGTATCTGTCGTTTCTCCATTATCCAAGTTATCCCTTTTCATTATATATTATTTCATTATATTACTATAATAATGTCATTGTAAAATTGGCAATCATTCTCAAGTAGGTGTTTATTGCTTCAATAAATTCTAAATCTAATTCTACAAGACAAAGTGGTAAAATACATCCCAAACAAAATGGTTAACCTCACGACCTATCCGACCAAAATGTATGCACGGTGAGAACAGAAAGCGCATTCGTCAACGAAATCGATTGCACCGAAAGGCGTAACAAAATATACTTCTCAAGCCTGGAAAAGACATCGCCAAAAATGAAACCAAACTATATCAGCTGTGCGTAAAGCCAAATTAAAATACACCTCCAAAATTGAAGACAAACTAAACTCTTCCTCTACACCGGCATCCGAATAGTGTAAAATTCTAAAAAAGTGTTCTTCCAGTCAGAAGAACACCAGTCCCTAATCTGATCACTGATAAGTAAATAATTTCCCCTGAAGTAGAAAAATGTGAATTCTTTGTCAAGCACCTTTGTACTCTCTCATCCTGTGACGACTTGAATCACCCCCTACCCTCAACGCAGTTTGATCTACACCGCCCTCACTTGACTCAATTGCCCTAACTGCAGAAGAAGTGAAAAATGCAATCAACGCACTCAATATTTCCAAGGCAAGCGTCCCATACAGAATAAGCCCAAAAGTACTAAAAAAATGTACACCAAGCCTGATCCAACCTCTGAAAGGCATATTCGACCTTTTGCCCTCAGAGGCATTCTTTCCTATAATAGTAGGCAACCATCGACTGATCACTCTACTAAGCTGCTTGGGTACAATACTTGAAAAATGTGTCTTCACCAAGGTTCTACTAGAGTTCTGGAAAAATACCTTCCCCTTGACACACTTGATACACTTGACAAACGCCTCTTAACCTCGGATTCTACAGTCCTCGAACTAACTGATATAAATCATGTTTTCAGATCAGCGCTTGATGAGAGAAAAGAAACTGGAATTATTGTCTGTGACGTAAGCTGAGCCTTCGACAAGGCTTTGCATAATGGCCTGTTTAGACTCGAAGGAATAGGAATTACAGGCATTCTTCTTCGGGGGTTTGAGAACTATTTTAATGGCAGGCAACAGTGTGTCATTCGAAGTGCAAAAATGTCGCCCTGGAGACCAGTCACAGCGAGTGGGTCCTAAGGATCTATCTTAGGTCCACTACTCTTCCTTATTTTCTTAAACGATAGTTGAAAACATAATTAGCAATGTATGGCTTTTTACTGATGATACTACTCTATTTCTAATAGTGGAAGATCCAAATTTAGCTGCGAATATATTTTTCAAAGACATCCACAATATCGAAAAATGGTCCAAAGATTGGCTCGTGGACTTTATTCAATCAAAAACCGAGTCGCAAAATATGTCACTAAAACTGAACAAGCCAGCATACCCAACATTATCAGATACCGATATTGCGGAAGTCACAAGTCACAAACACGTAGGTCTTTATTTCGATTCTAATTGAGAATGAGCACCAGACGGTGACATGCATTCCAATGCATGGAAACGACTTAACTTCGTTAAACATCTGAAGTATAGACAAAGACAGGAAAGCACTTGAGAAACTAGACTTAATGATTCTGGAGAATCATGGCTTTTCCAGACGAGATTCTATGATTTTTCATGACCCCAGAGTGTCTAAAGAATTGTTTTTAACTGTGTCACTAAAGTACCCTTATTGATGTCCTGACAAAGTGGGTATAGTTGTCTCAAATGACTCGGTTTGATAAAACAAAAGGTTTAAGTTAACCCTTTACCTAACATGAAAAGCAGACGACACTTGCAAAAAAAATTCTTGAATAACTTATTTTTTTCATTTTTTGTCTCAAAAACATAGGTTATGACCCCTCATTGGAACGAGCTCGACGAGCTCGTTCCAATGAGGGGTCATAACCTATGTTTTTGAGACAAAAAATGAAAAAAATAATGAAAATTAATTGGCGATTTTTGAGAATAGCGCTGGCCGGTTTTGGCCGTTACGTTGGGTAAAGGGTCAAAACCATCATTATTGGGTAAGAGGGTTAATATCAGTATCATCAGTTATGTTTGTTCGACTTATACTCATTTACATGTAGTGCTGTGGCTATTCGAAAACAGCCCATTTTATCTCAAATTTATCTAACATTTTGATGTTTGGCAACTTTTGGAGGGTTAACAAACGCTTACCGGAATATTTTGTCCATGCAACTTGTATTCGCACACCACCATCTGCAAATGGTCAATTTCTCTTGAAAATCTACAAGACTCGTTTAAAGAAATCCACGGAAAACATGAATTTTTAAGCTTTTGAGGGATATCGCTGTTTAAACAGTCAAAACGGGTTAACGCTTGGTTTTTTGAATACCCTTATTACATACAAAAATGGTCCTCAGTGAATGCAACTTCCAATAAAGGAGATTACGTTTATCTCTCAGCTACACGTTGGATACTGTGGGGGACCGAAGACAGCCCATTTTCTGAAAAGTAGCATGCTTGGTAGCCTGTGGAGGGTAAACAAACGCTTACCGGAATAGTTTGTCCATGCAACTTGTAATGTCACACCAAGACCTGCGAATGGCAAAGTTTTCTTGACAATCTACTAGATGTGTTTAGAGAAATTCATGGAAAACTTGAATTTTTAAGCTTTTATGGGGTATCTGTCTTTACCAGGCCCAAAACGGGTTAACACTTGGTTTTTCGAATACCCTTATTACTTACAGAAATAATTCTCAGCAAATTCCACTTCCAATGCAGGAAGTTATGTTTATCTCACGTGTTCCTGTTAGGTGCTATTGGTGCCAGAAAATAGCCCATTGTATCAAAATTTTAACGTTTAGCAACCCGTGGAGGGTTAACAAATGCTTATCGGAATATTTTTTCCATGCAACTTGTAATGTCACACCAGGACCTGCAAATGGCCAATTTTTCTTGAAAATCTACAATACCTGTTTAGAGAAATCCACGAAAAACCAAGGGGAGGCCACCAAAAATTTGCAAGACGTGACGTGGGGGTGGGTGGGTCTCTTGAATGCGCCAAAAATGTGCATTTCCAACTTGTGCAATTTTTTGAATTTTTTAAAAATATATCAATATATCAGCTAATATATACCATCATTTGTGTTTCAAACCTTAAAGATGGTGTTGTACATCACACTCTTAACATAAATACAACATCAGGAGGCTTTATATGTGAGAATATTAGGCTTAAACTGGGAAAATGTCACACGTTAGTAGGGGGTGGGTGTCTTGTTCGAAATGTAGAAAATGTGCAGACAATATTTTGGGAACAATTCAAATGAAAATGTGTTCCCGTATATGTACACCTGCTCTGGCGAAGCCTGATAACGAATAGCTTGTCATTTGTAGATTGGGGCCCACAGCAGCCCACAGAGGTTTAAATTGGTGGTACCAGTTTAACCCTTTACCTAACATGAAAAGCAGACGACACTTGCCAAAAAATGATTGAATACCTAATTTTGTTTCATTTTTTGTCTCAAAAACATAGGTTAAGACCCCCTCATTGGAATGAGCTCGACGAGATCATTCCAATGAGGGGGTCATAACCTATGTTTTTGAGACAAAAAATGAAAAAATAATAAAAAATTAATTGGCGAGTTTTGAGAATAGCGCTGGCTGGTTTTGGCCGTTACGTTGGGTAAAGGGTTAAGAACATTATGAAAACCCCCTAAAGACAGCTGTGCCTACTAAGTTTATAAGTTTATTTTGGATTTTAATGGGAGAGTGGGGGTGGGTGTCTGAGAACGGTAGTAGAAAATTTGCACGTAGTGGGTGGGTGGGTGTGAAAAGGAACCGAATAAAAAATAGGACGTCACGTCTTGCAAATTTTTAGTGCCCCCCCCCCCCCCTCCCTGGTAAAACATGAATTTTTTAACTTTTGAGGGGTATCACTGTTTAACCAGAGCAAAACGGGTTAACGCTTGGTTTTTTCAATAACCTTACAAAAATGCTCCTCGATAAATTCCACTTCCAATAATGGAAGTTATGTTTATCTCACATGTACCAGTTAGGTGCTGTTGGTGCCAGAAAACAGCCCATCGTATCAAAATTTGGACGTTTAGCAACCCGTGGAGGGTTAACAAAAGCTTATCGGAATATTTTATCCATACAACTTGTAATGTCACACCAAGACCTGCAAATGGCCATTTTTTCTTGAAAATCTACAATACATGTTTAGAGAAATCAACGGAAAACATGAATTGTTAAGCTTTTGAGGAGTGTCACTGTTTAACCAGCCCAAAACGGATTAACGTTTGATTTTTTCAATACCCTTACAAAAATGCTCCTCGGTAAATTCCACTTCTAATAAAGGAAGTTACGATTATCTATCCTGTATCCGTTGGGTGCTGTGTGCACAAAAACAGCCTATTTTGTTAAAATGTCAATGTTTGGTAGCCTGTGGAGGGTTAACAAACGCTGAGCCCAATATCTCTTCGTTGCCAACTGTAGTGTCACACACAGGTCTAACAGTGATGAATGTTTAAAATTCTACAAGACGCGTTTTGAAAAAGTGCCAATAAACCCTACTTTTACAGGTTTGCCAATTATGGCAAAGGAAGAGCGAAATAGAAAATTTTTCCAAGGTACATTTTTAGATTTTATGCCCTTCTATGCGTGTGCAAAAGATTGTGAAAATCGGTTCGAAAATGGCTTCAGAATCGTACGGACAAAATGTGTGTGACTGCACTGTAGAAACCTGAGCAATGTCGATGACCTCTATAATAAACATCTCTCACAAAACTCAACATGTGTATACAGGGAACGCAGGGCAACTGATCACTATTTTATATATTTATTTATTAGGGTTTAACGACACTTTAACAGCCAGGGTCATATTATGTCGGTGACAGTTTTACGGGTGGAGGAAGCCGGAGTACCCGGGGAGAACCAGCGAGCTACGACGAGCAGCTGTCAGCTCTCCAACATCGTAACTCTGAACTCTGCACCGCGGCACAGGCAGGGTTAGATTGGTTGAGGACATGCGCACCATCGACGTGCAGTACGCCTCAGTACACAGCGTCATCGTGCCCACATGTAGGCAATTGGGGTTAAGTGCCTTGCCCAAGGACACAACGCGGGAGCGCGAATCAGTCGCTGAAATGCTCACCCATCCAACTACTAACCGCGCTTGCCTTTGCTTAACTTCGGTGATCTGACGAGAACCGGCTACAGCGACGTCACTGCGCCCTCAACTGATCACTACCGGTTACAGTGTCCACCTTTCGACTACATAAACACAGGTGAAAGAGTAGATTCTATTCCCTGGAAATGTAATCCTCCCAGATAAAAGTTCCCAGGAAATAATCCCCCGGATACTATTTCCTGAAGATAGTATCCAGGGCATCGGGAGCACGGTGGCTCAGTGGCAGACTGTTGGACATTTATGCTGGAGGTCCCGAGTTCGATCCCCGTCCGGGACGACCCGCGTTGTATCCTTGGGCAAGGCACTTTATCCCGGTTGCCTACATGGGGGCACGATGACGGTATGTACTGAGGCGTACTGCACGTCGATGGTGCACATGTGTTACAACCAGTAGTGTATAAATTTACCAGTAATGTCGAAATCGACCAGTAATGTCGAAAAAATTAACCAGTAATGTCGAAATCAACCAGTAATGTCGAAAAAATCGACCAGTAATGTAAAAATCCGTAACGTCGAAAAATTAACCAGTAGTGTCAAAAAGTGACGACCAAAATGACGATTTTTCGCAAAAATTTCAATATTTTTTCGGGTTACTCAAATTGTACTTTTGCCTATATAAATCGACTTTTAACCATTTTCGCGCAAGTTTAAACACATTTACCCCAGTAAATATGGAATTTTATGTTTAACAATTATTTCCCTCTTTCATATGCACAACATATCCCATCCTATTTGCTCTCTCTCTCTCTCCCTCTCTCTCTCTGTCCCCCCCTCTCTCTCTCTCTCTCCTCTCTCTCTCTCTCTCTCTCTCTCTCCTCTCTCTCTCTCTCTCTCTCGACAACATCGACATCGAATCGGGCCTCAATTCAATCAAAAAGGCCTTTGAAAAATTCCCAGACCCACAACGACCCGACAAGCAAA